>BPTQ01000005.1:144069907-144318188 GCA_019973895.1 Chrysanthemum seticuspe | reverse complement strand
TACTAGGGTTTTTGTGATGTTATATTGAGAGAGATATATGGGGTTTTAAATGTGATAATGTGATTTGAATGAGGCCATATTTTCAGGGATATTGGCGTGGGTATTGAGCCAATCAAAGGAAAATTTAGAAGACCAAAATCATGCCTTATTTAGTTACTATAATAATATTGTTCCACCTTTTATGTATTTTAAATTTGTTCATGCTACATTTGATGTGTTATATACTTTTATTTGTAAGTTTAATTATGAGTTAGTTATAGGTTTATAATTTTCAAGGTCTTGTGCAAATCAATTATCGTTAAGTGTACAACGAATCTGACGAGCTCGTTATATTATTTTTCGGATTATTGATTGAGGGCATTATGGTCTTCTAACGCGTTAACGATTTTAGGGTTTTACAATCATACTTTGATCATATGATGAATACCCACTTAATTCAGAATCTTAACTTCATTAATAATTAAGATAAAGAGGTTACTTACTTATGATAATCAAGGCTAAGCAAGATCATAAGCACTAGACCTTCATCATCATCATGAGATGATAACCAAGCTCAACTCTTGTCCCTCTATTTTTCTCTTTTATAAACCGGACATCAAACACCCTCTAGGAAGAGATATAAATCTCTAGACTTCTCCCCATAATTATTTATCTTGCATAACTTTAGCCATTGGGCAAGATTGGTCCCTCTAGTTCCATTCATTCTACTTTGGCCACAACTAACTTATAACACATATACTACTAAGCAACATTAGTCCCTTAAGTTAGGCATCATAACTTCCAAAACTACGTTGCACATTCGTTGACTAATAGTTTGACCCTCGGGTTTGACTAGCCAATCACGTAAGGCCTTTGATCCATTTTCATCTAGGGTGGGGTCCAAGTACCCGAGAAACGAGTGTTATATAAAGTATACGGCGTATTCATCTTTTGATAAGGTAATTTCTTCATTTTAGTTTGAAATGTCGTCATTTTCCATGTCTTTTTATTTTTGCTCCAAATTTGCTAATTATTAGAAATATGAAAGATTAAGTTTCAATTCTTAGATAAAAATATAGTAAAAGAGCAATATATATGAGATAAATGATAATCAAAATTAGTACTTATTTGATCATATCAAGTTTGAATTCATCACCAGGCCTATTGTATGGCTGCGTTTGAGGGGAGATTTATAAGGGTTTACAATAGATTAAAGTTTTAAAATAAGCTAGCTTATATAATAAAAAGTAAACTACACCATTCGTCCTTGTGGTATACGTTGACCATCAAGTATCGTCCTTTGACCAAAAAAATTGCACCGTTGGTCCTTAACTGCGAAACGTTAATCAACGTTGGTCCCTCCTACTAACGACTCTCACTAACTGTCGTTAAGTGTAAACACGTGATACCCATGTGAGGGTATATCAGTCCTTTTACATCTACCACTTACCACTAGCATTTAAAACCCATCCATTCAATCTTCCTTTTCTTTTTTCTTTTCTGCTTCTCTCTCATCCATTTCTTCTTCTCTTTCTAGAAAAATCACCCATTCTATCTTACACAAACTTTATCATCACCCTATTCATTTCAATTCATCCACCACAACCACTTGGATCTACAACGGAACAGAACAATCTTGAAAAAAAAACCCCAAGATCTGGGTGTTATTTTCTTTGTAAATAAGGCATACAGTACCATCTCTCTTCCCAAATGCAATCACCACAAACTCATACTCATAAAATCTACTTACAATCGTCCTCACACACTCAAAAACCAAAGATTTCGTCTCACTCATTTTCATAACATCACAAATCGGCTCAACAACCATATTTGCTAACCTAGGCTCAAACTTCGTTACTGTTGAAAGAAGATTATGGTGTCAATTAGGGATCTAATAAAAACAGTTACTACTGAAATCAAAATATCAAACGAAGACTGGTGTTTGTGATGATGGCGACGGTAGTACGGCGGCAGCAGCAGCAGAGGGTGCTCATGGTAGTCGCTACGGTAGCAGCAAAGGGTGGTGATAGATGCATATTTTCCCTTCCAGTTGAGTGTGTGCTCATGGTAGTGGCTACGATAGCAGCAGAGGGTGTTTGTGATGATGGCTACGGTAGCAGCAAAGGGGGTTCGTGTCTTGCTGAAATTGGTGGCTGGTGGTTTGGGCGGATCTGCTGAAATTAGTGGGATGTGACTCAGATGACGAGGGTGGGCATCAAAATGGTGATTTTTTGTGTGTATTTATAGGTTAGTATAATGGGTATCTTGAATGATAGATGGTATGAAGAAAGATGATGGTGGGTGGTAATGGTTTCAAGAACAAAAAAGAAGTAAAGAAGATAGATATAAATATATTGTTGATGATTTGTTGTTTGTGTGAATATATATTGTATGGGTTTTATTTATGTGATTTATATACGTATATTTTTTCTTTGTTATGATGTTGCTGCAAAGTGGTCAGAAATTGTTGGTGAAGATGACTTGATGAAGATGAAGTGGGTGGGAAAAGACAAAAGTAGTGTGGGTGGGAAAAGACAAAAATACCCTTGACTTAAATAGGCTTAACGCCTGTTACTCACGCCAGTTAGGGTGAGGGACCAATGCTGAGTAACATTTCGCAGTTAAGGACCAACGGTGCAATTTTTTTGGTCAAAGGACGATACTTGATGGTCAACGTATACCACAAGAACGAATGATGTAGTTTACTCTATAATAAATTTTGTTTATCATGTAAGCTTACAAAAGTTTTGTAAGCCACAAGCGTATCTAAGCTCAATTCAAATTAAAAAAACAAAAAATAAAGCTTATAGTATAATTGATAAACACGTAAAAACTTAAAATATATGTGAATTATCTCTACTTGTTAATTTGATTGATACAAGTTAAATTATATTTTAATTTAGTTTTGAATTAGTCCCCAGTCTAATAGTTTAAGAAAAATAGTTATACAACAAAATAAAAAAAAGTTGATAAGATATCTTTTTAGATAATTGCTTGTTTCATTTTACCATTTTAATACTCGAACTTGATAGAAATTAAAATTTGATTTTTTTTTTTCAAAACATATTCGCAACTAGAGGGAGTGCATATCGGGTAGTGAATCGGGTAGTGTTACCCGATCGGCAACACCGCCCCATGGGGGCTCGGGTAGGTGAATCGGGTATTGATTTCGGCTTCACAGCCCGATCGGTGAACATGGAAACAATTCAAATTTTGGAATGTTGGGAGCAAGTTTTGTGTAGGTGTCGGGTATTAGGGTAGGATTGGGTATCACTCTCTCCATTTAGGGTAGTTTTAGGGTAAAATTGGGTAGTTTTGAGTTGGAGGGTTTTTATTGGATAGAGGTGATGTGACACTTAAGATACTAGGGTACCACTCCCTCCCCCTAATGTCATTGATCGGTGTTGTCTTTTATCCTTATGCTCGTGAGTTGTGACACTTTCTATTTAAAAAGTTGCAGACAGGAAGAAAGAGACCACTGCATGTTTCATATACAAGGACACACATCACATATGTATATTTATTACTTACCACCCTTTTTACTATTTTGTGACAACACTTTGTCAATTTCTGAAATAAGCAACGTGTTTTCATTTTAGTCGCTACGTTTGTTGATGAATGATGATACAAGATCTTAATGTTTGTTTGGCTCACGTGAAGGCGCACAAATTATTGCGTCATGGCCTCATGGGCAACAATGATGCTATATTGATCATTTTGGGCACAGGTTTTATATCATTCAAAAAAATAAATAAATAAATAAATAAAAATAAAAATAAATAATAATAAAGAAAATTATCAAAAGGGGATTTTTTTTTCAAGTGCGATTCGTTTTTTAGACTTTTTTTCATCTCTTTCCCAAAAGAGCCATGCTCAACCGGCACCTGCTCAACTGCTCAAGTCCATTATTTTTATGACACGTGTCATTCCTTTGACTGCTCAACTGCTCGACTGCTCGACTTTGACTGCTCAACTGCTCGACTCCACCCAAATTTTGCCACGTGTCATTCTTTTTGTACTTGAGCAGTTGAGCAGGTGCCGGTTGAGCATGACTCTTTTAGGAAAAAGATGAAAAAAAGTCTAAAAAACGGACCACACTTAAAAAAAAATCCCCTTTTGATAATTTTCTCATAATAATAAACCCTTCTTCTAGTGTCTAACAAATATACGTAAAGCACTCTTTTCAGAAAATGAAATCTTGAAAAACATGTGAGGCATAATAGTATATTGGAATGGAGATTACATATATATCACTACTATAAGCATAAGGGCAACAATTATATAGTTATAAGAATAAAATACACCGTTTGTGCTTAATCTTGTACATACGCATCACAGTTGGACAAACTTTGCCTTTTTCATCTTGGGAAGTCCAAATCAAGGTTTTTATACTCTAAATCAGTCCTTTGACCATTAATGCTCAGGTCAATGTTATGTTGTTGAAGGCAAAACCGTCTTTCACTGTAGCGTACTTTATACAAACTGTTGTACAGTGTTTGTAGTTGCTATATGTCTGTGTAACACTGTTGGTCGTCAGTTATCATCCATCCCTAAATTATTCTAAAAAAACAGTCTTCTACAAAACGATAATCCTTTCAACATGGTACGTTGCTGGTGTGGTAAACAAGCTATAATTCGTACTTCATGGACTTCTGCCAACCCAGGGCGTCGATTCTTTGGTTGTCCTGTTGAAGTAAGTGTCTTTTAATATGTATCGTATCATTTTTTTCACAAGTAGCAAACTACATTGTAACAATGGTTGTTGTTTAATCACTTGCCATAATCATGAATAGGGGTCTTCTTGTCGGTGGATACGATGGTATGATCCTGAAATATGTGCTCGTTCAAGAATGATCATACCGGTCCTTTTGAGGGGGATAAATGAGCTTGAGGCAAGATTAGAAGCTGCTCAAGGTGATGTGTGGAAGTGGAAGATTTACCTGGTGCTTAGTTGGATGTTGTTCTTGATTGTATATGCATTAGGATAACTTTTTAGCTTTTATGTAATGAGGCGAGATGGTTAATGTTCATTATCTTGAATTGTAGTGACGTTGTGTCCCAAAAGGTTATGAATCTTGTTATTATGATCGGTTTACCGTATGTTTATGGATTTATGCACATGGTTAAGATTAAAGTTGACTTTTAATGGTCAACATTGTTATGAAGTATTCAGTTTGGTTTGTTTTTGACTTTCAATGCCTTATTGGTATGCAGATGGTTAGCAATTTGTTTAGGTTTGATTTTTAATTGTCAACATTCTTATGAGGTTTTGTTTAGCTTTGGTTAGTTTTGATGCAAATTATTCATACATCAAGCTTAGTCAATCTATAACAATACACAATAATGACATGGTTCCATAGTTAATGCAAATAGATATAATTCCAAATGCATAAAATTGCATACTTTTCGAAGCATGAGAATTACAGTTAGACACACACACACATATGTTTTTAGAGTACATAACTTGTCCATAGGAAATAAACTAGATAAAACATTGTCTAGCTAATTAGCATAACAGAATTGACCTATGGTGAGGCCATCATTCTTTCCAGTGCAGCCTGCTGCCTAGTCATTCTTCGTGTAGCAGGCTGGGTTGAAGCAGAAACTACTTGCACATCACTTGACTGCATCTGAGAATCAGACTGGGATTGATCATGTTGCTGGGATTGACACTGGTCTGAAAGCGTAGAGGGGGGGGGGTGAATACGTTACCGTTTAAAAACTTTAGATCTTTAGTATCAAATCGCTTGTGAAGTTTGTTATAATATGAAAGTGTCAATTATTGTTTGTGACTAATATATAGTAAACCAAGTTGTCACACAAACATCAAACCACATCACAAGCAATAGTATAGTGCAATTATAAAAGTAAAGAGATAAAGAAAGGAAAGTGCAAACCGAAAACGAGGATTTATAGTGGTTCGGTCATGGATCTCCTCTCCGCCCTACTCCACTCCCCGAGTACCCAACTCGAGAGTTACTTCACTAAATCAACAAGCTCCCTTCTCAGCGGAGAAAACCTTACAATCGTCGCTTACACTTTTCCCGGTACAAAGCTAAATACCGGGTTCTAGTTCGAGGTAGAACCAACCTAACGTCACCTATACAATATTTCTGACACTAAGCTAGATGTCGAGTTCTTTCCGGGTACAACCACTTCCGTTATATTTTATGGCCCAACATAACAAACCTTGTGTTTTATGGCACAAACATATAAACCATCTAATCTAAGTTGATGAGAAATCTTGTGATGATATACTAATGTTTACAATGAAGATCCATGACACAAATGTCTAATGGATATGAATGACTAATCTAAATGATATTCTTAGATAAGAAGTCTTCAATCAATGAGGATAACAAGAGATCTTGAATCTTCATTTGTTGATATTCTTTGGTGAATGAGGATGGTTAGATCTCCAAGCTTTCCTTAATCAAAATGTAAAATATGCTTACAACAAATATGAATGTTAGAAGCATTATGATCATGTGATGGTGAGGGTGATTGATGTATGTTACTACATGATTATCTATAGATCTAAGTGATGCAAGAATGTTAGAGAGAATGTGTGTTGGAAGTGATAAAGATATGAGAAAACAATGGGATGGTATTTTATAGCCAAAGTGGTAATCAAAAAGAATCTTTATCAAATCTTGATCTTGCAAATATTCTAAAGATCTTAAAGAGATATGATGATGCATGAAATGATGTAAAAATGCATTTTCATTTAGATTAAAATGTTGATGAGTGTGTAAATACTCATCATTTTTGAGTCAAATCTGAACTGCAAAACGTTTAAAAATGCTCAGAAATGCATCAAAATACTTAAAATATCTCAAAATTGCATTTTATATGTTTCAGATGCAAAATGTTTAAAATCAGATGAAAAATGAGCAAAGTTTGCATAATTGGCAGTTTCAGTCCCCCAAGTTTCAAAAGTTGTCAAAAATAGTCCCTGAGCACTTAATTTCAAAAGAAAAGTCACCAAAGGTCCTTTTAAAATAATAACTTGTCATAATTAGTCCTTTGGTGAAAAATGTCAAAAGTTTTGAGAAATTACAAGTTTGGTCCTTCAAGTTTCAAATTTGGCAAAAATAGTCCTTGGAAATTTGAAAATGTCTATTATGGTCCTTGTACTATTGAAACTTGGCAAAAGTGACCCTTGAAACAACTTTGCAAAATTGGCAGCTTTGGTTCCTTGTTTTTCAGAAATTACAAATTGGTCCCTATGTTATTAATACAAGCCTTGACCCCCTTGGACCTTTGAACCCCTTTGGACCCCTGCCATAAGCCCTTTTGACCCCTTCCTTTTGACCCCTTCCACAATATTATCCCCCGGTCAAACTTAAAGTCAAATCCCGCCCAATCCAATCCTATCTCCTTCCTCCCAACTGCTCACCTGCAAAACCAGTCTTCACCTCACCTCCAGCTCACCTTTCACCCCCTTATCACTCCACCTCAACAACCAAACAAAGAGCATTAAATGCTTCTCCTTCCATTCACTCAACCCCCCCCCCCCACTGGCAAAATACCATTTTGGCGCCAAAAAGTGATCAAACGGCCATTATCTATTCTAAGCATCCAAAGGCCAAGATAAAAAGTGGGAAATGATCAGAGGGCTAGTGGAAGACTTTTTGGTATAAATAAAGGAAGAAGAAGCAAGAGGAGAGAGTAGTTCTTAGTTTAAAAATTTCCTTTATGTCGTTTTTTATATAAATGTTTTAGTTTAAGCAAGAAATTAGTAATATCAGTTCCTATGTATTAAACTTTAGTTGGATAATCATTGTAATGCACTTTCAAGTTTCAATTCAAAGTTTTAGTATGATTTCAAGTTTCATGCTTACTGTTTAAAATTTCAGTTTCAAACTCTTATGTCCAAGCTTTTAGTAGCTTATTTTTAAGTTCAAATAAGTTTATTTAAGCTATTTATAGCTTTTGGTAAGCTCACAATTCAGTTTCAAGCAACTTGGGTACTTGGTCAACGAAAGTCAAACTGTGAAGCAATTTTGGTCAAGCAGGCAATGAAATGATATTGGTTGATGCAGAATTGGATATGGGTTGAATTAGAGTTATTTGGGTTGATATAAATAGGCTAGTGGTTCTTTGTTTGATTGATCTCAAGCCATAGTGGCTAGGACCAAATGTAAGTCTAAGAAAATTGCTTAATCTGTCTCTGTGGTATTTGCTTGTTGTTTCTACAGTTTTTAATTCATATTCAGTAGTAGGATTATAGTTTAATTGTTGATATTGGTTAAATTTAAGTATAGGGTAATGTAGATTGCATTTTAGCTTTGACAGTGGTGTTTGGATCAGTGGGTATATTGGAAATTGAGCCTTGGTTTGCACTTGACATTTGCATTATCAGTCTTGATCAAGGTCACTTGAACCATTCTAGTCATAATATTGTGTCTGCACACTCTCAAAGTCAAATTCACTTTGAAACTGTCTTAAATTCATAACTGTTAGAATTTTCTTAGATCAAAAACTTGTTTTGTGTTTAGAATTCATAGAGATAGCTTGCAGTAGGATTATTTCACCTTAATACATCAAATTCAGTCCACAAATTAAGCTCAAAGTTCACAAAAGTCAAAATATCAAAACTATTTCAAAAGTCAAAAAGTGAAAATCTCATTTTTCACCCAACTTGGGTGATTTTTCATGGACTCATTTTTGGTTCAAATCAAGTGAAATTTTGGGTTTTATAACTTCAGTTGGTCTAGTTTCTTAATATGAATTTTGTAGATTTTTGGTAATTTTGTACAAGCTCCAAAGCAGCTTGTCAACTTGGTCTTATCTCCCCTGTGCACACACTCAGTGTATACTGAGTGTGCACAGGTGATTTGCAGAGCTTGTCAAGAGCTCAGTTTAGCTCATCTTGGTCTCATTCTTGGTTTAGAAGTAGCTAGCCAGGTCTAGTGTAGGATCATATATCTGGTTTTTGATTTTCAGCTTATTGAGTAGCTTATCTTCAAGCTCCAAAGTAGTAGCTGGAAACTGTTTTAGCACTTGATTTTAAAACATCAAATCTGAGTAGCTTGTGTTTTAGAGGTTTAGGCCAGTTGTAACTAGTTGCTTTTAAGTATATAGCATATTATAGCTTCTTCTTTCAGTTTGGTAGCTTATTGTGCTCATTTGCTTAATTCAAGTGCTTATTTATAAGCACTTGCTCTGCAGTTCCATATTCTCACACATAAGCCACTGTTTTTATATTTTTCTTAGATTCATAATATTAATTTAGACTTTTCCTGAAATTTTCATAATTTTTCATCACTGTTTGCTATTTTTCTTCATTTAAAACAGTTTTTAAGCTTTTTTAATTAGCTTTTAATACAATTAAATCAGAAAAACTTCAAAAAAATAAGTTTTCATTTTTCCTAGGTTAAGATAAATATAAAAAGCAAAAAAATAATTTTTCCAGATTTTTCATAGTTTAATTTGTAATTTTTAGCAATTTAAGTAGTTTCAAATAGTTTTTAATTCATAGAAAATAGAAAAATAATCAGAAAAATATAACATTAGTTTTGAAATTTCTCTTTAGTTATTTTAGATTTTTCTAAGTCATAATTTCATTTTTCTAGCTTTATTTCATATTTTCTTGTATTTTAGGGTATAATTAAATAGTTAAAAATAGTTTTTAATTAATAATAATTAGATAAATAGTTGTAAAAATAATTTTCTTTTTCTAAAAATTTTCTCTTATCATTAGGTTTGTAAAAATGTCATTTTTATATTTTTAGGGTTAATATTGTTTCAGTTTCACATTTTCTTTTGTACGTTACGTAGTTTTTAAGTTAAATTTTATAAAAGAAAAATCGAAAACATCATTTTACAAATAGTGATAGCGTTTATTTAATATATTTTATCTTTTAAATTTTCTTTAATTTGCATTTAAGCCCCTGTAATTTGTATACTTTTTCTTTAGTTATAATTAATCAAAACCCTTTTTCCATTCAAATTCTCTCGATCACTATTCGTTTGGTGATTCATCGCACAACTCGTTGGGACATAACGACCTGGGGAAACACTATACTCTCCTGATCTTCATTGCATTGGTGTCTGAGCTGTTTGAAGTTTGTTACGGTTAGCCATTCACAAGTGGCTAGCTTGTGTGATAAAACTTGACGGTTCACCATCGATCAAATGTTCATGAAAATAAGCTTGTAAAATGTATTATGTAACTAGTTGATAAAATGTCTAGTTTCTTTTTATAAAATAAAATATCTAGTTGAGTGCTTGTCAAAATAAAATGTATTTTGTCAAGTGTAAGTAAACTTTAGTACTTGTATGAATATTATAGTTAGTTTACTTGTACAAATAAAAATATATATTTGTTTAGACATTTTACAAAAGACGTATTTGTATAAAATATTTGTGAATGCAAAATGTAAAATGAGGTTCGAAATAGAATGATTAACCTATTAAAATACTTAGTGAATCTAAACGTATTTTAAACATTCTAAATGATTTGTTAATTGGTTTGATCATAATGCCACATAACAAACATGTACGAACCTGTGTTGTAACATACGAGGACTTGAGACATCGAGAGGTGTTGAATGTATGTTGAGACAAAATGTGATTACGAGTAACTTGTACATTTTACGTTATATATTACAAGTTACATGTTTGTCATCAATCAAAATAAACGATACTGTATAGATTAAATATCGTAATATTTGCACTAACAATCTCTCCCTTTTTGATGATGACAAAGATATGTAAACGTAATGGATAGTAAAATGTAAAAAGTTACTTGTATCCTTACTACCTTTACATTACCTTCTCCGTTTACACTCTTCTCCCCCTTTTGTCGAAACAAAAAGGGCGTGTCCTTGGAGTTTAACTTTATTTCTCCCCAAAAAGACGAGCTTGCATCATCCCTAGTGAAGTTAAATCTTCTTCTCCAATCCGTCCCTTGTTTGGTAGCAGATCCATGGATCAAATTAATAGGCTTAATCTACATCAAGGTTAGTTTTATGCAACAAAAATTATGAGAAATATATAATAAAGAAAATGCATAGCAAAGTTAGCCTATTTTCTCCACTTTTTATCGAAGCACAAAGGCTTGTTGAAAAGTGAGAATGATGATGAATGCATGCATGTTCCCCCTTGACGGTTGCTCCCCCTTGTTTGAGGCGTCAGGGTATGATTAAAAACCTACAAAACAAATATTAATGCAAAACTATATTCCTCATTGGACGAGTAAGTGATATACAGCAAAGTGTGTATAAGATGCATTCAATAAATGCTTGACGGAAGCTCCCCTTGCTCTAGGGCGTCAAGATGAACCTACAAAATAAGTATTAGTATAATAGAAGCTTTGTCTTTAGAGAAATATGTTAATACAAATAAGCCGTAAAAATGTTTATTTATATTTTACGATCTTCTAATGTTTTGTCGATAACAAACGTAAAATCATTTTAACGAAACAAATAAAATATGTAAATGGTTTGAGCCAATAGTTTACTAACACACTTACGTTTTCACATAAAACACTAAACAAGTAAAAATGATTTTATGATTTAGTAATACATATGTACAACAACTAGTGTTTACATATTGGGCAAATATATGCATAACTAGTATGTATCATAATGGGTAATACAATGGGTAGAAGTTTAAGTATTTGACCCATTAACCAAATACATTGAATGTAGTTGGGTATAACCCAAAGTCCATGACCCATACCCATGGAGCATAACCCATTGCATGACATAATGCATAAGTCATAATGGGTATAACCCATGACCCATGGATTTAACCCATGACCCATGGACTAGATGCATTGCATCTTGTAGATACATTGTATCTACTTGGATACCCATGGTCCAAAGTCTAGGACCCATGATCCATAACCCATGACCCATGACCCAAAACCCATGGGCAAAGAGGAGCGTCCCACGGATCCCCAGGAATACACTGGACGGATCCCTCAAGTGAGGGATCCGTGGAACAGTAGCACTTTTTCCTCTATAAATAGTGAAACATTTCTTCATTACAACTGACTCCTTTCACATATATTTTCTCTTTGAGTTGTAAACTCTCTAACCACAGATCCAAGTGATCTTTGTATGTAGTTTTGTTTTTGTGTGATTATCTAGGTTCCTCTTAAAGGCGAGATTACCACCTTTTGAAATCGAGCAAGCTCAATTCCATGAGTTTCCATGCTTCGTCATCATCAAGACTACTGAGGTTCTCTTGTTGATAGTTCTATTCTTTCTCATTAGAAGTGTAGTGTCGAAGACTGATAACGCTTAAAATGAACATGTTTTTAGTAGCGTTATTATTGGTTTTGTGCACGATAATCGGCTATATTTACTCATAACTGTTGCAAAAGTGCAAAAGATGCGTATTGTGTATGTATATGTAGCCAGGTATCACAAATGATGAAGAAATGAAGTTTTTATGCACATTTGGAGAATTCCCAAGGAAGGAAGTCGAGCAAGGAAGCTTTTGGACTCAATGATTAGGAAGCGCAATGATTTCTAAGTATCTACAGCAAGGAAAGATCAAGTTTCGTCTTGGAAATCATCAGCGAGAACAAAGAAAGAGGCACAAATCAAGAAAGTCAACAAAAGTCAAAGCTGAGGCACCCAACCGTTCGGTTGGAGCCCGCAACCGATTCGGTTGGGCGATGGTCAAAACGCAACCGATCCGGTTGCATCGTAACCGGTTCGGTTGCATGAACCGGAGTTACACAAAAACGCATTTAATGTTGCCTTAACTCCCCATAATCATTGGAGGCCGATCATTTCTTGTTATTAACTTGTTGGGAACGTTTTTGGCCAGTTAGTAAAGTATCTTTGGCTATATATTGAACCTAGACTTAGTATTCTAGGTGTGACACAACCCAAAGTGTAATAGTTTACACCAAAACTATTATCAACCATTTTATTCATCCCAAAAGTTTAGTATTCACTGTAAAACGTCCTGGAGGTTGGAAAGAGCAATTCTCATCCATTGTTTTGGTCATTCGGAGTTATACGGTTAAGCTAGGTGATTGGAGGCGTGTGGTTGCTATAAGCCACGATTTCTAGTTCTTGTAATCGCAAAAGTTTAGGTATTCTATGAACCTTGTTATGGATTTCTATTCTCTTGAGTTATTGGAATTACTTTGTTATTTCTTGTGTTTTGTTATTATTATCATAGAGTAGGTTTTGAATATACTTGTGTGTAAGGGTATAGGAAATCATACCAGTGTTCTCATATGTGATGCATGTATATATATCTTGTTTAAATGAGTTTGTTGGAAAAATACTAGTCTTGTTTGATTTGTCGGTAAAACATGTTTTAAGAAAAAGGACCGAAAGGATTTCTCTTGTGTTTTATTCCAAAAAGTTAAGTGACAAACTAGTATGGGGATATGGTGATTGACAACCACCATATTTACTTATTAAAACAAGACTAGAAATATTTTCATCATGAAAGGTCGAAAGATTCGTAGGAACGAGTTTAATAAGAACATTTTACAAACAAATGGATTTTCTAAAGGATAATCATTAGGATAAGGACCGAAAGGATTGCCTATATGTTTTTGTTCTTAGAATGATTTTTGCAAACATAAACCATGGTTGGAAATCATTTGCTTATGATTTGTGCATTACATCAAGAGTTTACACCAAGCCTTCATGAACACTTACTATGATTGCCTATAGACTATACACAAGTATATAAATTTCTTTATATTGAATTTGACTAAAACATCACTTTTAGAGGAAGCCTTGACAAAGCTTTCTTGTTACTAATCTTTTAAAACAATTTCAAACACAAAATCCCTTGGGACGATATCGACTTACCCACCTTTGCTATCACGAACGAGTATACTTGCTCGTATGTGTTTATAGTATTAGACGGATAAATCGTGTTTATAAATTTTTAAAACCTGCAAACGAAGTACATCAAGTTTTTGGCGCCGTTGCCGGGGACTTGTTTTGCACTTGTTTGTTCGTTTGATTGTTTTCTTATTTGATAGATTATTTGTTTTCTTGCATGATTATTCCGGCATCGTCACCATCAAGTTTTTGGCGCCGCTGCCGGGGATTTTGGATTTCTAAGCAATTTGATTTTGTTAAGATTCTTTAAAATTGGTAGATTTAAAATTGAATTTCGTCAAAGAGTAAAAAAAAATATTTTGGTTTAGAGGCTAACCGATCCGGTTGCGCGAACAACCGATCCGGTTAGTGCTCTCGGTAAAATTTTTGTCTTTTGATTTTCATAGTTTTAGTTTATCCAGTGTTTTGTGTTATAGTTTATAGATTAATTCTTGTCATTTCTGATTTCCTTTTTAGATTATCTCATGGGTTGCTTATGCTTTTCTTAGATTTTTATATTTTCTTTTATTTTAATTATTTTTAGTTTTATTTACTTTTTAGTTAATTGTCTTAATTACAGTAATTAGAAATAGTTAATTTTCAGTTTTTAAGGTTTTAGTAGTTTTAATGAGTAGTTTAATAGATTAGTTAATATAAGTTTTCATTAAATAACTTAATTAATTTTATAATTAATAAAGATAATGAGTAGTCTCAATTAATTAAGAGTTTAAGTACACTTAATAAGTTTTAATTAAATTAAATTTACAGGTTTAATATAAAAAAAATAATGAAAAAAAATAAAAAATTAGGAAGTCAATCCAACCGTTCGGTTGCAACCCGCAACCAGATCGGTTGGACGTTTTGGTTAAAAAGTTTACCACCAACCGAATCGGTTGGTGAGCCAACCGATCCAGTTGGAGCTCTCAGTAAAAAAATTTCTACTTTTTAAATTTTGCGTTTTAGCTTGTTTTTTCAGTTTTGTTAAGAGTCTTTACTTGTTTAGTATATGTTTCTATAGTTTTCTTTTGTTTTTACTAACTCTAACGCTAATGATTTGGATTTTTGTTTTTGGTTTTGTTTCGTCTTGTTAGATAGTTATTATGGATAGTTTAAGCGGAATTTCCGAGTACCTTCGTAACTTGGATGAGATGTTCAAAGACACCGGGAGTTCGTTGGAGAAGATTGGAAATATCTTAGAAGGGAGTAAGAAGGATTTGGGGATTGATACGGTTAGTATGGAAGAAACGGGTGAAAACAAAGTTCAACTTCCTAAGAAGGGAAGAGTTGTGGTATTCACACAAGCACCACTAACGGAGTATGATTTGCCACTTATGAGGTTCAGTACACCTTATAGTGTAGAAGGGGTGAGTGCTTGGGACGCGCAACTAAACATGGCCTATGGTGAAAATTACATTGTGGAAAAAGTTCTCGATCAAATTGGCCATGTGCGTTTGGATTATGAAGCTTACGGAAGAAGAATGGTTAAGAATCTTAAGGTTAACACTCATGGTCACATTTTTAAAACGGATTTTATTGTCTTGGAAGAGGGGAACGCCGATGAGCCCAATGTATGTTTTGGGCGGGATTTTCTTGTAACAACCAAATGCCAAGTGGATTTTGCCTTGGGGGAAATGAGGATCAATATCACCGATTTGGAAGAAGAAAAGGGGGTGAATGAGATGCTTGTGGAGTTATGTGCTAATATGGAAAAGGAAGATGTGGAAGTCGTAAAGATGGGGAAGGCAAATAGGAAGAAAACCTCATCCAACAAATTAACTCCTACCACATCCACCAACAAAACAAATGATTACACACCTTCACCACCTACTACACCAAAAACCTTCAAACCGTTAACCCAAAAACAAAAAGAAGCTATTTTGGAAAACCTTGAACAAAAGTTTCTCCAGCTAAATGAGAAAAAGCCGGTGATTGAGGTACTACAAGATTACGTTCTCTACCGCAAGAAACTAGATGCGGTGATGCTAGCAAGGGCAAGATTGGAGGATAAAGATCTATCGGAGGAGGATAGAGATAGGATTTTGTTTAGAGGTATGCCACGTAAGTAGAAAGATCCGGGGAATTTTGTTTTACCAATTAAAGTAAACGGGACTACACCAGTGTATGCCTTGGCCGGTACGGGTTCAAGCGTTAATGTTATGCCATATCCATTGTTTAAGACGTTGGGTCTTAGTAAGCCACAACCAAATCATTCAAAACTCACCATGGCGGATATTTCCCAAGCAAAAGCGATGGGGGAGGTGAAAAACGTAAGAGTTCAAATTGGTTATCAACCCTATTTGGTTGATTTTCTAGTCCTAGACATCCCGGTGGATAAGAGTTTACCACTTCTACTAGGAAGACCATTCCTACGCACATGTGGTGCAATCATAGATATGGGTAGAGGTACGATGACTATCGATGATGGAATCTCGAAACAAACCTATTATCCCAAACCAAGGGGACCAGTTGTGGAATTCATGGAAGATTTAGAATTGATGGAAGCAGACGATGACTTGACTTGTTTTGAAGTGGGACGTGATGCCCATGGAAACCCGATGTATGGACCACTAGCTCCACCATACTTTGATATTGAGGATGAGATGGAACGCGCACTAGCGATGGAAGCATTTTACAATCCATTTAAAAACATCCTTGTTTACAAAAAGCTAACCGATTTCTTAGGTTCTTTACTGGTTCAACTCAAGAATTTGGAATGGGGACCCAAGGGGTCAGGTATATACAAGAAAGAGGATGGGGATTGTTAGGATTTAGTAAATCCAGTACTTAAAGTGTCGGTCACCTCAAGTATGTATACTCGTTAGAAAGCTCGTAGTCGTAGTAATTCAGTGATAGTGATTAGATTACTTAGTAACACCGTGGAGGACGGACGGGTCTTTACCCACTGTATGCCTGATCCACAGCCTAAAGTAGGCGTGCTATGCTTGTACCATATAAATACCCTTTGCCCTCCAAGGCAAAGGGTTGGAGCTTTCATAATACATTTTTCTTTGTCTCACTAAGTTTCCCATCCTCTCCCACTTTCTCTCTCTAAACCTTATCCTTACACCTAACATTTGTGCTTATGATGTGTTTGTGATAAACCAAGATACTACAAATGGTATCAGAGCCATGGTTTGATCATCCATCTCTCATGTTCTTGGTTTGATAGTTATTTTTGGGATAAGGTTTGGTTTTTATGCGTAGCGTTGTGTATACACATGGTTGTTGCGTATAGGTTTTTGGGTAAGCTTAAAGCACTAAATTTTACACTTAAAAATTCAAGATTCTTATGGGTTAAGGGTTATTGATTGTTAAAATTTCAGTTTCTTGCAAAAAGGTTCAAACTTTACGTGTTTTTCTTGGTTTTTAAACGTGATTGGATACGAGTGTACTTGTCTACGCGTAAGTGTGAAACGTGGTTTTGATCATCAAGTCTTGTTGTTTTGGTGTTTTTAAGGTTGTTTCATCATTATAATATGGTTTTCTAAATGGTTTTGGTCATAAAAATCGTGTTTGGCATATGATAAGGTTTTAAAAGGTACCTTTTTGAGGGGTCGTTTAAGCCCTTATTTGATCACTTTTGTATCCGTTATTGCTTAATATCGTTCCTTTTCACTTTTTAGGTCTCTTGAAGGCAAAATGCTGGAATGGCACTTATTTGGACGAAAAGGCGCGATTATACGAAGAAAATAGCCAAAGTCAGAATCGAGACACTCAAAGCTGCTGAAAACATAAGGTGACGGCGTCAGGTGTTAATTGTGACGCCGTATGAGGATCTTTGTGACGGGACAGAAGCCAAAACTCCCATTTTCAAGTGACGACGTCAAGTTATAAAAGAGTAGGCCGTCGCAACTCAGACGGCCTAGATGTAATCCAGACGGGCGTCAGAAGCTGAAGAGGACGGCGTCACAAGTATAAGGTGACGCCGTCGCAAGTCTAACGTGGCCAAGACGAAACCCTAATGACGACGACACGACGGCGTCACAAAACATAAGGTGGCGCCGTCGCATATGTAATATTATATATAGAATCTGAATTTTTCAGTATTTGGTGTGTAGTCTTTTGGAGTAAAAACCTAAACCGAACCAAGGCTGTCTTGTACAGTATTTTAGGGTTCCAAACCCTATCTTACACCAAGATAAGTGTTTTACTTCATTAATACAATTATGTCTTTGATTATTTGTGTGTATGCTTGCATGTTTTCCATGTCTGGCTAATTTACTTGTGTGTTTGCTTATGGAATATGAAACTTAATTATTGAATATTGATTGGTTGTTTCTTATCTTAGTTGATTAATGATTTAGTAATGCGATAGGTCATTCGTTGTGTACTTAATGCTTGATTAAATCTTTGTGAACCTTAGAATATGACTCCTTGAGTAGTTGTAAGCTAAACCATCAAAAGAGTGCCTTAGAGTAAGAGTTTATTATCCCTAGTGGGTTTTGTAGACGAGACCCTTTGGTAAGTTCAAAGAGTTAGGGAGAAACGCATACCCTACAACCTTAGACACACAACGCAACTAGGAATAAGGACGTGACAATTCAACTACCAATAGGAGATAATTAAGGAGTAGTAAAACCTAAGTAAACACATCTTTAAAATATCATACGAGCACACATTAATTAGAAATAGACTACATACACCTTAGATTAGATAATTAGATAAGTAGAGTAATCGGTAGCAATACCAACCCCCCCCCCCCCCCCCCCCCAAATTCAAACCCCGAGATTCGTACCTTTCCTTTCCTTAAAATAAATATAAAAAGATAAAAAAATAATTTTTCTCAACCACAACCTTAGCGTAGTAACTTCTCACTAGCATTCCTATTCCCCTAGAGAACGATATCAATACCCGTGGCTTACCCTAATACTACACTACAACGATTAGGTTCACTGCCTAGGGTGTTGAAAAACTTGCTCGACGAAAAGGAAGTTCCTTTGACCCCGAACGACGCGTGTAGCGTTATCAAGTTTTTGGCGCCGCTGCCGGGGAATAGAATAGCTAGTTAGTAGTTCACCTCGTTTAGGTTTCTTTACTTGATTCCTATCAAGTAAACTTTTTTTTTTCTCATTTTTAGCTTCCTCTTAGCCTATCCCCCTTCTTCGTGACCTTTGTTCGTAACCCCATCACTTTTCATCATGGAAGGTGATAACCACCCACCATTCATCAACCCACCACCAATTGACCCGCCAAGAGCCCGTACTCTTGGTGAATACTCGAGACCAAGCCACTCAGGCTATAGGAACACCATTGAGCTTCCCGACCAAGCCCAAACTACGGCCCTACGATCCGACACCATCCGGTTGGTGCAAAACGGATGTGCATTCCATGGACTTCGTTCCGAAGATCCAAATCAGCATCTGAGGGATTTCCTCAAAATTGTCGATTCCATCGACCTTGATGCTACTACTCGGGAGACCACGCGCCTGCGTCTCTTCCAATTCTCTCTACGGGACCAAGCTAGTAATTGGCTTGAGCGACTTCCCGCCGGCTCCATCTCAAGTTGGGATGATCTTACCTCTCGCTTCCTTGCTCAATTTTTCCCACCGGGGAGGACCACTAAGCTTAGGAATGACATCTTGATGTTCCAACAACGTCAAGGTGAATATCTCTATGAAGCATGGACTCGATTCAAGTACTTACTTCATAAAGTCCCTCATCACGGCATTGATCTTTGGCTCCAAGTCCAAATTTTCTATGATCATGTCAACTTCCCCACCAAGCGATCCATTGACCAAGCGGCCGGTGGAAAACTTAGTGATCTCACCGCGGAAGAATCATGGGGTATAATAGAGGACCTCGCCCTCTATGACAACGAAAGTTGGGATGACCCCCGTGAGCTGCCCAAAACCGTTAAGGCAATCTCCTTGCCTCCTTCCGACCGTAGGATGATTGAAATTGAAGATCAAGTAAAATTCCTAATGAGTTCCTACGAAAATCCTAAATCTTCACACCATGTGAACAAAGTTTCTTCCTCGTGTGAGCCGTTTTGTGATCCTCATAACACGCGCACTAGCACTCGATCCCCCGAACATGCTTCCGTTGACTACGCATCCTCGCGTATTAATGGAACGGGAGGAAGATTCCCTACAATACCCGGACCTAGGAATTTCAATGAAACCCGAGAGGCATGGAAAGGCAAGCCCGACTTCTACTGGGGACAAACCAAGGAATTCACTTCCTATGATTTTTCATGGCCCCCACCTAACGGTCCTAACCAACAAAACATCGAAGGGATGTTGCAAAACCTTGTTGCATCCCAAGAATCCCAAATAGCTAAGCTCTCGGACCGCTTTAACCAACAACAAGCCGAAATGGATAGGAAGATAGACAACCTTTTAAAAGCCATAACTAATAGTGATAGGAAGGTTAATGATGTCTCAACTGCCGAGCCTTCCGGTGTAGAGATTAAGGACCCAAGTAAGCTAGCTAAGCACGTTCAATTCGTCAATACCATCGCCTTAGTTAAACCTAATGGAACAAATGACGAAGAGGACCATACACTTGAGAATAATGAAACAACCGAGGAAGTAGATGAAGTAGACAATGACTATTTCAATAAGTTTCCTACGGAAGAAGAACTATCTCGCCACCCTCACTTAGTGCGTGACCTCCGTCACATGTATGTTAGAAAAAGCCCTCGAATCAAGTTTGGGAACCCTTGGAATCTTAACATACCATGTTTCATAGGACACCTTTTTGTGGCAAAGGCCTACATTGATCGCAAATCCCCAATCAACATAATGACTAACACCTACTACAATTGGGTAATGAAGAAGCCTATTCCAACTAGGCAAGACCCCGATAATCCTAGGGTTAAGTGCAATTTTCTTGGTAGAGTTAAGGGATTGCCCGTTTATGTAGGTAGTTTTACGTTTTCTACGGACTTCATAATTGTGGATGATATTAGCACGGCCATAGACCCTAGCTTGTCCCATGTTATTCTAGGAAAACCTTTCATAGAAAGCACCGAGATGACCTATAATCCCTCGTTAGGAGTGGTGCGATTCAAGGATGAGACCGATGACATAGCTTACCAAATGCCGTTTAAGATTGAGAAGTTTTCATCACTCTCTAATGATGAAAAGGAACTTAAACTGTCGGTCTATTATAGGAATGATGAGGATAGGGAAAAAGGAGTAGATTATGTTATGGCTAAGATTTTTGGATTCTATAAGGATTGCTTGAACTCAGGACCGAAATATAGGACCAAATGGGGAGAGGACGAACTCTTAGAGAGGTGCATCATAGGGCACTTCTACAACATGGAATCCCCCATTAGAGACCGTCAAGGTGGCGGTAATGAAGTAACGTAGGAGCACGACTACGAGTCTAGCTACAAGACTCTTAAATAAAGAAAAGCGCTTCGTGGGAGGCAACCCATGCTTAATTGTTTTCTTGTTAGTGTCATATATCTTTTATTGATTGTTTATTCTCATGTTTAAATTTGTAAAAATGCTTTATGTTGTTTTTAACCTCGTCTTAATTGCATATAAAGGTACTTTACATAAGGGATAAGTGTAGGGAGGATTACACACGTTTTCAAGGAAACGTAAACATGAGAATAACAATTCATTAAAAGATATATTTGTGTGTTTGTTCGAGTCAAATGCTTGTATCGAGTCATAATGGATGTTTTGCAGAAAATTTTCCAGATTCTAAAGATTTAAATTTTCCAGAATTTTTTCCAGAAAATCGCAGACCAGTTTTTGTCAGGATAACCTGACGGCGTCAGGATCGCAACCTGACGGCGTCAGGAAGGAGTAAAAACAACAGATTACTTTTTTCTCGTTTTCTGAGCTACTTAAAAAATTTGGAATTTTCCAGGTCTTAATTTTTCAGAAATTTTGTAAACATCCATTCCACAAGCATTATATCCTAGTTTAAATCGAGTCTTATATATATTATTACCGCCGATTTTGCGCGAAGGTTTCGTTTGTTTCTTCAAGTGTGCAGGTTTAATTTATCAAGAAGAAGTTACATAAGATTGGAAGGAGCTTTTCACGCATAAATTCTTCTTGGAAAGGATTTAACCACTACTTCACACACGGATCCTACCGAGCTAATCAGGGGAGTACTAGTTTCTTTCGTTTTTAATTACCTTCCATTATCATAACTTTGATACTTTCGGGGAACATTGGGGACAATGTTCAGTTTAATTGTAGGGAGGGAAAATAAAACTGGAACTTTGAAACTATGCTTATCCTTGATTATTTGCTTTGTCCAATTGTATTTGTGTAATAAACCATGAGAAAATGTCGGTTAGGGTAATTTTGGCACCAAATTTAAATTTTTTCATGACATATAGGAGTGGGCCATTAGTCTTAACAAAAGCGTCTCACGGATAGGAAGTTGCATGACTAGCACAAAAACCCTTTACCACCTAAATTCCACCCAAAATGTGAGGATCCCCCTTAGATTAGTAGGAATTAAAGCATTCATCTTTAATGCTTAGAGTGTGAACCGGTAGTATATTAGATTCTAGAACTTGTTTTGTGATGCATTCCGAGATCGCTAGTAAGACTATACTTGTGTAGTTAGGAATAACTAAATGATAAGAGGCATTAGGATAACCCTTGTTTAATACCCGTAATATAATTACTTCTTCCACATCGGTTGAGTAATTCCCCCACACCTTTGCGTTGTACTCATCTTTAGTACACGAAACCCCTAGTTAACCCCTTAGAGCCTATCATTTTCGCGGTTCTTGTGATGTTTCGGTTTTTTCCGGAATATCAATGAAGAGCATTGTTTACACCCCACCCCCAAATGTACACCCAAATCGCCTTAGCCTACCTTGTATGCACTCACTTTTAGTGCATTATTGTTATCACCCTAAACCCTTAGTTCAATTATCTAGTTGCTTGCATGAGTTGCTAAGTCGAGTCATATCCTTTGTATACAGTTTTGGGACGATTGGGATTCATGGGAAAAGTTAAAGTTTATGAAATGACGGGAAGGGAACGTTAAATTCAAATTCCCTTTGTTTGCGTAATTGATTCGTTCCCAGACGGTCAAGTTTTATCACGCAAGCTGACCACTTGTGAATGGTCAACCGTAACAAACTTCAAACAGTCTGGAACCAAATGCAATGAAGATCTAGAGGAGTATAGTGTTTCCCCAGGTCGTTATGTCCCAACGAGCTGTGCGAGAATAATCAAACGAATAGTGATCGAGAGAATTTGAATGGAAAAGGGATATGATCGATTATACCTAAAGAAAAAGTTTATAAATTACAGGGGCTTAAATGCAAATTAAAGAAAATTAAAAAGATAAATTATATTAAATAAACGCTATCACTATTTTTTAAAATCTAATGTTTTTGATTTTTCTTTTACAAATTTAACTTAAAAACTACGTAACGTACAAAAGAAAATGTGAAACTAAAACAATATTAATCCTAAAAATATAAAAATGACATTTTTACAAACCTAATGATAAGAGAAAATTTTTAGAAAAAGAAAATTATTTTTATGACTATTTATTTAATTATTATTAATTAAACTATTTTTACTTATTTAATAATACCCTAAAATACAAGAAAATATGAAATAAAGATAGAAAAATGAAATTATGACTTATAAAAATCTAAAATAACTAAAGAGAATTTTCAAAACTAATTTTGTATCTTTCTGATTATTTTTCTATTTTCAATGAATTAAAAACTATTTAAAACTAATTAAATTGCTAAAAATTACAAATTAAACTATGAAAAATCTGGAAAAATTATTTTATTGCTTTTTATATTTATCTTAACCTAGGAAAAATGAAAACTTATTTTTTTGAAACTTTTCTGATTTAATTGTATTAAAAGCTAATTAAAAATGCCTAAAAACTGTTTTAAATGAAGAAAAATAGCAAACAGTGTTAGAAAAATATGAAAAATTCAGGAAAAGTCTAAATTAATATTATGAATCTAAGAAAAATATAAAAACAGTAGCTTATGTGTAGGATTATGAAACTGCAGTGACAAGTGCTTATAAATAAGCACTTGAAATAAGCCAAAGGCTACAAAAGAGCACCAAACTAACACAGAAGCTATAATATGTTAAAACTACTCAAAAGCAACTTATTACAACTATCCTAAACCTCTTAAGTGCAAACTGCTATGATTTGATGATTTAGATTTAAGTGCTAAAAACAGTTTTAGCCACTACTTTGTGGCTTAAAAATAAGCTATTGGATAAGCAACAAACCAAAATCCAATTTAAGAAATCCAAACTAGACCTGGAAAGGTGCTTGTAAACCAAATGTGAGCCCTGGACAAGCTCTTATGAGCTTTTGACAAGGTCTGCAAGAACCTGTGCAGACTCAGTATTAACTGAGTCAGTGCACAGGGCAGATAAGCCCTTTTTGACAAGCTATTTTGAAGCTTATAGAAAATTACTAAAATTCAATAAAAATCATATTAAGTAACTTGACCAGCTGAACTAGAAAAACCCACAATTTCACTTGATTTGAACAAAAAATGAGTCAATTAAAAATCACCCAAGTTGGGTGAAAACTGCCTTTTTCATTTTTGACTTTTGACAGGTTTTGAGATTTTGACTTTAATGAACTTTGAAACTAGATTTAGTGATTGAAAATGATATTTGATGATAGACTAAACCTACTGCAAGCTATATCTATGATTTCTAAACCCAAATGCTCATTATGACCAACTGATTCAAGCTAATATGATCACAAGGACAGATTTTATGCAATGTTGACTTTGAGCTAGTGCAGAAGCAATTTGATGAATAAAATGATTCCAGCTACCTATATTAAGACTGAGTAGACAGATGTCAAATGTAAACCAAGGCTCAATCTCAATTAAACCCACTGATCCAAACACAACTTTCACAACTGTTTTGCAATTTAAACTAAGCCAACTACTGATTTAGCTCATTCTACCACTTAAACTAAATCTAGTATCCTAATTACAACTAGATAAACAGGTTTAAGATATTTAATGTCCACAGATTCCAACACAAACACTTTATGCAAACTGAATTAGAAATGGAAAATAAGATATAAACTCACAAGTGTCCAGCTTATTATGCAGCTTATACAGAACCCAAACTAAACTAAACTACTCAAATCCAACCCAATCCAAGCTCTGCAACACCCCAAACCATTTCCATGCCTGCTTAACCAAGATTTTCTCACAGTTTGACTTTTGTTGACCAGATACCAATATTGACTGAATCTGTTTTATAAGCTTACTAAAAGCTATAAACAGCTTAAATAAGCTTATTTGAGTTTAACATAAGCTACTTGGAGCATTTTTTATAAGAGATTGAAACTGAATTTCTTAACAGTGGGTATGAAAACATGAAACTTAAATGAACCTTGAATTAATACTTGAAAATGAGTTATAATGACTAAACAACTTAGTTTCAGTACAATAAAGCTTAAAGTTACAAATTTAAAAACTAATTAAGACAGTTTAAGAAAAAACGACATACATGAAAATTAAAAACTAAGTACTGCTACTCCTTTGCTTCTCTTTCTTCTTTTTATACACCAAAATGTCTTCCACTAGTCCTCTGAGCATTTCCCACTTGCTATGATAGCCCTTGGATCAGTTGGGCACATATTGGCCATTTGATGCAATTTTGGCGGGAAAGTTATTTTTGCCAGTGGGGGTTCTGAATTTGCAACTGGGGGTGGTGGAGGGTAGATGTGATGATGAGGGGGGGGGTTGAAGAGATAAGGTGAGGTGATAGGAGAGGGTTGCAGGGGTTGCAGACAAGTGGAGAAGGAGAAGGGATAAGGTGGAGGTGGCGGGAGTTGACTTTATTTGACCGGGGAGTTTATTTTGGACAGGGGTCAAAAAGGGGGGTCATGGTGTATATTGGCAGGGGGTCAAGTGGTTCAAAGGTCCAAGGGTTGGTTTTAATACAAGGACCATTTTGTAATTTCTGCCAAATTGAGGGACCAAACCTGCCATTTTCTCAAAGTTGTTTCAAGGGTCACTTTTGCCAAGTTTCAATAGTACAAGGACCATTGTTGACATTTTCAAACTTTTAAGGACCATTTATGACAATTTTCAAAGTTTAGGGACCTAAGTTGTAATTTTGCAAATTTAAATCTCAAAGACCAATTTTGACAACTCATGAATCCCTAGGGACTTGAAATGATATTTTTCTTTATTTTGATTTACCAGGGACTGTTTTTGACAACTTTTGAAACTTGGGGGACTAAAACTGCCAATTATGCAAACTTGATACGTTTTTCACCAGATTTTGATATTTTTGCATTTAAAACACATAAAACACTTATTTGTGATATTTTTATCATTTTGATGCATTTCTGAGTGTTTTCAGATGTTTTTGCAGTTTAAATGGTACAAAAATGATGAGTATTTAGACACTCATCAGTAATAATGTACCCCAAGTGTTTTGATCTTTTCAATTCGAGTCAAATTAGTGTTAGAGTAATAAAAACTCAAGTGTAGGGATGTGCCTATAAATCCCCATCATTTTGATGTTACCGTAGAGGATGGTAGAGTAAAAGTGTATGAAAAATAAAATCAAAAAAAAAGTATAGAAAAAGAGAAAAGAAAAAAAAATAGAGTGAAAAAAAATAAAAAAAATAAAAATAAAATAAAATAAACATACGGGCTACCATCCTACATCTATCCTTTAAATTTATGTTTGTTTATTTCACTTAGCTAGAGTTTAGAGTGTCGAGTCTTGGCTTAGCAACGCCATTCTTCGTATGCTTGTAAAATAAGAGATTTTTGACTTGCCACCACTATATAGCCTATCCCACCAAACCCTTTGTTTCCCTATCGTAAGCCTAACATTACAACCCTTTAAAGACCTCTTTGATAGTCTTTCCTAGGTGCTTACGCCAAAGCGATGGAGGTTTGATCTATTCTCAAGCCTATGGTAAATTATGTACTAGGACCGGATAATGAGTGTTTAATCTTCCATTTCCAACTTGTTATATTTCATATACACCCGAGAGAGATGTGAGTATCCAAACACCCCATGTGAGGTGCTAGTATGTAATTTCCGTGCTTGTTATGACTTTTGCGGGGCTTATATGTGTTGTGGACCGTTTTGAACGAATGCTTCATGACCCCTAACTTATAAATTAATTGGCTAAAAGCACATTTGCTTGAGGACAAGCAAATACCAAATGTAGGGATATTTGATAAGGTTTTAAAAGGTACCTTTTTGAGGGGTCGTTTAAGCCCTTATTTGATCACTTTTGTATCCGTTATTGCTTAATATCGTTCCTTTTCACTTTTTAGGTCTCTTGAAGGCAAAATGCTGGAGTGGCACTTATTTGGACGAAAAGGCGCGATTATACGAAGAAAATGGCCAAAGTCAGAATCGAGACACTCAAAGCTGCTGAAAACATAAGGTGACGGCGTCAGGTGTTAATTGTGACGCTGTCGGAGGACCTTTGTGACGGGACAGAAGCCAAAACTCCCATTTTCAAGTGACGACGTCAAGTTATAAAAGAGTAGGCTGTCGCAACTCAGACGGCCTAGATGTAATCCAGACGGCGTCAGAAGCTGAAGAGGACGGCGTCACAAGCATAAGGTGACGCCGTCGCAAGTCTAACGTGGCCAAGATAAAAACCTAATGACGGCGACACGACGGCGTCACAAAACATAAGGTGACGCCGTCGCATATGTAATATTATATATAGAATCCGAATTTTTCAGTATTTGGTGTGTAGTCTTTTGGAGTAAAAACCTAAACCGAACCAAGGCTGTCTTGTACAGTATTTTAGGGTTCCAAACCCTATCTTACACCAAGATAAGTGTTTTACTTCATTAATACAATTATGTCTTTGATTATTTGTGTGTATGCTTGCATGTTTTCCATGTCCGGCTAATTTACTTGTGTGTTTGCTTAGGGAATATGAAACTTAATTATTGAATATTGATTGGTTGTTTCTTATCTTAGTTTATTAATGATCTAGTAATGCGATAGGTCATTCGTTGTGTACTTAATGCTTTATTAAATCTTTGTGAACCTTAGAATATGACTCCTTGAGTAGTTGTAAGCTAAACCATCCAAAGAGTGCCTTAGAGTAAGAGTTTATTATCCCTAGTGGGTTTTGTAGACGAGACCCTTTGGTAAGTTCAAAGAGTTAGGGAGAAACGCATACCCTACAACCTTAGACACACATCGCAACTAGGAATAAGGACGTGACAATTCAACCACCAATAGGAGATAATTAAGGAGTAGTAAAACCTAAGTAAACACATCTTTAAACTATCATACGCGCACACATTAATTAGACATAGACTACATACACCTTAGATTAGATAATTAGATAAGTAGAGTAATCGGTAGCAATACCAACCCCCCCCCCCCAATTCAAACCCCGAGATTTGTACATTTCCTTTCCTTAAAAAAATATAAAAAGATAAAAAAATAATCTTCCTCAACCACAACTTTAGCGTAGTAACTTCTCACTAGCATTCCTATTCCCCTAGAGAACGATATCAATACCCGTGGCTTACCCTAATACTACACTACAACGATTAGGTTCACTGCTTAGGGTGTTGAAAAACTTGCTCGACGAAAAGGAAGTTCCTTTGACCCCGAACGACGCGTGTAGCGTTATCAGCATATTTTGTACTTCTTACGCATAAGAAAACCCTAATCTTACGCGTAAGGTGTTCTTCAAGTGATCTTCTAATATGTTGGTTTACTCAGTGTTTTCTTGCTTGGATAAGCCTGAAAATACTTCGACTTTGGATATCTTTTACACTGAAATAAGTGGAAAGGATTTTTGGTTAAAACCCTAATTTTACGCATAAGCATAAAGCTTACGAGTAAAAAATCCTTACGCCTAAGCCTTCTTCTACGCATAAGCTTGTCTTACACCTAAAGAAAACTTACGCATAAGGTTCTTACTTCTAAGCCTTGGTTTACGCTTAAACTTAAGCTTTTTATCCTAAAAGTCTACTCGTAAGCTATAGACTACGCGTAAGCTCTGTCTACGCGTAAGCCTGTGTCTACGCATAAGCTAGTGTTTACGCCTAAGCTGCTGTCTACGCGTAAGCTTGCTGTCTACGCATAGGTGTATAAGTTTTATGGTTTCTCTCTTGATTTTGTAAAATCCCGTGAAAGAATCTATTTCCAGGTTAAATCAAAGATTTGTAAAATCCCGTAGAATTTAAACATGTCTTCCGTTGCTGATGATGTGCAAGCTGCAGGATCTGATACTCGTCCTCCCATGCTTGATAGAACCGACTATGAGTCTTGGTCACAAATAATCAGACTGTACTGATTAGGAAAGGAAAATGGGGTTAACATCCTTAAGTCAATTGATGAAGGACCATATCAAATTGAGACTACAAGAGACGTTCTGGAAACTGCTGCTGATGGTTCTGTGACATTAGGACTGGATAGACCAAAGACATATGATGAGCTTTCTGATAAGGAGAAGAAGAGATACGATGCAGACATCAGAGCTTCAAACATTGTTTTCCAAGGTCTACCAAAAGACATCTACAAGCTGATCAATTACAACACTGAAGCAAAGGCAGTCTGGGATAACGTTAAGATGCTTCTATCTGGTTCTGAACTGACTCAAGAAGATAGGGAGTCTCAGCTGTATGATGACTTTGAGAACTTTGAAATGATACCAGGGGAAAGTGTGACTGAATATCATGTCAGGTTTCACAAGCTGGTGAATGATATGAGGAATATCAAAATGACAATGCCAAATATTCAGCTAAATTAAAAGTTTGTGAACAACATGACTCCCGAATGGAACAAATTTGTCACATCACTCAAACTCAAAAAAGGATTGAAGAACACCAATTATGAGCAACTGTATGCTTATTTGCTTCAAAATGAGAAACATGCAGCATTTGAGCGAATGATCATGGAAAAGTTCAAGACCAATGCTGGAGAAGCAAGCTCTTCAAATGATTCTACTGCATTCTACACTAATGTAGGGATCACTACCAAAGCATCACAAGTCATACCTACTGGAAATGGTAACCACAAGCTCATTCCTGATCCAGGGTATAAGCCACCTGATTCTGACGCAGTCATGGAACACTTCATCAATCAACTGGCTCTTATGGTTAAACAAAACTTAACCCTCAGTCCACATACTAACAGTCTTCACACTAACAACGAAATCAGAACTGCATCCAATCTACACAATCATGCTATTTTCAGAGATGGAAAGGTTATGGTGCAACCAGTTCAAGGAAGACAGTATGAACAGGGAAAAGGTGGAGTAGGTGGAGGGTATGTGGCTAATCAGAATCATGGAAGGAATGCAAATCAAGGACAAGCAAAGCCAATCAAGTGCTACAACTGTGGTGGTGATGGACACATTGCGAGGAACTGCACATCTCCAAAACGCCCCCAAAATGCAGAGTATTTCAGGGACAAGATGCTGCTAGTACAAGCTCAGGATAATGGAGCTGTTTTGGATGAAGAGGAATTGTTGTTTCTCGCTGATGGAAATGCCAAGACTTATGATACTGATGTGGACGAACAACCTGTGCATAGTGCTGCTCAGAACAATCCCAACGCCTTTCAAGTTGCAGACTGTGATGCATTTGACTCGGACGTTGATGATGAATCATATGCACAGACCATCTTCATGGCTAATATCTCTCTAATGGTCTCTTCACCTCGACAGGCCTGTCCTTCCAAGGAATCCATAATATCAGAGGTATTGAAACTATATGATGTGGTTGATAAGCAAAAGATTCACCATGAAGTACAATCTGCTGAAGTCATTGAATCAGATATTGAAAATATAGGAAATAGCAATGTTGTCCCATATGAACAATATGTGAAGCAAGATGACAGTCTTATTGTACCAAGTGATGAATCTTCTGCAATTAACAATGAATGCATGCCTGATGAATTCACTACATTTGTTCCTGATGATTCCTTGACCACTGAACTCAATACCTATAAGGATCAAGTTGCCATATATGAACAGCGTGCTAAGTTTGAACTGACCTCTCGTGAGCAGGAGATGGATATCCAAATGCGTACACTTATCAGAAAAAGCAATTTTAAGGAAGAAGCATTAAAACAAGAGTTAAATTCCTTACAAGAAAAGCTTAACAAAACTGCTAAGCAAAAACAGGAACTTCATGAAAATGTGAAAGTGCTTAAGCAGGAATTCAATGCTAAGGAATCAAAACTTTTAACTGAATTTTCCAACCTAAAAATTTTGAAAAACAAACTTGAAAACAAGTTGTATGTACAAGGAAACACCCTTCAGACTGCTCACATGGTCACTAAGCATAGAGTCTTAAGCGATAAGCATAGTATCCCCATTGTAGAGGAACCCAATCATGAGTATGGTAAAATAGCAAGAGCTGCTCAAAAGGTGGTCTATGATGGTGATGAGATCCTCAAGCCTAGACAAAAACCTTCATGCATTGAGTGCACTGAGGAAGATAGAAAATTAGAAGATGCCACTAAGAAAAAATTGAATGAGAAGCTTAAAGATCCCTGGTGCATTAAATATAACATCTCTTTTAAGTCTCATGATTACACTAAGGAAAATTGGATTTCCTTGAACAAGTTTAAGCCTCGAACCCTATTAACGCCTGAACAAGTGTTCTGGAAAAAGGATATGGATAAACAGAAAGCAGATAACCTTGTTGAAAAGAACCCCCTCTGTAGGAAATTGTCCCAAGCAACTGTGTATCCTCCAAATACACCAATGCATTTAGTGCCGAGAACACTTCCTACTAAGAGCAAGACCTTAATCAGCCTTTATGTAGTTTACCAACTATTTGTTGATTTTGAGAAAACGTGTAAAAAGAGAATCACACCTACTGGGATAACTGAAGGGGAAAGGGGTTTTGAGCAAACTAAAGAATGCTATTTAACTGAAGTCATGCCTTTCTTTAAACAATTAAAAGGTCAATTGGATAGACACAGAGATTAAAGAAATGGAAAAGGAATTTGATGCAATGATAGTTGAGGTCAATAATTATGAACGGGAACTTAAATATAATGAAATTGAAAGGAAGAATCTGCATATCTTAAATGAGAACTTGATTTCTCAATGTGTTGCTCAAGATGTGTTTTACATTGCTAAGAATTCTTCTATTACTGCATCTCAATTTCATGAATTATCTGTTGCTTTGAAATTTTCCCATGATCGTGTCATTGAGCTTGAAACAACAAATTCAAAATTGCATGAGAAAATAGCACAGGATGATCATGATAACCTGGTCAAACATTTTTCTAAATTAGAAGTTGAACATCTTGCTTTGCAATTAGAATATCAACATCTCAAAGAAATGTTAAAACCTCAAATATCAAGACATCCTCTGATGCTCCTGAGTTTGATGTAGTTTTTGAAATCAGCAAACGTGATGAACAAATTCGAGCTCATCATAACACGATCAAAAGATTGAAAGCCCAAATTTCACAACATAAAGGTGAAAAGAAGGATGTGACTGGTTCCCATATGCCTCCACCTTTAGATTCTCAGAATTTCCAACTTCAAAACATTATTGATAACTTGCAAAAGGAAAATGATTGTTTTAAAGCTGAAATTTCAAAAGTTAATGATCAAAACAAAGAGTTATGTGATTCATTTAAAGTTAATCATGATAAACAAATTGAAAAGATAACTTTTTTACTTAATGATATTGACAATCTGAAGCGTGAGGTGAAAGGAAAGTTGCCAATCCCCAATTGCAAATATTCTGTTCCTAAGGTTTCTGCTTATGATAAGTATGCTATCGATATGTTATATATTCCCCCTGTTGGAATCACTCCTAAACAGTATTTCAAGTATTTATATTTCATATGTAATAGGTAGCTTTATTATGGCCTTTATATTTGTTTAAGGTCTAGCTTATGTAGAAGGCCCATAAGCTTAGGCCCAAGTCCATATAAGAAAGGATGGGAACTAGGAGTGCTGCTCTAGCTTCCCTCCTATAAATACTCTTGTAAACCCTCATTTGAGGGTTGGTTGTTCAAGTTTTCTTTCTTTCACATATGCCTACGCATAACCGGTCTTATTATTGTTTGTGTGTGTGTTAGATCTTGTTCAATCGCCTCATATCCTTTCTATATTACTTGTGTTTGTAAAACTAGTGACCTAACAGTGGTATCAGAGCTTTCGAACAATCTCTCAGCAATACTAAAGCATATGTCTGCATATCTCTCATACCTTAAGGATAGTTTGAAGGGTCTCCGTGAGATAGTTGAAGATGAAAGATTAGAAAAACCTTTTGATAGTACCATAGCCTATGCCTGCATAGATGCCAAAAGATCTCAGGAACTCTTAGAGTATGTAATTGTCACAAGTCTGAAAACTAGCAATAGGCGAGATAGAATAGTTGCACCGATTTCTATGCCTAAGAATAAGAATGTGAATTTTTATGTGCCTCACATAACTTCAGATCCCAGCACTTCTAGACCGCCAATGCAAAGTGTAGTATCACCAACTAATATTCTTGTTCCTTCTACAAGAGTAATCAGCAATACTAAAGTTAGCGGGTCAAAGCCTTCAAGCAATACAATGCGAAATAGGATCTTGCCAGCCAAAAGTGTTAAAGAGAAGAAAGTAGAAGAACACCTTAGGAAGAATAAGTTTGAGCTGAATAAAACGAATCGTGTTGATTCTAGTATTAGCTATAAGCGCTGCCTTTTGCAAAACATGTAATGAATGTTTGATGTCTAGTCTTAATCATAAATGTGTTGTGAATGAGGTGATAAATGTTGGTAATACTCCAGTCAAAATTATAAAAAATGCTAAACAGGTTAAGGAGATCTGGAAGCCTAAAATAAAAAGGGTTAGTAATTATTGGAAGCCTACAGGAAGAAAATTTAGTAATGTGGGTTATCAATGGAAACCTACTGGCCGGAAATTCAGATTGAATGAATCTTGTCCTAAGATGTCTAGATCTATGCCCTCTAAGAAATGGATGCCTACTGGTAGAATCATACCTTTAAGAAGTGCTTACACTACAAATAGGTCCACTGCCACTACTAGTTTAGCATCCAATACTAATGAGGACATATCTTCTATTTCTGATGTGGGTGCTCCAATACTCTGTACTAACCAAACGGAACCCATTCGCTCATGGGGATCTAAATTATCCACTCATCCATTCTTGTCTATGTTCAAATGCAAGTCGTACAAATCGTCCTTTGGTATTTGGACTCAGGCTGCTTAAAGCATATGACTGGAGATCGCTCGCGGCTCATGAACTTCGTGAGTAAATTTATCGGGACTGTTAGATTCGGAAACGACCACTTTGGAGCAATTATGGGTTATGGAGATTATGTAGTTGGAGACAGTGTAATTTCCCGGGTATATTACGTTGAAGGTCTTGGTCATAACTTATTTTCTGTCGGTCAATTCTGTGATTCTGATCTAGAAGTGGCCTTTAGAAAACATACTTGCTTCGTTAGAGAACTTGATGGTGTGGAACTCTTAAGAGGAACACGTGGAACAAACTTATACACCATCTCTATCGAAGATATGATGAAGTCTTCTCCAATCTGCTTGCTGTCAAAGGCCTCTAAAACAAAGTCATGGTTATGGCATCGTCGTCTCAATCACTTGAACTTCGGCACCATTAATAATCTTTCAAGAAAGGACCTGGTAAGAGGCCTACCCAAATTGAAATATGAGAAAGATCATCTTTGCTCAGCATGCCAATTGGGAAAAAGCAAGAAATATGCCCACAAACCCAAACCTGCTAACTCTGTTATAGAAGTTCTTCACACCATTCATATGGATTTGTGCAGACCAATGAGAGTACAAACGATTAACGGGAAGAAATATGTGTTAGTAGTTGTTGATGACTACTCACGGTTTACTTGGGTTAAGTTTTTGAGGAGAAAGGATGAAACTCCCGACATCATCATTAAACTTGTTAAACAGTTGCAGGTTCGGCTTAATAAAACAGTCAGAATCATCCGCATAGATAATGGAACTGAGTTTGTCAACAAAGAACTTAGTCAGTTCTATGAAAGTATTGGGATCAACCATCAAAAAAGTGTTCCTCGCACTCCTCAACATAACGGTGTAGTTGAAAGAGGAAATCGAACTCTTGTAGAAGCCGCTAGAACTATGCTTATATACTCAAAGGTTCCAATGTTTCTCTGGGCTGAAGCCATTGCCACTGCTTGCTACACCCAAAACCGTTCCCTAATTCACACCTCTCGTGGAAAAACTCCATACGAACTTGTCCACAATCGAAAACCTGATCTATCTTTCCTTCGTGTGTTCGGTGCTTTCTGCTACCCAACGAATGATAGTCAAGATTTAGGTAAATTAAGAGCTAAGGCGGACATTGGAGTTTTTGTGGGTATGCATCAAATAGGAAAGGTTACCAAATCTACAACAAAAGAACCCGAGATATCATGGAAACTATTCACGTCACGTTCGATGAGCTGTCTGGGCAAATGGCTCCTGGATAATCCAGTTCTGGACACGCACCTCAAATTTTATCAAGTAGTCCCATCAGTTCCTCTCTTGTACAGTCTCACTCCCCTGCTGTTCCATATGTACCTCCATATGAAGAAGATTTGAAGAAGCTGTTTGATCCAATGTTTGATGAATACTATGAACCTCATGAGAACTACACTTCTTCAACATCAACAGTGGTGGCTTCTGAACCAATCGTCACAGAGAATCCATCTGTCTCAATGTCTCTTTCTCTAGAAGCATGATGAGTGTGTAAATACTCATCATTTTTGGTTAAATCTGAACTGCAAAACGTTTAAAAATGCTCAGAAATGCATCAAAATACTGAAAATATTCCAAAATTGCATTTTATATGTTTCAGATGCAAAATGTTCAAAATCAGATGAAAAATGAGCTAAGTTTGCATAATTGGCAGTTTCAGTCCCCCAAGTTTCTAAAATTGTCAAAAAAAGTCCCTGAGTCAAAATTTCAAAAGAAAAGTCACCAAAGGTCCTTTTTAAATCATAACTTGTCAAAATTAGTCCTTTGGTGAAAAATATAAAAAGTTTGAGAAAATTACAAAATTAGTCCTTCAAGTTTGAAATTTGGCAAAAATGGCCCCTGGAAATTTGAAAATGGCAAGTTTGGTCCTTGTACTTTTTGAGATTGTCACTTTTAGTCCTTGGAGCAACTTTTCAAAATTGGCAGAAAAGGTCCTTGAATTTTCAGAAGTTACACATTAGGCCCTTGTTCATATTAAACCTTTAATTATCCTTTGGACCCTATCAAATACATGTGACCCCTGTCATTAACCACTTTTGACCCCCTTCTATTATTAGCCTGCCCAGTCAACCCAAATAGTCAAACAAAACCTTGGCGCCCTTTTTCTTTTTCCTGTCTTCCTCACCAACTATCACTACAAACACTCCATCTCCCTTATCCCCCCAGCTCATCCCACTCAACTTGTTCCCTCCACCTCAACTAACATCCAAATAGCATTAAATGCTCCTCTCCCCCCCCTCACTCAACCCCAACTGTCAAATGCTAATTTTGGCGCCAAAACTGAATGAATGGCCAGGATAGCTTGAAATCATCCAATGGTGGAGATTAATGCTGGGATATATTCAGAAGAGAGAGAGAAGACACTTTGATTATAAAAAGAAAGCAAAGGGAAGCAAGAAAAGGAGTCTAGTAGTTTTTTTTATTTTCACTTATGTCGTTTTTAATTCAAAGCTTTTAATTTAATGTAATATCTATAATATTTTGTTTCTAAGTATCAAAGCAAGGTTATTGTATCAGTATAAACAACTTTTAAGTATCAATTCAAGTTATTGTTCACATTTCAAATTTTTACACCACTGTTGGAAGTTTCAGTTTTTATTTCTTACACCCAAGCTTCAATAAGCTTGTTTCTCAGTTCTAATAAGCTTATACAAGCTTTTAATAGCTTTTTGTAAGCTTAAGTTCAAGTTTCTAGCAAAGTTGTATTCTGGTCAATGAAAGTCAACTCAATGATCCTTGGGCAATGGAAATGGAAATGGGTGATGCAGCCATGGAATTGGGGTGATTTTGAATGATTTGGGTTGGATAACATAGGATAGAGTTCATTGGTTCTTTGATTTTCAAGCCATAGTGGCTGGGACCATTTGTAAGTGATTTTCATAGATTCAATGCATAACTTGTAATGGTAGTTATAACTAGTTCAATTCTGTTTATTAGGTTGTATTAAGGGTAGTTAAGTTCAGTTTGATCAACTGCATTAGTTGGTTAAGCAGTTGGGGTGGTGTAAATTGCATCTCAGTGTTTAAAGAGGTGTTTGGATCTATTGGTTTAACTGTACTATAGGTCTGTTCAGTGTTTGAAACTTGGTGGTTTAAGTTTGTTTAACTCATATTGAATCATATCTGTCAATAACTTGTGCCTGTTAAGCTCCAAAGTCAAAATTTCATCATATCTGTCCTAATCTGTTAGCTGTTGTGGATTTGAACAAGCAAAAGCTTGTTTTGTGTTTCATTTACTTAGATATAGATTGCATTAGTCCTATTTCACCAATTAACATCATATTCAGTCCTTAAATCAAGATCAAAGTTCCATTTGGTCAACTTTCCATTTCTTTATAAAAAGTCAAAAACATTGAAAAACCTGTTTTGAGCCCATCTAGAAGGAATTTTCATGAGCTCATTTCTGAGCCAATTTCAATGAAACTTGTGGCTTTTAAAACTTCTACTGGTCTATTTTATGATTATCAATTTTGTCAAATTTTGTGAATTTTTCTTGAGCTCTAAACTGGCTTGTCAATATGGGATCAATTGCCCTGTGCACTGACTCAGTTTTGACTGAGTCTGCACATGGATCTTGCAAGGTCTGCATAGGGCTCACCTTGGCTCACCAAGGTCTGGCCTTTGGTTTAGACATACTTGGCCAGGTCTCCTTCATGTCCCTTCTTCTTTTTTCTAGTTTTCAGCTTATCTAGTTGCTTAATTTTAAGCCCAAAGTAGGCCTCATAAACTGTTTTTGCACTTGAAAGCTCACATCATCAAATCTTGGTAGTTTGCAATTCTGGGGTTTATGCTTGTTGTTTCTAGTTGCATTTAGGTAGTTTTAGCTTATTGTAGCTGCTGTTTCAGTTTGGTAGTCACTTGGTCCTTTTAGCTTATCCTTAGTGCTTATTTTTAAGCACATTCCACATCAGTTTCATTTTCCTCCACACAACCCATGTTTTTTATATTTTTATTAGATTCTAAATATTATTTTAAGCTTATCTTGAATTTTTCAGATTTTTCTAAGTTTGTTTGCTATTTTTCTGCATTTAAATTAGTTTTTAGCACTTTTTAATTAGCATTTAATCCAAAAAATTAAGAAAAGGTTCAAAAAAATAATTTTTCATTTTTCTTAAGTTAAGGTAAATATAAAAAGATAAAAAAATATTTTTCTAGACTTTTCTTAGTTAAATTTGAATTTTTAAATAATTTAATTAGTTTTTAATAGTTTTTAATTCATAGAAAATAGAAAAATGATCAGAAAAATATAAAAATAGTTTTGAAAATTCTATTTTGTTATTTTAGATTTTTCTAAGTCAAAATTTTATTTTTCTAGCTTTGTTTCATATTTTCTTGTATTTTAGGTTAATATTAAATAGTTAAAAATAGTTTTTAATTAATAATAATTAGATAATTAGTTATAAAAATAATTTTCTTTTTCTAATAATTTTCTTTTATCATTAGGATTGTAAAAATGTCATTTTCATATTTTTAGGATTAATATTGTGTAAGTTTCACGTTTTTATTTGTACGTCACGTAGTTTTTATTTCAGTTTTATAAAAACATAAAAATCAAAAACATCATTTTGCAAATAGTGATAGCGTTTATTTAATATTTTTTTATCTTTTTACCTTTCTTTAATTTGCATTTAAGCCTCTGTAATCTGTTGGCTTTTTCTGTAGTTATAATCATTCAAATCTCTTTTCCATTCAAATTTCTCGATCACTACTCGTTGGGTGATCCATTGCATAGCTCGCTGGGACATAACGACCCGGGGAAACACTATACTCCCCTGATCTTCATTGCATTTGTGCTTAAGCTGTTTTAAGTTTCTTACAGTTGGCCATTCACAAGTGGTCAGCTTGCGTGAGAAAACTTGACGGTTTGGGAGCGAATCAAAGCACCAGCTACCGATCACTCATCATCATCTTTAGACCCTCAATCATCAGTTGTACATCGTGGAAATGGTAATTTTGATGGAGATAACCCTTTTGCTACTCCCGAAGATGATCCGTTTGAAAACATATTTGCCCCTGAACCAACACTTGAACCATCTTCATCAGGGGATCCAAACTCTGCTACATCAGTCCCTCAACAACAACCACACGAGCACCTTAGAAAATGGACACATGACCATCCATTAGACAACATCATTGGGAATCCTTCTCGACCTGTATCCACTCGAAAACAACTAGCAACAGATGCCTTATGGTGCTTCTTCAACTCAGTACTCTCTAAGATCGAACCAAAAGATGTTAAAACTGCAATGTCCGAGGACAGCTGGTTTAATGCAATGCAAGAAGAAATTCATGAGTTCGATCGACTAGATGTATGGGAATTAGTACCCGTTCAAAACTGTGCTATGATTATTGCTCTCAAGTGGATCTTCAAAGTTAAGCTTGATGAGCACGGCGATGTTTTGAAAAATAAGGCAAGGTTAGTTGCTAAAGGATATCGTCAAGAAGAAGGTATCGACTTTGAGGAATCTTTTGCTCCTGTTGCACGTATCGAGGCTATCAGAATCTTCTTGGCTAATGCTGCTAGCAAAAACATGGTTGTTTATCAAATGGATGTTAAAACCGCCTTTCTTAATGGAGATCTGAAAGAAGTGGTTTACGTCAGTCAGCCAGAGGGTTTTGTGAATCCAGAACATCCTACTCATGTCTATCGCTTGAAAAAGGCCCTTTACGGTTTGAAGCAAGATCCTAGAGCATGGTACGATACGCTGTCGAAGTTTCTTCTATCTAATGGATTCAGCAAAGGAGCAGTTGATCCGACATTGTTCACCAGAAGGTCAGGCAAACACTTAATCCATGTCCAAATCTATGTTGATGATATTATCTTTGCCTCGACCGACCCTAATGAATGTGACTGGTTTTCAAAGGAAATGGGCTCCAAATTTCAAATGTCGATGATGGGACAAATGTCATTTTTCTTGGGATTACAAATTTCACAAAGTCCCGGAGGCATTTTTATAAATCAATCTAAATACGCAAATGAAATTTTAAAGAAATTTGGATTTAACGCAGTGACCCTGTTGACACTCCTATGGTGGAGCGTACAAAACTGGATGAGGACCACTCAGGGATCATAGTAGATCAAAAAAAATATCGTAGTATGATTGGATCCCTGATGTACCTCACAGCCAGTAGACCAGACATTTTGTTCGCTGTATGCATGTGTGCTAGATACCAGGCTAAGCCTACTAAAAAGCACCTTGAAGCGCTTAAACGGGTCTTTCGGTATCTCCAAGGAACCATTAACATGGGACTTTGGTATCTGAAGGACACCGGTATGTCACTAACAGCCTATGCAGATGTTGACCATGCAGGATGTCAAGATACACGTCGAAGTACGTCAGGTGGTGCTCAATTTTTAGGTGATAAGCTTGTGAGCTGGTCTTCAAAGAAACAAATGAGCACTTCCATATCCTCTACAGAGGCTGAATACATAGCCATGTCATCCTGTTGTGCTCAAATCTTATGGATGAGATCTCAATTATCTGACTATGGCTTTGTATTCAACAAAGTTCCTCTGTACTATGATAACAAAAGTGCTATTGCTCTCTGCTGCAACAATGTTCAACACTCTAGAGCAAAGCACATCGACATTCGACATCACTTCATCAGGGAACAAGTTGAAAACGGTGTGGTTGAACTATACTTCGTGAGGACTGAATATCAGCTAGCAGACATCTTCACCAAAGCTCTTTCTCGAGAACGTTTTGAGTTTATTCTTCCACGACTAGGCTTAAAGAGCCTTCAACCAGAAACGCTCAAACGTCTTCAGGAAGAAGACAAGGAGTAAAGGCGTTAGTCTCTATCTATTCTTTGTATATATCTTTTCAAAAAACCAAAATACAAAAAATATAAAACCAACAAAAAGAAAATAGAAAAATATAAAATTTTCAAAATCCATAAAAATTAGAAAATATTGAAAATTTTCAAAAATATTGTTTCTTTATCGATAAAATCTACGGATCTTGTTTTGTCACTCAAAGAATGACACGGATCTTTAGATGAAGTTCGATCGGAAAAAAAAAGAAAAAAAGAAAAAAAAACGGGATGGAGAAAAATGATGGTTTATTGTCATTTTAGGCAGTAACCCATTTTAAAAGAAAGAACAGAGCCATGCTTCATCTCAATTTTTTCAAAAATCATGCTATGATTCTAAAAACAAATGTTTGTCACCAAAAAGACAAATGTTTCTTTCCAAATATTTTTCCTTCTTATAATTCTTCTGAAAAATATTTGTCATCTAATGAAAACAAAATTGCTTTGAAAATACCTCGGACTCTATTTTTGAAAATCATCCGGGCTTATCAATTGTCAAAATTTCTATCTCCCAGTCAACAACTTATGTCATTGATTGAGGGGGAGAATGATTTCAATCAAATCTAAAAGAGTAGTTTTCAAATAATTCGCACTTAAACGAGCAAGGTCTACTTTTGGTTAATCAAAATGAACAATGTTTTACAATGTTCTATACAATTGGTACAAGACCTTGGTTATTGTTATGTTTTCAAAAACTAATCATGCATGTTTAACCAATGGAGTTTAAAATCTCAAACTTTGATCCTTATCAGTTGAAATGTTTTTCAAAAACCAAGTCTCAATTCTCCTCAAAAGTTTTCAAAATTAATTTAAATCACTAGAGATCACAAATCTCAAAGGATTTGAAAATTGTGATCGGGGGAGAATTTGTGATTTAAATTAAAATTAAATTGATAATTCAACAACTGGTTTAGAAACATAACAACAAACTCTCCTCCCTGCATGTGCCAAACGATTTCAAATTTTCCATGCACATGTTAAAGGGGAGCATCTATCTTAAACCGAAAAGGATTGAAACGTGATTGATTTGTCTCAAAGTGCAGGTTCCTTCTAATATGTGCAAAACTCTTTCAAATCTCGATGCACATATTGAGGGGGAGAAATCCTAATAAAACCCCATCCTTCCCCGACATGCTTTATCTACTTGAATTGATCAGGAAGTGATGATGATCATTTTAGAAAATGTTAATCAAAAGATTGGATCTTCCCTTCTCAATCTAAGATTTCAAAAGTCCTCTTGCCTCCATGTGTTAAAATAATTTCAAATACTAGAAGCACATGTTGAGGGGGAGCATTTCTAAAATATCAAAAACAATTAAGATACAAAATGCTTTGATGTTATATCAGAAGTATCTTGATTGATTTCTCAATGGTTTTTCAATTGGTTTCAAGAAGAAATGAACTGTACCAAAAGACCGACCATCTTACTTTATGTATTGGAGTTATAAGGATGATAAGGTTATGTATTAGTTCCCACGATCCCACCAGTGCCGGAGGGATCTACCCAGGGACAATCCACTAGATAGTGTAGAAGTCCTTTGGTATATTGAGAAAAGGAGAAAAGTGAGAAATGGGAAGAGTGTCGACTGAGACAGAGCTGGAACTAGAATAAACCCAACAAGGTTCTAGTAATGAAGTCTCGGTAAGCACTGAAGGGGTTGAAGAATGAAAAAGAATTGAATATGAAAAGGGTGAAAAGAAATAGCCCTCCCACAATTCAACCTTAGGGCAGAAACCGAGTTCAATACATATGTTACTGGTGGTTACTTAGGTAACACTGGTATTGAAGATAAGACATCATGGACCCAGTGATGCACTGCACTAAACTTTCCAAGCTACTCAAGTTCCTATTTAAAGGACTTGTCTCACTCTCACGGGAACCTACATAATCTATCGACTTTCTCTTAGAGATTGTTGATATTGAAGAAGGAGATCCTCTCCCTAGTCTCCGGCATAGGAAACCAAAATGCACAATTGAGTCTAGAGCCAAGAGATCATCCACAAATATCTCGTTAGGACACATTACTCTTGAAGACTTGCTGTTTCACACAATGTGGAAAGTAAGAATATATTAAGAGTCCTACGCATTATCCTTGTAGTATTGCCAGAACATTCGAGTGATATGTTAAATATTCACAATGAAGATGGAAATCCTTCTAGAGCCAACATCAAACATGCTCTTGGTAGATGACATGTGAGATCTTTCCAAAAGATCAAGCTTGTGACAACTGGATAGAAACGATGGGGCGATTCAATCTTGAATCAACCTTGGTCCAGGAAATGGATTGACGGATACCTTTGAAAAACCGGTCGTTGTGCTTAAAAGTTATTTTCCATAGCACATCGACTGTGTATTAATGTTTCAAATTTAAAGGGTATTTATGATTGATAATTGATTTTCCATAAAACCTTCGTTGTATTGCAAAACCCTTTATATTAAATACACGATTGTTTCCAAATCATTTTCATCAATCAGTGAATCTCAATTCGCTAGTTCACTCACTCCGTGTTGTCCTCTTTGAGACGTTCCGGTTTGAGAACAGCTAGAATAGCTGCGAAACCCTGTCAAGGAGATTCTTCGGAATCATACCTAATCACAGGCAGTACTTGTACTGATCAACGGGGAACCGTGGGCCGTGTACCTCAATTCAACGAAAGTGATCAAAGACACTTTCGTATGTTTTAGTGCTAACTGTTTTATGCAGGGACACCCGGCGGTTGCAACTGATCAGAATTGAGAAGTCAATCCATTGCCACATGCTCACATATCACTCTTTCACCTAAAGAAATCATGATATGTGCATATCTTCATCAACTGGTTCTGATATTCTTCATTCCATGCTTCTGCTACTCTGATGAAAATATCTTAATCAACAAATGCTTCCGCAACTCTGATGAGAAGATATCATGATCCAAGATGTGAGCATGTCGGTCCGAAAGTCACAACATCACATAATGGCGATACACCAAAAGGATGAGTAAGAGATTTGTTGTGGCTGATGATCTCAAAAATGACTCAAAACTCAACATCATGTGGATCAGTTAAAGACCTCCACTTGAAAGTACAAAACATGCGGAACATGAAGAATCAAAGACTACGAGCTAAAGAACAAAAGTGCGTAATCAAAGAAATCAAGAACAACAAAATGTGATATCAGTTTGTAATCAATGTAAGTTGAGGTGACCTCCCTTAGGGGGAGATTGTTAGGATTTAGTAAATCCAGTACTTAAAGTGTCGGTCACCTCAAGTATGTATACTCGTTAGAAAGCTCGTAGTCGTAGTAATTCAGTGATAGTGATTAGATTACTTAGTAACACCGTGGAGGACGGACGGGTCTTTACCCACTGTATGCCTGATCCACAGCCTAAAGTAGGCGTGCTATGCTTGTACCCTATAAATACCCTTTGCCCTCAAAGGCAAAGGGTTGGAGCTTTCATAATATATTTTTCTTTGTCTCACTAAGTTTCCCATCCTCTCCCACTTTATCTCTCTAAACCTTATCCTTACGCCTAACATTTGTGCTTATGATGTGTTTGTGATAAACCAAGATACTACAGGGATTGAGAATGGCACGTCAAATTCGATATACTATGCCCGGATGGGAGAAGATTTATAAGGAAGTTCAAAACTTACGAAACACACCGTGAATTGACAGGGAAATTTTTAAGTGAGGACATCTTAAGGCATGAGTATTTCAAGGAATTCTAAGGAGAAACAAGGCACCATAATAGACAAGCAATCGTTTGCTTGAATTTCATGAACTTTTTAATTTTATGCATTTAGGATTTCTTGTTTTTCATTTTTATCTTTATTATTATGTTGAAGTTATTTGATTAATGCATTATGAGTTTGAGTTTCAGTTTTAGTTTTAAGTTATGAGTATGATGATTTGAGTTTTGAGATTAGATGATTGTTGAAATTTTCAAATGGTGAATGAATGTTGTGTGTATCTTTAATAGGATTTTTGAGTAAACGATTGTTGCTTGGAAGGTAAAATGCCTAAGTAACGTGAAAAATGCAAAATTTGGCAAAAATGCAAACCGAAACGGTTGTGTCCATGACTGAACCGGTTGCATACAAGTATATATACCAAAAAATCAATTTTTCTAGAAAAACACACACACACACTAATCCTCCAGCTGGGTTTTGCAAAATTCGACCAATAGAAGTTATTTGAAGATTGTATAAGTTGTAGAAGATCATCATGGCACCCAAACAAGTAAGCATCTGCATTCAATTAACTCAATTAAGGTTTAATTAGAGCATTTGATTCGAATTGCAAATTAGGTCACTAATTTGGGGGTTTTGGATAGAATTCTAATTAAGTTGTAATCTTTTAGGATTAAGTGGGTAATTGATATAGGAATGCATTGCAAAAAGAATTGTAGTGATTGATTCAATATGGAATGAGTATTAGATGATTGAATTTTTGGATTTAATTAGGTTATGCCATTAAATCAAATTAAGTTGCAATTGGTGTTTCCTAGTTGGTAGATGATGCGTTTTTAATGAATATTAGATGCCACATTGTTGATTAGAACAAGTAATTGAGAATTGAGGTCTAAATTGTTGAGTTCTAAGCAAATGAATATGTGATGATTAGAGGTTTGGAAAGTGATTTAGAGCAATTTGAGGATGTAGGAATCATTGATGATGATAGAATGCAGTCTAGGATTGAATTGGACTTAGAAAAATCGAGTGGGAAATGGATTAGAAGGCAAAGCCTTATGCAGGTTGAGGAACCGATCCGGTTGCGAACCACAACCGAACGGTTGGAATATGTCAACAGAGGAACCGATCTGGTTGCCCTGCAACCGAATCCGGTTCCACGTTCTGTTTTGGAATTTTTTGAATTTTTGAAGTGGACCTTAGAGGCTTCCATAGACCTTCACGTTTGTTCTAACACTCTTATATTGACTTATATTTATGATTTCTATAGAGAATTGTTGTAGGTAGTTCAAGCTCGACACGGGTTCCACTAAACCCGATTGTTACCAAGTTTTGCCAAAGGAATGAAAGGAGGAAAGTCACGTATAACTTGAAGACGGAGGCAAATGCCAACCTGAAGTTCAAAGATCTCACCAACGAGGAGAAACATGCTTTCTGGGAACGATTATCAAAGTTGCAAAATAGGACATGTTCGGTTCCTAGGGTGATTGATTGGGATTTGTTTGCCGAATATGAGTGTGAAGAAGAGTTGCGAAAAATGATGTGGACATCTTATGTGTATCCGGCTGATGGGGATTCGTTTGATGATTTGTCATGGGAAAGAGCATTTAGCATAAATGAAGAGGTTTATCGTGAGTAGTGTATGGAGTTCTTTTCAACTATGTATTTTGAGAGAAAGGTCAATGTTCGGAACTTGATGGAAGAAGTTTGTGTTTGGTTTAGGCTTTGTGGGCGGGATCACGCCTACACTTTGCCAGATTTTGCTGTTGCTCTTGGCTTGTATGAACCGAATGAGGTTAAGCATCGATTGTTTGAAGCTCATTTTTCGAGGCTTAGGAGGTTTGGAAAAGAATACCCTAGTGTGCCCGCTTATTGGAATCGAGTGGGAGATCCTTCTTGCACTAGGAGGAATGCTGCAACCATTAGAAATCCGTTGATGAGAATACTACACAAGTTGCTAGTAACTGGGTCGTTTCATAGAATTGGAAGCAGGGACAAATGTCATAAGCCGGACTTGTGGGTTATGATGTTATTGGAGGAAACTAAGGACGGAAATGCGGCTTGGCTAATAGTCGAGTATTTGTCTAGGAGAGCCCTGGGAATCAAAGGTAATAGCAACATTTGTGGAGGCCATTTTGTGACGAGGTTGGCAAGGAATCTTAGGTATTACAATAGTAGTGAGTTGGCTAAGTGTGGAGAGCCAAAGTTTAGTGAGATTTGGAATGCAAATGGTTTTGGAAATGCTTTGGATAAGAAATTGAAAACATTAGGAGCATGGATCGAACCACAACAACCACAACAACAACAACCACAACCGCAAGGAAATGTGCCAATGGGCAATATACCGATGGGGAACGTGCAAGCAGGTACATCTAGTAGTTTTGACTCAGGTTGGGGAGAGTGGAACCAACATTTGAATGAAATTGAGTGTAGGAATGTTTGGAGAGACTCGATGATGTTGAGAAACAATTACATCAATGATTATTCAATGCCTATTTTTCAACACATGGCTCAAGAAGCAAATTACGAGTTGCCACCCTACAATCCACCCAATGTTCCACCATATCCTTTCCCCTACACCTCTTATCCTGGACCATATCCGTACCCATATCCTGGCTATGCACCATTTCCTGACCCAGTGCCCGCATATGGTAGATTACCCGAGGTTAGTAGATCAAGCTATGATGTTGGAGGATCTTCATCAGGAGTTGGAGGAACAAAGAAGAAGAGGAGAGTTCGTTCGGAGTTTATGGATGAGCACTATGTGTCCGAGAGTGATGATGATGATGACGAGGATGATGATGATGAAGAAGGTGATGAGATGAGTGAGGATGACGAATGATCGTGGATCATTCTTGATTTATGATTTCAAAAACTATGGTTATCATGTGTTAAACAATATTATCTCTATCTCTTAACTATTTCTCTAGGATGATTATCATACTTTGTTTATTTTTCATATTTTTAGTAGCATTTGGTTTGTTTTGTTTTGTGTATTGTGTATTGCAGTTTTGTTTGCAGGATGGATTTGTCGGAAGTTTATTGATGGTCAAATATTTGGAGTTGGATAACTCACATGCTTGCTTATGACCCAATATGCGTATTGCATATTCTATACCGTGGTATCTTTTGACAATTTCTTTTTCCCATTTTCTTTACTTTGAAGTTTATTTTTATTACATTGAGGACAATGCAAAACTTAAGTAAGGGGGAGGGAAGAAAATAGGAAAAATGATACGATTTTTAAATTTTTAGCTTTTAGTCTTATTTTTTAGATAAACTTTTGGATGCAAGTAATTAGCAGGAAATCGCCCTTGATTGTCTAGTTGTTTTCACACATTTTTGGGATATATTTAAAGAACAACTTGGGTATTTCAATGGTAAAATGAGGTTTTTGAAATTTTTTTGATTTGAACCAAATTACGGAAGTAATTCATTTTGGATTCGATAGCATTTTCTAGCGCGCATTATAGCCTTTTTCCACTTAATTGTGAGGTTTCTTTTTGTATAAAACACATCTTTTGTTTTATATTTGCTATGAGTGTGCCGGTGATTATGTCGATTCTAGAACTTGTACTAGTTATGCATTACGATTAAAATCACTCTCGAGTGATAAAAATATGTTCAAGTGATAAGAGGCATCGTAGGATTTAACCCAAATGGCCTTCCATTTTACATCTAATGATATATTAGCTAACCACATTGGTTAGTTAACCACCTTATATGGACCCATTTGTTAGTGCTCATCTTTAGCACTAGATACCCTTAGTTACACCCTTCGAACCAATCTTTTCATTCTTGTTTAAATCCAGAAAAATACAAAAAGATTTTACACCTTAAACCTTAGCCAACCCATGTCATGTCTATCGGTTTGTTGCTAGTTGTTTGGAGTGATGGATTGTTTTTGATGATTATGAAGAAGTTACACTTTGTCTATAGTGTGTACCATTCTCCAACAAAGACGAAGGAGACGTCTTTCTCATTTGTATTTTTTGTGGTGTATGCTTACACTAAGTGTGGGGGAACTTCTTGAAAGAAAAAAAAATGGTTATAGCCAATGAGCTATATGAAGAATATTGATTAGCCAATGAGCTAAATTGAGTTATACATATATTTGGAGATCGATATGTGAAGAGGAGGGAGATATAATCATTTTCGGGATTGTGGTTTGGCTAGCAACATGGAGGTTTAGACTTGACTTTATTTTTCTTTTAAAACCAATTTCATAAACCATCCCATGCCTTATCCATGCCTTTTATAAACCCGAAGCCTTAACGTTAGAACCCGAATAAAAGCCCTCTTTGATGAATTTATTTTCTTTGTTTTGATACTTGTACAAGCTTATGGTAAAAAGAATTGATCATGACTAGGCATTGAGTGATTTACATATACCCACCAATATATGAGTGTTGAGTGAATTCTTAAAATCATTCGTGAGGTGTTCTAGTTATGTTATCTAAAGTATTTGGTTCATTTTCAAAGTTTTTCACATATTAAAAGCAAATTAATGATTATTTCCTTTGGGATGATTGTTAAATTTTTGGAACCACGATATCTAGACCATTGAATTCGATTTTTGTAAATGTTAGACCTACTCGAGGGCGAGTAGAACTTAAGTATGGGGGAATTTGATAACGCTTAAAATGAACATGTTTTTAGTAGCGTTATTGTTGGTTTTGTGCATGATAATCGGCTATATTTACTCATAATTGTTGCAAAAGTGCAAAAGATGCGTATTGTGTATGTATATGTAGCCAGGTATCACAAATTATGAAGAAATGAAGTTTTTATGCACATTTGGAGAATTCCCAAGGAAGGAAGTCGAGCAAGGAAGCTTTTGGACTCAATGATTAGGAAGCGCAATGATTTCTAAGTATCTACAGCAAGGAAAGATCAAGTTTCGTCTTGGAAATCATCAGCGAGAACAAAGAAAGAGGCACAAATCAAGAAAGTCAACAAAAGTCAAAGCTGAGGCACCCAACCGTTCGGTTGGAGCCCGCAACCGATTCGGTTGGGCGATGGTCAAAACGCAACCGATCCGGTTGCATCGTAACCGGTTCGGTTGCATGGACTGAAGTTACACAAAAACGCATTTAATGTTGCCTTAACTCCCCATAATCATTGGAGGCCGATCATTTCTTGTTATTAACTTGTTGGGAACGTTTTTGGCCAGTTAGTAAAGTCTCTTTGGCTATATATTGAACCTAGACTTAGTATTCTAGGTGTGACACAACCCAAAGTGTAATATTTTACACCAAAACTATTACCAACCATTTTATTCATCCCAAAAGTTTAGTATTCACTATAAAACGTCCAGGAGGTTGGAGAAAGCAATTCTCATCCATTGTTTTGGTCATTCGGAGTTATACGGTTAAGCTAGGTGATTGGAGGCGTGTGGTTGCTATAAGCCATGATTTCTAGTTCTTGTAATCGCAAAAGTTTAGGTATTCTATGAACCTTGTTATGGATTTCTATTCTCTTGAGTTATTGGAATTACTTTGTTATTTCTTGTGTTTTGTTATTATTATCATGGAGTAGTTTTTAAATATACTTGTGTGTAAGGATGTAGGAAATCATACTAGTGTTCTCATATGTGATACATGTATATATGATCTTGTTTAAATGAGTTTGTTGGAAAAATACTAGTCTTGTTTGATTTGTCGGTAAAACATGTTTTAAGAAAAAGGACCGAAAGGATTTCTCTTGTGTTTTATTCCAAAAAGTTAAGTGACAAACTAGTATGGGGATATGGTGATTGACAACCACCATGTTTACTTAAACAAGACTAGAAACATTTTCATCATGAAGGGTCGAAAGATTCGTAGGAACGAGTTTAATAAGAACATTTTACAAACAAATGGATTTTCTAAAGGATAATTATTAGGATAAGGACCGAAAGGATTACCTATATGTTTTTGTTCTTAGAATGATTTTTGCAAACATAAACCATGGTTGGAAATCATTTGCTTATGATTTGTGCATCAGATCAAGAGTTTACACCAAGCCTTCATGAACACTTACTATGATTGCCTATAGACTACACACAAGTATATAAATTTCTTTATATAGAATTTCACTAAAACATCACTTTTAGAGGAAGCCTTGACAAAGCTTTCTTGTTACTAATCTTTTAAAACAATTTCAAACACAAACTCCCTTGGGACGATCTCGACTTTCCCACCTTTGCTATCGCGAACGAGTATACTTGCTCGTATGTGTTTATAGTATTAGACAGATAAATCGTGTTTATAAATTTTTAAAACTTGCACACGGTAAGCACATCAAAGACATAAGTGAAAAATGTCTAAAGGGTCGAGACGAAGACATTAGTGAAAGGTGTCGAACGTTCGTATTGAAAGCACTAGTGAAGGGTGCTTAGAAGTCAAGGCTAAAGGCATTAGTGAAGGGTGCCTAGAGTTCAAGTCACAAGGCATTAGTGAAGGGTGCCTAGAGGTCGAGTCAAAGGCATTAGTGAAAGGTGCCTAAGGTGTACATTCGATATGGTGTGTCGATGTACAAGAAAGACTTATATTGAGTCAAAGGATATTGATATCCTTGTTGATGTTGTCATAAGGAGTGGATCTCCTTAGGGATAGGATTTGTGTAGTGTTGGGTAGTAGTTCCTCCTTTGTAATCGAACTCGGTATCTAGCCTTGTACTGGATAAAGGGTAGGTGACGTTGTGATAGGTTTGGTTCTACCTTGTGGAAGAACCCGGTATCTAGCCGTGTACCGGATAAAGAGTATGCAACAATGTGAAGGCTTCTCCGCCACAAGGAGTTGGTGTTGTGTAGTGATTATGAACTCTCGAGTAGGTGACTCGGGGAGTGAAGTAGGGCAAGGAAGGTGTCCTTGTAGCCGAACCACTATAAATACTTGCGTTGTGGTTTTGTGCTTCTTACTCTTTATCTTAGCTTTTATTTATCTATATGCTTGTCTATCAACATCCAACACACACGTTCGAGTAGATTGACTTAAGTCGATCTAAATAGTTTAAAACCAAGTTTTAATTGGTAAAACTATTCAATCCCCCCTTCTAGTTTTCCACAATTGGCATCAGAGCTTCGTTAGCAAGTTTCTTAGAGTAAGTTTTACTTTAAAAACTTGATACGATCCGTGTTTAATTGAAAACTACAAAGAATGTCTTCTACAAAAATAAACACCGTGTTTTAAAAACACTTTTGTAGGATGTTGATTAGATGACAACAATTTTTTTTTCTTATTTATCTTACTAAATTGCACTAACCTTCCTTGTCATCTTGCTTAGTTAAAGCTCATACTTATCAAGCCATAGGAACTGCTTGGTAACAAGACTATCTTCCCTAGGAAGGTATCTTAATCACGAAGGAACCGAAGTCGTCTATTGACATTTTCCTTGTCATTAGAAAGACACTCATAAGTGCATTAGAGGTATGTTTTCCTACCTATCTCTAAAATAGTATTAGCTTAGAAAATTAAGGTTGCTTACATAGGAAATTATATGATTATTTTTCTTTACATACTCATATATTACACGTAGCTTCATTAGGAAACTTTTCTTGCATACATGTTACTCTTCCGTATATAGTCTTGGTTTATAAACTTGTGTCTTATTTTACTTAATCCAAGAATCATATCTTTCTAATAATAAAACAAAACACAAATCTCAAAAATTCCTCCTTCCCCATAAATATCCCTTCCGATCGTCTAACTCCACCAAACCCTCATTTTTCAAATCTTCCATTTTCAAAAATTACCTCTCGTTCAAACTTCATCTTCCTTCTCATCTCATCCCATTTCAAATCCAAACCAAGGAAGAACTTCATCATCATGGTTTACATCGCCTTTGAACTCATCTTCTTGACACTCATCGCTCTCGTGTTCCCCATGATTACGTTTTCTTATGGAGACATGTACTTTGTGTTGTTAATCTGCATTGGTGTTATATACCCAATCCTTTGTATTGTTCTTAGTATTGAAATGAAATATTCCTAATGTTCTAGTCTGTAGTTTATTTTTCATAATGTGTTTGTCATTTTTCTTTTACTCTTTGTCGTTCGTACTTTTTGAGATACTCTAGAAACCGAAAATGCATGCTAAAGTAAATATTGGCTAAAATACATGTCCTTGTATAAACCTACAAAATGCAAAAATCTATTTTTTGTCAAAACCCTTTTTCTGTCAGTGCAGATCCACGGATCCTGGTAGTACAACTAGCCGGATCCCTCTTGGAAGGGAACCGTGAGAACCGTCTTTCTGGAAAATATTTTCTCATGCAAGATAAAAACCGTTTTCTTCCTAAAAGAAATATTTCACTAGAAGGTTTAATACTAAGTGAGCTAATTGTCATTGTTAATAGATATCTAGTAAAAACGTTAAGAGATCATCTTTTGTGCTTTAACAAATCTCATTCTTTTCACTTCCATAGGTCTCATCATGTCTCATGAGTATGAGTTCGACTTTTCACTCACTTATTTTTACATCCCTAACATCTCTCTTGAGCCCAACACACCTAGCAATCATGTTCGTGGGTTCAATAATCTCGAAACTCGTCACTTCCATGATGGAAGTATTGTCGACACACCTCTACTATACGAAGAAGGTATCAATACCTCTTTCCGAACCATAAGACTAGAATATCTTCTCGGAATTAACGAGAAAATCTATCCGAGGTTTGTATTGGAATTCTTCCGTCAAGTTTAACTCGTTCGTAACAAGGATCGATCTCTACCTCTTTGGTTTTGGATCAAAAACCAAAAGTTTGTTTTAACCCTTGGGCAATTTGCTCACATTCTCCAAATTCCAAATCATGGACAATGTGCCTTCACTCAAGATTGGTGTCTTGATTTTCTCTTCAACCATCGTGAAGAAAATAGTCCCTATTGTTCACACATACCTTCCCCTCAAAACTTGACTAGCATGTTATGCAAACCTCGACCCTATTACTTTGATCCAAACATTATCTATACACGGGATATCCGAGAAGAGTACAAGCCTCTCGCACTCATCCTACGTGAAAATGTTTGCAGCCTTAGGGGAAATCGAGAAATCCTTCCCGCTTGTTGTGCTCACATAATGTATTGTTTGCTAACACAACAACCATACAATCTCGCATATTTCTTCGCAAGGTGAATTATAAACCTTCAAGGAACCAAGAACAAACTAATCCCTTATGGAATGTTCTTGACACGCCTTTATCATCACATCATGTACTTCCACCCTCAATTTCAAAGTCCGTTGTACGTACTCGTGAAGAAGATGATGGAACCTCTTAACACATCTCTCATGAAGTCTTTATTCATCCCTGAATCGGCAAATACTCATCATCCATTTGACGATCCATCTAGCAAAAACATTCAAGAAACTTAGTTTTCTTTCCAAATAGGCTCCATCCTTAGATTTCATCTTTTATCATTGTAATGTAATTTCTCTCATGAAACAAAACATTTAACGTTTGATGTTTCGATTATATTATTGTTCAAACTTCTTAGAAAACACTGGCCTTGAAATATGATGCCATGTACAACCTTTGCATACCTTTTGTAAAGGTACTATTTTGCATGAGCCGGATCCCTCACCTTGTACTAGACGAATCCCTCCACTTAGGGAACCGTGGGATCCGGGCAAACAGAAATGTAATTGCAGTCTTTATACTTCAAACCATGTCCTTAGATTACTTCACATTAGCTAAACATAGTGCCTTAGGATCACTTAAGTCTTTCTCCCGCTTAGTAAGTTTCACACTCACTCCTAGCTCATTAAGGATCACCCTCAAGGTACTTTTCAATTTATCATTTCACCAAAACTTATCATTCTTCCGGTCCTATACTCACACATCATCTCTCACATGTCAACACATCTAGTTTTGTAAATCTATCAATTTTAGCAAATTGATTTTAGTCATCCTTACCTCAAAATGGGTCAAATTCTAGTTTTTCCATTTCCTATAAACTTTTAAGATATTCTCCAAAAATTATCTTAAGTTACTATTTGGTCTCTAGGATCATTTAGATCCACTTGACACTCTCAAATTTTTTAGTGTCATCTTTGGTCATTCATTGGTACTTATAAAAGTTCCATTTTCTTCCATAAAAGGCAATCATTAGCTACATCACTCATTGCCCTTGATCATTTAAGTACCCTTTCATTTAAGACACTTAGGAAGACTGAAACACTCAAAAAGGTATAGGTATCAGACCTTTCAAACAACATTTTTCTCCTTTCTTATCTGCTGAGAGCCGGATCCCTAGGATTAGCCTAGACGGATCCCTCATTGAAGGGAACCGTGGGATCCGGGTGACAGATTCATCTTAACTCAAGCTAAAACAATCATTTCAAGCTTATCTTGCTAACTTGAACACTCCATCTTATCTTACGTAAGTCTCTAGATCAGTGCAACTCTGAAGTTGACTCTTATGCATGCTAATCATCACATTCCAAAGGATCTTAGAGGCTTAGGTCTTGAATGCACTTGCCAAATCCCTTCTTTATAAACCACCTTGTTAAGACTACTAAAGTCATCATCTATATCCTCATTCTCAGCACTTAGAAACTTTTACAAACCTCTTTTAATCATCTCATCATGAGGAAAGCTCCTAGTGGTAACTCATCCACCAAAGGACCACCCAAGAAAATTGCTCGTGTTGTACACGAAATTTCCTCAACCGAATCATCTCCTGTTAAATCCACAAATGTTAGGATCTCCCCTCCACCTATCAAACCAATCCCCAAAAGGATTATTCCCACAAAACTACCAATGCCAAACACCACTATACCCTCTATTTCCACTAAACCATCACCATTATTGCCTAAAGCCATATCATTCACCACTCCACTCTCATCACTACACCTCTACAATCTATAGGACTTGCCTCCTAGGCCATCACATCCTCCACCATTGCCAACATTCTCAATAGAAAGAATAGCACCACAAAATCAAGGTGTTGAATCAACACTAGCACCGGCATCATTTTCTCCGTCACCTTCAAATAGTCCTTTTTGGATTATGAGGAATCATCAAAGTCAAACACCCGACCACATGGAAGTTGACACCTCTCTACCTCCGCCATCATCCATAGTTGAGCCATTATCGAATGTGCCTCCGCCAATCCCTCCTTCTTTTGGGGCTCCTCAACCCTCTTCACTTGATCCTCCACATCAAGGCATCTCTTTTCAACCACCACCACTTCCGAGCCATGACAAAGATTGTTATCATTGTCAACATGTTGAAAGATTGATACATGAAGTACGTGAAGATCAACGTTTCATGTTTTATCACCTCCTCGAATGTTTTGACGAGATCAAAAAACCTAAACAACCTTGAGCTTAAAGTTTCAAGTGGTGTCCTTGTTTTAAGCTTAATCTAGATAGTCTAGGAATGATATTCCACGTTTAAATCATTCTCTTAGTTTTAGAGATTTTTAAATCATGTCTCGTATGTTTTATTAAACGAGATTACATGTTATATGCCATATTGTCCTGAGAGTATCTTTGTTTTGATGTTAACATCATTTGTTACATCACCATTACTGTATTTTGCTTACAGTAAGACGAATCCCTCTATTTTGCCTAGACGGATCCCTCCAAGGAGGGAACCGTGGGATCCGTGAAACAGAAGACTTGTTTACTACTAACTTGAGTCTTATTTGCAGGAAATTATCCATTAGATACTTGTTTTCTAACCTTTGTTTTGTAGATTTTCAATATACACATGAAGATTTTGACACCCTAAAGCTAGAGGGAGTTTTGTGTCAAAGCAATACATTACAAAATCATTTGCAACATAATTCTCATTAGGATTACATTTCATGACGTCCCCTTGCAAAGTTGCATTTATCAAGGGGGAGCATAATCGTCACAAAGACGAAACCATTTCTTCTTACTTGACGCCCTCACAAAGGGATGGACTCATCAAGGGGGAGCTGAGACGAGAACACTTTCCGTCACTTGCTCTCTATACTTTTATTTTCCTTATTTTTACATGTTTTTCTTAAAACAAGGTGTTAGTTTCTTTTCAACACTCTTTTTGTTTCGACAAAAAAGGGGAGAAGAGAGTAAAAACACCAATTCAAACTTTTACGAATTTTAGTTTTTCTTTAAAATAATTTTATGTTTTGTCATCAACAAAAAGGGGGAGATTGTTAATACAAATAAGCCATAAAAACGTTTATTTATATTTTACGATCTTCTAATGTTTTGTCGATAACAAACGTAAAATCATTTTAACGAAACAAATAAAATACGTAAATGGTTTGAGCCAATAGTTTACTAACACACTTACGTTTTCACATAAAACACTAAACAAGTAAAAGTGATTTTATGATTTAGTAATAGATATGTACAACAATTAGTGTTTACATATTGGGCAAATATATACATAACTAGTATGTATCATAATGGGTAATACAATGGGTAGAAGTTTAAGTATTTGACCCATTGACCAAATACATTGAATGTAGTTGGGTATAACCCAAAATTCCATGACCCATACCCATGGAGCATAACCCATTGCATGACATCATGCATAAGTCATAATGGGTATAACCTATGACCCATGGACTAGATGCATTGCATCTTGTAGATACATTGTATCTACTTGGATACCCATGGTCCAAAGTCTAGGACCCATGATCCATAACCCATGACCCATGACCCAAAACCCATGGGCAAAGAGGAGCGTCCCACGGATCCCTAGGAATACACTGGACAGATCCCTCAAGTGAGGGATCCGTGGAACAGTAGCACTTTTTCCTCTATAAATAGTGAGCCATTTCTTCATTACAACTGACCCCTTTCACATATATTTTCTCTTTGAGTTGTAAACTCTCTAACCACAGATCCAAGTGATCTTTGTATGTAGTTTTGTTTTTGTGTGATTCTCTAGGTTCCTCTTAAAGGTGAGATCACCACCTTTTGAAGTCGAGCAAGCTCAAGTCCATGAGTTGCCATGCTTCGTCATCATCAAGACTACTAAGGTTATCTTGTTGATAGTTCTCTTCTTTCTCATTAGAAGTGTAGTGTCGAAGACATAAGTGAAAGATGTCTAAAGGGTCAAGACGAAGACATTAGTGAAAGGTATCGAACGTCCGTATTGAAAGCACTAGTGAAGGGTGCTTAGAAGTCAAGGCTAAAGTGAAGGGTGCCTAGAATTCAAGTCACAAGGCATTAGTGAAGGGTGCCTAGAGGTCGAGTCAAAGGCATTAGTGAAAGTTGCCTAAGGTGTACATTCGATATGGTGTGTCGATGTACAAGAAAGACTTATATTGAGTCAAAGGATATTGATATCCTTGTTGATGTTGTCATAAGGAGTGGATCTCCTTAGGGATAGGATTTGTGTAGTATTGGGTAGTAGTTCCTCCTTTGTAATGAAACTCGGTATCTAGCCTTGTATCAGATAAAGGGTAGGCGACGTTGTGATAGGTTTGGTTCTACCTTGTGGAAGAACCCGGTATCTAGCCTTGTACCGGATAAAGAGTAGGCAAAGTTGTGAAGGCTTCTCCGCCACAAGAAGTTGTTATTGTGTAGTGATTACGAACTCTCGAGTAGGTGACTCGGGGAGTGGAGTAGGGCAAGGAAGGTGTCCTTGTAGCCGAACCACTATAAATACTTGCGTTGTGGTTTTGTGCTTCTTACTCTTTATCTTAGTTTTTATTTATCTATATGCTTGTCTATCAACATCCAACACACACGTTCGAGTAGATTGACATAAGTCGATCTAAATAGTTTAAAACCAAGTTTTAATTGGTAAAACTATTCAACCCCCCCCCCCTTCTAGTTTTCCACAAAATATGTTATATACAACCAAGTGTATAGACGATGCAATGTGAGTGCTTAAAGGATATTCCCCTTGTTCGAGTGTGTCAAGAAGCACCTAAAATAAGAAAAATAAGTGATGCAAACTTCATCATTAGATGAGTAAGTTATATACAATCGAGTGTGTATGATGATGAACCTACAATGAAAAAAAATTAGTGCAATGTATTTCATCTTTTTGACAAAGAAAAGTAAGATGTATATATGTGATATGATAAAATCAAAGATCTCATGAAGTGCAGTCTCCTAATAAGAATTACAATCACAAGAAAAGCGATAATATAATATGATAAGAGCCTACAAAATAGTGCCTAGAAAGAAGATATGAAGTGAAGTTGGAATATAAAGAGTTAAAGCTAGTGGTGCTAGTGTTGGTGTCGGTTTACTAGTAGGATTCATGTGGTGATAACTCGGTAGATGACTCAAGATTTATAAGAGTAAGTTTTCGCTAATCCATGGTGGTGATGATTATTGAAAGTGGTGATGGAAGGTGGTGGTGATAACGTAGAAAACTATTAAGGAGTTAGAAACTCGTATGTATAGCAAATAATATAAGAATATGGACTCATGCAATCCTTTCGTAATGTCAAGTGACCAAGACTAAGAGGAAGAAAAAATAATATGAATAGACATTGCAATTCAATGATGCATGAGGGTTATGATTTGAATAATTTATTGATGCTAACAACCTATTGTTTTAAACAAGTTCTTATATGCTTCAAGCCAAGAATAATTAATAATGGGTTCTATCTAAGAATATTATAATGAGGATACCAAAGAAAATGCATAAATATAAAAGTGATAACATGAAGATAAATTCGTTCATTGATTGATACGAATTATAAAAATGATCTATTCTAGGTGACAATGGGAGAGATAGTATTAACATGGTTTTGAACGACATGGAAAATTATGACATTGAAAAGAAGTGAAGACAATATGTACCCAAAAAAATAAGTACCTGTATGAGGATGAGAATGACATCATTTGAGAGAGAGTTGGATAGACCAACATGTTGAAGAAGTGTTGGGAATGGCGGTTTTGATTAATATATCGTTTGCACTGATAATGACATGCATGATATCTGTCAAGCGAGAAAGGATAAGATCCTATGATGGTGTTCTAGATAGTGAAGTTGTAAGGTGCTAGTTTAAGGAAAATCCTAGATTTGTTGATTGTGGAGATGAAGAAGTTTGTAAAACACATAATGCGTTTTTTTTTAACTTGATGAGGTATTGGTGCAAACTTGTGATATTAGGTTAAAAAGGTTGAACTAGTTGTGGTTTCGTGAACCGGTTTTAGCTAAGTGGTGTTTACCTATATGTTGGTATTTTAGGGTGTAAGAGACATAAAATTTGACAAAAGACAATTGTGTGAATGGATTTCTCTCCCCCTTAATTGGTGGACATTCAACATAATGTGTAAAGCTTCAAATAAATAATGTCAATAAAGTGTTTTAGAAGGTTTGTATGGTTAACAAAAGTGATGAGCTTAGTAATGTTTTTATAGTTGATGGTTAGCATACAAAGAAATTCATCCTTGAAGTCACATAGCTCTTTTCTATCAATGCGAGATTATCGCATAACAAGGCATGTGGTTTCCTAATAGGAAGTGAAGAGGATTAGAGTATTGTTATAACTAAATAGTGATGGAGGTGATTTTTGGAAAGCGGAAGCAAAAATGATATTTGGAAAGAGGTCGGTTGAAAGACAAAAATGCAAAGCCAACCCTCTAGAACTTAATTCTATATGCTTTTAAACTATATGCAAGTGTAGGGGTCCCGTAAGACATATTACTAAGCAATGAATAGTAATCATGAGATTGAAATTATGCACAATAAGCATATAAAAGTTAAAACGAAGTTAGATAACAAATAATTTGTTATCAATCTACAAAACAGTTTTGTTAGTGACAAAATACATCAACATTATAGAAATTAAATGATAACACTATAATCAAAAACAACACATTGCATTAGTAGACAAGGAATCACCACACAAGATAGCATCAAAACAATCATATTATGCAAGAATACGACTTTATTCAAGACATTTCATTTTGAGATTGTTTTGTCGTTAGACTTAGACACTTAAGCATACTTGGCTATAAATAAACACAACAATCTATGTGATTAATTTGTAAGATAAAAAGACTTCTAAAAGTTTGTCATACCAAAATCACTTTGACATATTATAAGTGCACACATAGCAAGCAAATAGTGTGACAAAGACGCAAAAGAAGCAAGACGGGAGATTCATGCAAGCCATGTTTAAATTATAACATTTAGGAGCATGTATCATTTAGACCATCTTATGCATAGATTTAAGGAATGTCAACAAAAGACAATAGCTTTCAAACATGGATACATCAATAACAAAATGACATATTATGAGTTCACAAGTAACACGTTAATCATGTGAAACATCATACAAGGGACATAATTGCTTCAACTATAAATATCATGCAAATCATGTTTACACTTAACATAAAGTAGCATAAAGCATCATAAAGACAAAAACCTTTCTAGGGTTTATACATTTGACAATTAATCAAGTAGATATCAAACACTAAGAAAATGTCAAGACAATTGATCATTTTTAAACAAGAACATGTAATCAACACATGTATGTATAATGCAAGTGGTTTAAATAAACTAAAGGAAGAAAACTCATATCTTCTACTTATTTGATTGGTATTCCTAAGGCGAGGCAAACTATCATTATTTTAACACTTACTTTAGGCAAGTATAGGAAAACAGATTTTTCAAGTTGGAGAATGAATATGAGACTATTGCTAGCAGGGCTCAATTAAGGCTAAACACGACCATTTTTACGGGTGATTCCACATACCCAACTTCTCTCATGGAAGCAACTCAACCGTTAGGTCAAATTGAGTTTCTAGTGCAATAGGTTCTCTAGTAGTCATTCTCATGTTAGAAAGATGGGAACTCCTACTTTTGCCTATTAAAGTGTATAAAAGATGATAGTTTACCAATACCTGGCTCAATGTGACTCAATGAATATGCAATATAACTAAGGTGATGAAGATGTCATGTTATACACATGAATTTTAACAATGGTGTGTTGATAAACAATATGTTTTACTCTTGTGTTTAGAATCTAAGGTTGTTCAAATTACATAGCTAATTGTATGATCTAATGGATGACATATTTTACGTTGAGTTGAAGTGTGTACTTTAAATGTGATTTGATCATCTAAGACTAGGGAATGGAATATGTTAAATTAAGAACGTTCTTAAGAAAGCTCTTTGGAATTTTAGTTAACAAGAATCTAAATAAGGTTACCAACTTTAATAGATCTTGTGTATGTTCTAGAGACGTGTAGTTTTAACCTTGGATGTGCACAAGGTTTGAGCAAGGTTAGGTTATGATGTACGCTTGAAAGGAAATAGATACAAATAGTATCTTTCAACAAATGAGATTATCCCATGGGATAAAGTTATCATGCTTATGAAAACAAGTATGATAAGATGAATTGGATACGCTAGTTTATACAACTTGTAGATGTTTGTTTCAAGATCATTTAGCCAATGAGGTTTAATGAAATCTCTTGTAACACAACCATTTATGTTGCAATGAGAGAATGATGCATAGGATATACAATATCCTTTTAACAAGATGAAAGTTTAACGCATGATTTCTTAGGCATAATGTTTTTCAAAACATCATGTTTTCCTATGTTAAGATATGAAGCCAAAGTGTTTAAATCGGATAGTCATATCCTAAATATACATGGTCTCAAGATTATATTCACTAGATGATGACAAGAGGAATTCACTCGAGTTTCCTTATGTATACTCCTCAAGAGTCATTGTTGCTCGGGGTGTATGATGTTGGCTTTGAGATAGAATTTTAACATATGTTATTAAAATGTTGATTTAAGGTTTAACGAAATTTATGCAGAAGTTTAACGACAAAGTATTACTAATACTTTGATAATTTGTGAAGGTAGTACTACTTATACCTAGTGGAATTTGACAAAAGTTACCAGGAGCATCATGCTCATTTGATAGTTGAGGTTCTAGCCATAATGAATCAGCTATGTCCTTATAGGTGGGAAAGTATGGTTGAGTTTGTTCAACATGCTTGTGACTCAGTACGAGTGTTGAACACAAGGGCTATTTGAACAATGCACTCAACGAATTCAAATGATGGTAAGGATGGTGGATTGGTTGATCTAGGTGGTAGGTCTTCTAGTGTGTCTAAATAAGGATGTGGTGATGTAGAGGTTTGTTGTGCTATAGGAGTACTTAGGTTGATTATTTGTCCATAGATGTTGAGCAATACTAATTCTTATGGTTCATTGGTTGGTACAACTAGTGGGTGAAGTGCTTGAAGTTTTGGTCATGTTTGTGAAGCTTAGGGGCTGAGATATATCACAGAGGTGAATGTGATGACATAATGGTGAAAGAACAAGTGAGCTTAAGTGGTAGACGTTAAAGGATGAAGACCTATTGACATTTGCTTTATTGATTGGGAGAGAGTTATGACAAGTGCCACCAAAGGTGTCAAAGTGAGATAAGTGCCATAGTAGGTGTCAAAGAGGGATAAGTGTTACAGTTGGTTGTTTGTTTTGGATAAGTGTTCTAGTTGAGATAGGATAAGTGTTTGATTTATTTTAGGATTAGTGTTTTAACATGTGTTGTTAAAATACTTGGGTGTTGATTTTTTGGATATGACTTTTAATGACTACAATCGTAAGTCGTATATACTTGAATATTTTGGATGAAATACTTAAGTTGTCAATCCTACCTTGTTGAGATTATGGAGCTTAGATTGAACTCAAGGATAGCAAGACTCTTTAACATACGTGTAAGTTATGAATCGATGTAAATCCTTATCGTCTTGGAGGATGACACATTATTTTCATGTTAACCAAGTGAGGCAAAACATGTAGATACAAAACAATATCTATAGTCATATGTTAGACTTTTGTATGATATCTTTGTAAATAATGAGTCTAGATTTAGTTTAGGTGGCAAGTCATCTAAGTCATCCGCAAACAGATGAGGAGATGTTGGTGGTGTTGCACAAAGTTCGATAGGTACAAGTTTTGGAGACTTTGGTAGTGAAGGTGTTTTGGATGATAGTGAAGTAGTCATAATGGTGGGTGATTTAGGTGGTGTAGTTGGAGTACTTAAGTTTAGAAAGTTCAAAGAGTTCATGTTGACGAAGCAGCAAGATCGAATGCTAATCCTAACGGTTTTATTAAGTGGCTTGTTTGAAGGTGATGAGGTTGTAGTCATTTTGACTTTGCTTTAAGAAATGATAAGCTTAAGGAGAAGTAATAGTGAAGGTGTGAAAACGACTATCCTAAATGTGTTAATTTATGGAACTAAGGATTCATGGAGAAAAGTGTTTGATTGGATGATAATCGATACAAAGATGGTGGCTTCTAATGAGATGGAAGTGTTTAAGAGCATGTCAAACATCCTAAGTCAATTCATTGAGGATGTGTTGAGTGAGATATGAAATATATGCAGTAAATGAACTTCAATCAATGCAAAATCTTATAAATCAGACATCCACGGATTGCAAGGAAACAAATTTAGGGTTCCTTCCTTTATAGGAAAGGGTTCCTTGGGTGGATTTTGTGAATTTTTTAGTTTTTGTGGGAAATGAATATCCTATTGGTCTAGGTAAGTTAAACTAGTCCTAATATAAATGAAAAGCAGTAACAACTATCCTAGAAACAAAATTTGGTAAATTAGAGTGCGGGATCTAGTAAAATTCAGCAACTTACCTGCAGTGGCCACGACACCAAAAATTTACACGGACGGAACCCAATTTATGGTTCTATCTGGTCCGGTAGTACTAATATGGCGGCACCAAAATTTATAACGGACGAAACCAATTTTTTGGGTCCGTCAAATCCGTGTTGTGCAGAAAAGTTTATAGAGGCGTTTTTTTAACCCTCGGGGACTTTTCTGAATCCTGAAATTTTCTTAAAACATATGGAGATAATTATTTCTGGTTAGGAACAAGCAATAACACATATATAAACACATGGGGCATGTATTTCAAGTAGGGGCTAGCGATTTTCACTAAATAGTGAAAACGGTGAAAATTTGATAACATTAAAATGTTACCCCCTGCACGGCAAAGTTAGTTCATATAATTATTTAAATTTTAGTTATCATCCTAGAAAGTGAACATACATAAAATACATCATACATCATTGTTTTTGTTCTTGTTCTTGTACCAAACACTCCTTAAAACCTTTATTTTTCAAAGTACTTGACTAATTTACTTAGTACTCATTGCTAAGTGAGTTATGACATTTCATAAGTTATGCGAGATGTTAGTATAACCTATGCAAAGTAAGTGATCTAAGTCTATAAGCATTGGTAAAACAATTTTCCAACTTAGTACACAAAATCTAGCAAATGTCCTATTGTGCATAAACTAGAAATCGACAAACAAGCGAATAAATGACATGGCAGGATTGACACTTATATTATACAAGCAGACAAGTGTAAACAACAATTTGGAAATAATTAAGCAACATATATGCAAACAACATAAACAAGTGGTCATTTAGCATAGCATAAAAAGAAAAACACTTTTGGTCATTTACCCTTTAAATGTGATGATGTTACCAAGCTTGATTAGTTTTCTTTAAACATATTACCAATTTTTTAGTTTCAAAATAAATTATATCAATGTTCTAGGAATACCAACTTAAATTGCTTGACTCAAAATTTTGAGTTTTTATGTTAAAGCGAAACTTAATATCTTGGATATACTTTTAGTATTTGGTCTATTTCACTTATTTAAAATTAGACTCAAGTCATGAGAGTAGTTTTAAATGAAAGTAGACTCAATTCCCTTTAAAATGATAGGTGGCTCGACTCCTACGGACTTACGGTTAATTAGTTATGATTTTTTGAAGTTGGCCAAAAAACTGCATACTGTGCAGACCAAGGAACCAAAAATTTACAAGGGAGGAACCCTTTTTTTGGTTCTGCCCAATCCGTGGTCTTCACAGAATGATGAAAAATGTACTTACACATAGCGAGAAAGTATAGGACTTACTAGATTTGATTGAGAAAATATAATACACATATTTTGTTTATTATTTTTACTAATGTGACTTATCTAAACATTTAACAACAAAATTTTTAAGTATAATTAGCAAAACATTTTTCATATTATATTTCGCTTCAATGGTAATTTGATACATGGATCGTGCTCCATTTTAAAAACCATTTATTTTGAAAATAAGAGCTACGAGGCTCTGGTACCAATTGTGAAAACGTAGAGGGGGGTGAATACGTTACCGTTTAAAAACTTTAGATCTTTACTATCAAATCACTTATGAACTTTGTTATAATATGAAAGTGTCAATTATTTTTTGTGACTAATATATAGTAAACCAAGTTGTCACACAAACATCAAACCACATCACAAGCAATAGTATAGTGCAATTATAAAAGTAAAGAGATAAAGAAAGGAAAGTGCAAACCGAATACAAGGATTTATAGTGGTTCGGTCACGGATCACCTCTCCGCCCTACTCCACTCCCCGAGTACCCAAATCGAGAGTTACTTCACTAAATCAACAAGCTCCCTTCTCGGCGGAGAAAACCTTACAATCGTTGCTTACACTTTTTCCGGTACAAAGCTAAATACCGGGTTCTAGTTCGAGGTAGAACCAACCTAACATCGCCTATACAATATTTCCAACACTAAGCTAGATGTCGAGTTCTTTCCGGGTACAACCACTCCCGTTATATTTTATGGCCCAACATAACAAACCTTGTGTTTTATGGCACAAACACATAAACCATCTAATCTAAGTTGATGAGAAATGTTGTGATATACTAATGTTTACAATGAAGATCCATGACACAAATTTCTAATGGATATGAATGACTAATCTAAATGATCTTCTTAGATAAGAAGTCTTCAATCAATGAGGATAACAAGAGATCTTAAATCTTCATATGTTGATATGCTTTGGTGAATGAGGATGGCTAGATCTCCAAGCTATCCTTGGTTGATCAAAATATAAAATATGCTTACAACAAAGATGAATGTCAGAAGCATTATGATCATGTGATGGTGAGGGTGATTGATGTATGTTACTACATGATTATCTATAGATCTAAGTGATGCAAGAATGTTAGAGAGAATGTGTGTTGGAAGGGATAAAGATATGAGAAAACAATGGGATGGTATTTTATAGCCAAACTGGTAATTAAAAAGAATCTTTATCAAATCTTTCCAAGATCTTGCAAATATTATAAAGATCTTAAAGAGATATGATGATGCATGAAATGATGTAAAAATGCATTTTCATTTAGATTAAAATGTTCAAGAAAATAAACTTGTAAAATGTATTATGTAACTAGTTGATAAAATGTCTAGTTGCTTTTTATAAAATAAAATATCTAGTTGAGTGCTTGTCAAAATAAAATGTATTTTGTCAAGTGTAAGTAAACTTTAGTACTTGTATGAATATTATAGTTAGTTTACTTGTACAAATAAAAGTATATATTTGTTTAGACATTTTACAAAAGATATATTTGTATAAAATACTTGTGAATGCAAAATGTAAAATGAGGTTCGAAATAGAATTATTAACCTATTAAAATACTTAGTGACTCTAAACGTATTTTAAACATTCTAAATGATTTGTTAATGGGTTTGATCATAATGCCACATAACAAATATGTACGAACCTGTGTTGTAACATACGAGGACTTGAGACATCGAGAGGTGTTGAATGTATGTTGAGACAAAATGTGATTATGAGTAACTTGTACATTTTACATTATATATTACAAGTTACATGTTTGTCATCAATCAAAATAAACGAGACTGTATAGATTAAATATCGTAATATTTGCACTAACAACCGGGATTGCTCATGCATGTTGGGATCAACAATTGCTTCATCTTGACGTTGGTGGGATTAAGTGAGGGATTCATCTTGTATCCTGGGATCTTCTGTTGCTTCATCTTGATGTTGCTGGGATTGAGACAGGGATGCATCATGTATGATGGGATCTTCAGTTGTTTGATCTTGATTTTTAGATTGAACACTACTTCCTTGAACTGCAGTAACTTGACTTTCAACAACACCTGTACCTTTAGGATGTGTCTTTTTTGTTGCTAATTTGTTACCTTTAGGATGTGTCTTTTTTACTGCAGCTTTTTTAGGCACTTGTTTGACATTTCTCTTATGGCCAGTTCGACTACTTTCAGCTCCACCATTCCATAGATATGTTTTACGGTTGTGTCCAACAATGCCACAAATACTACACTTAACACTCTTCCAAGCCCTTGACAGCTTACCATTCTTCACAATCTCTTCACTTTCAGGAGCTATCCTAACTCTTTTTCTACCTCTTAAGTTAGGCGGAGTTGTTTCGGATTTCGGTGGAACAATTGTTGTTGGCACAATTGATTTTTCCTAATGTTCGTTGTTAGTTATAGGTTGGACATGGTGTTTGTAGGTTGCCTCCCAAGTGAGAAGATAGTAACAAGGATGAGCCCATGTTTCTACAGCTCCTACTTGTTGCCCATTTAAAGCCATATTCCAATAGTTAGCAACAACATGTTTACATGGTAAACCTGTTATCTCCCATCTTCTGTAAGTACAAGACTTTTCTACAACATTAACTACACATTGGTCACCCCATGGTCAACTAACCTGAAACTTAGTTCCCCCATTCCATAAAACATTATACTTAACAGCCTCTTTCTTAATACCCTCTAGCATGTGTTGTGCAGTTGGTGTTAGTGGTCCATCACTCTTCTCAATCACCATAAGAACATGAATTATCCTATTCATACAGTATTCCCTGTTGTATTCTAAGGCTGTAATAATTGGTTTGTCTAAACCCTCAATTATTTTGTCATGAAACACTTGACACATGTTATTAAGTAACACATCAGAATGAGCTATCCCTAAAGATACAAATAAACATGTATTAATTATAACTGTTTATACTGCATTAACAAATACAAATTAACTAAAACAGATAAATGACTTACATAAAAAATGTGACCTTGACCAAGGATCGGTGCTATCTTACTTAACCAATCATGGGCTGGTTGATTAAATTTCTTGAAATCAGCCATAGCTTTCTAAAACTGTACAACAGTCGAGGTTGTTGCACATTTCCACAAATGCTCTTTATAGGCCTTACCTTTCCATTGAAGTTTCATTTTCTCATGAATGCTTCTAATACAAAATCTGTGTTCTGCATCTGGAAAAACATATCTTAAAGCTTCACTTATATCCTGCACAAAATCAAATATGTTTACTGTCTGTTTCAAAACAGAGAGACTTAAATTCATGAACAGATTAAGGGAGTACCTTTTGCATGTCAGTAATAAAAGTGATGCTTGAGATTGGCTCAAGTGCTATATCATCGGATAAACAATGAAGAAACCAAGTCCATGATCCTATGTTTTCTGATTCAGCAAAAGCATAAGCTAAAGGGTATATACCATTGTTGTTATCAATTCCCACATCTGTCAGCAGTTGAACATTCAAAGGACCATGAATTGGAAAAGCATCCAGCCCCAACAACGATCTCCCACATGCTTTAAATCCTTCCTTCAGTGCACCTAAACAAACATACACTCTTTTGAATTCTCTCTGTGGAAAACTAGAAGGGGGGTTGAATAGTTTTACCAATTTAAAACTTCCTTTTAAATATTTAGATCGACTTATGTCAATCTATTTGGTTGTTTATGTTGGACGTTGATAGATAGATATATAAATGTGTAATGAAAGATAAAGAGTAAGAAGTACATCACCACGACACAAGTTATTTATAGTGGTTCGGCTACAAGGACACCTTCCTTGCCCTACTCCAATCCCCGAGTCACCTACTCGAGAGTTCGTAAGCACTACACCAAACTCCTTATGGTGGAGAAGCCTTCACAACGTCGCTAAACCTTTTTCCGGTACAAAGCAAAATACCGAGTTCTTTCACACCAAGGCGAACCACACCTAACACAACGTCGCCTACCCTTTATACGGTGCTAGGCTAACCACCGAGTTCTTTCACACCTTAGGAGAACTAATCCTATCGCAACGTCGCCTACCCTTTATTAGGTACTAGGCTAAGCACCTAGTTCCATTACTATGGAGGAACTACTACCCTTCACGACACAACACCTAATCTTCAAGGAGATCTACTCCTTGTTACAACACCATCAAGGATATCACCATCCTTGTAAATAAACAAATACTTATATGTATAACGATGCACCTCATCGATTATACGACCTAGGCATTCTTCTCAAATGCTACTTGATTTGATTCTTCGGCATCCTTCACTAATGCCTTTGACACAACGCTTGGCACCTTTCACTAATGCCTTCGTTTTGAAACCTTTAGCATTCTTCACTAATGCTTTGACACGGATGATGAGCACCTTTCACTAATGCTTTCATCTTGACACTTTCGGCATTCTTCACTAATGCCTTCAACCCAACATCTATGGAGAAAGGTAGAACTATCAACAAGAGAACCTTCGCTGTCTTGATGATGACGAAGCATGGCAACTCATGGACTTGAGCTTGCACGTCTTCAAGAAGTGGTGATCTTTCCTTTAATAGGAACCTAGAATATCACATAAAAACAAAAGACAAACTACATAGATCACTTGGATCTGAGGTTAGAGGGTTAGAATACTTGGGGGAAGTATGTGTGTAAAAGTGATGAATAGAAAGGAAGAAATGGCTCTCTATTTATAGAGAAAATTCTCTACTGTTCCCCGGATCCCACAGATCCCTTCCACTTGGGATCCGGCTAGCACAAAGCCAGGGATCCGTGGAACGCTCCTCTTTGCCCATGGGTATTTTTGGTTATGGGTCATGGGTTATGGGTTGATCCATGGTTTTCATTCTAGATACAATGAACTTGGTTAAGTGGTATATATAAAACCATGGGTTATGGGTCAAAACCATTTGCTAGTTTTTACCCATTTAGTATATACTTGTTTTTACCCATTTAGTATATATTTGTTTTTACCCATTTTAGTATACTTAGTTTAAGTATATTCTAACCCAATATGTAAACACTAGTTGTTGTACATATGTAACATAAAATCACTTATACTTGTTTTAGTGTTTTATGTGAAAACGTAAGTGTGTTAGGAAACTATTAACTCAAACTATTTACGTATTCTATTTGTTTCGTTAAAATGATTTTACGTTTGTTATCGACAAAACATTAGAAGATCGTAAAATATAAATAAACGTTTTTACGGCTTATTTGTATTAACAATCTCCCCCTTTTTGTTGATGACAAAACATAAAATTATTTTAAGGAAAAGCTAAAATTCGTAAAAGTTTGAATTTGTAGTTTTTACTTTCTTCTCCCCATTTTTGTCGAAACAAAAAGTGTTAAAAGAAACTAACACAATTTTTACAAGAAAGTTATGTAAAAATGTAAAGAGAGTAAGTGACGGGAATGGTACTCGTCTTAACTCCCCCTTGACGAGTCCATCCCTTTGAAAGGGCGTCAATGACATGACGTAAAATAAACTAATTGTGTTTGCAATTAAGTTTGCAAATGGTTCGTCTAAGTGACGAAAACGTGCTCCCCCTTGAAGATTGCAAACATGCAATGGGGTATCATGAAGTATAATCCAAAAACGGATTAATATTGCAAATGTTTTGTAAATATCGTTTGACACAAAGCTCCCCCTAGCTTTATGGTGTCAAAATCTTCATGTGTTATTTTGAAAATCTACAAAGTAAAGGTTAGAAAACAAGAGTATAGTGCATAATTTCCTGCAAATAAAACTCAAGTTAGTAGAAATTTGTGCTTCTGTACCACGGATCCCACGGTTCCCTTCTTGGAGGGATCCGTCTAGGTATTTGGGAGGGATCCGGCTATCTGTTTGATAATTTCTTCAGCAATGAGAATGTTCCATTCAATGCTAATGAATATGTGAGGTAGATATAATATATCAAACACAACACATAAAGTACATAACAACTATGACAATAAAAATATTCATTCAATAAAAAACAAGAGATGATCAACCAAATCTCTAAAACTAATAGAATGAACTAGGACATACAAGTACCACTAAATACTAACTAGATACTAGACTTAAAATGCTATAATGTGCTTGAGTCTAGGGATGAGTGGACTTGTTGATTTGATCCAACTTTGCAAGAAGATGATTAAACATGAAATGTATCTCATTTCGTACTTCTTAAACAAGTCCTTGAGTGTTTAGACAATTTGGACAATTATTGTCTTGGTTTGGACCCGGAGGGATATGAATACTTTGAGGAGGCTCTATGTGTGCTTGTGGGTCTTCATTTTGAGAAGTAGGAAGAGGTTCTAAAAATGAGGGTGGTAATGGAACTTCTTTCATATGATCAAGGTTATTCCTTGTCTCCTATGATGGGCTAGTTGGTGTTATAGGTGGTTCCCTATTTAATGAAAAGGTTGGTGAATGGGAGGTTCTCAGTGGTGAATGATCTAATGAGTAGATGTTTGGATGTGGAAGAGGCTCATTCAAGGATTGTAGTCCATGCTCAATGAATGAGGGTTTTAATGGCTTGCTAGAGTTAGCCATGTTAGGTTTTGTACTAGATGACCCTTTTTCTAGTCCGTAAGGTTTGATGCTAATCCTTGCGATTCTCTTAGCTTTTGGATGAGTTTGAAGAGGTGAGATTCTAGCTTCATTATCTCTAATGGGTGATGTTTCGGTGGATGAGATTTCATGGATCATTTGACCTTTTCTCTTGGATGATCCTATGGTTGAAGAGTTGTTGCTAAGAAACTTAGTCATAGTGATGATGGTGCTTGTAAGAGCTTCTTTAGTTGCTGATTTTTGAGATGTGATTGAGAGTGGTGACTTAATCTTAAGGTTGTTTGGTTTATAAAGGATAATTTGAATTAGGAAATTAAATCCTTGGCCACTTAGAGGACTAAGCATGCTCTTGAGGTTTTGATCAGCTCTAGGAGGGTAATTAATGAATGCTAAAGGTGGCTAGAGAACCAAAAAGGTAACTTGAATTTGAATAAGGAAGCTGATTTATTCTTTCTGCATGTACGGATCCCGCGGATCCCTCTCAGCAGGGATCCGCCTGGTTATGGACTAGGGATCCGGCTATCAGACAGGATTTAAGTGAAGTCATTATGCTTTTGTAAGGTTTATTATTAATGGATTTTGAGGTTTTGACTTAATTTTGAAGTCTTTAGCTGTTGGATATCTCAAATCCTCAACCATAACAAGTAATGGTGCTTAATGATGGTTTTGGCCAAGAAAATTGACCTTGGGTAGTCTAACTATATGTTTGACAAGGATTCCATTTAATTTGATGTGGAGAAATGGTGATACCAAGTCCTAAAAGTCAGATGATGTCCTAGGATAAATTTACTAAAATCTTTAAAAATAAAAAGAAATGAAAAACTAGTTTTTGGTCCTAATTTTGAGTCAAAGATGATTGAGATCAATTTGCTTAAAGTTGAATGGTAGACCAAACTAAGTGCTATCAAATGTGATAGATAATGTGTGAGTGTTGGAGCGGAATTATGGTGAGTTTTGACTAGTTGATAAATCAAAAATATATCAAAAATGTATCCTAGATAAGCCATGGATGAGAGTGAGATTTTCAACTATTTGAGAAAGACTTAGTTGGCTCTAGTATCTTATGTTTGACTTGTTAGAGGTGATCTAATAGACTGTTTTGATGTAGCTAAATCTGTATTTCATATCAGATGCTACGGATCCCACGGTTCCCTCATGGGAGGGATCCGGCTAGTTCAAAAGCTGGGATCCGCCTACTGCAGATCAGAGAGCTTTCAGGAAATGTGCATCTTTGCACTTTATATCAAATGCTTTTCCTAGTTGTTTTTACGGGGACTAAATGCAATAGCACAACTAATATAATGTATACCAAGGTATGAGGAACTAAAATTCCTAGAATGAGTGACGACGACCACTCAAGAGGTCGCAAAATCTCATTTTCCAAGTACCTACGTTAGGATTGTTTAGTGCCAAGATATGGCAATACCTACAAACTACAAGGATAGTTTAAAGTGTTTTACAAACCATTGTTTGAGATTGTTTATCATACACTAGATTCCTAAGGCCTTACCTTTCTTTTCTTCCCTCACTTCTTCACCCGTCCTCCACTCTTTATCAAACTATCTTCACTTCTTCTTCCTCAAGAAATTGGCGAAGCATTTGAAGATTCCCTTGGTTTGTTTCCATTCGGGTGATTCATTAGGGATGTTTGGCAATTGGTTAATGTAGTCCAAGGGATCAAGATCGATATTTTCGAGTGGGTTGCTACTACTCCCTTCACCTTCTCCTTGCCTCTCTCTTTCGTCCGAGGAATCCGTGGGTGGGTGTGGTCTCTTGCCTTCCACCATAAACCTTGTTGTTCTACCCTCGGTTAATGGTACCATAACCTTATTGCAAAAGCTATGATCAAGGGATTGTGGAGAAGGGTCTAATGAAAAGATGAATTTGGCAAGACGGGTTAGAAGCATTGCATACGGAAGCACCATCTTGTCCATGCTTCTCACACTTGCCATTCTCTTGATCATGTAGTAGGCTATGTTGAAGCGGGTCTCGGTCACAAGACAATAGATCATGAAGCTTAGACATGCGTTGGGGTGATCCTTGTTTCCTACTAGACATACCACATTCTCCCTTATCACAACTTCCCATTTTCTATATAATGCAAACATCTCCGAAAGCTCCATTTGAAAAGGATCCCTATAGATCACTTTTGACTTTCTAGTCACCCTTGAAGGGGATGCTCTTGGCATAAACACGGTGTCCCTTACCGTGGTTGCTTCTGGGATTATTGTGTGATAAATGTCGTGATGATCAACCATATAGTGTAATTCCTGTAACGACCATTCATTAGAATACATGCAAACACCATCGGATGGAACCCCTATTATTCTTCCAAACTCCTCAAGTGAAAGAGTGTACTCATGTCCATTTATGGTGAATTCAATTGAGATGGACCCATCATCATTTCTAATTATACCCATAGTCTTGTAGAACTCAAGCACAAAGACCGGGCAAATTTGCTCGTTTATATCCAATAAACAATCAAACCCAATAGTTCTAAATACTTCCCTTATGTCGGTATTTGCAAGGAATGATGGATCAACAACTCTACCTTCATGAAAGAGTCTCCTTTCAAGTAACTTAAAGGCTTTTCTATCATCCGTACTTAGACCATTTTTCCTATGATACATGGGTATGTAGTGGGCGGTGTCTTGGTAATCTTGTTGCTTGTTGCTTGGCATGATTGTTCCTAAACAATGCAACCACAATGTGGTGTTAATTGTGAATAGTAACCTAGAGGGTTTGATCACAATTTTGCTCAATTCATTTTTATTGAATTCAAGAAATGAGTTTAATTTGTATTAACAATGTTAATTCTTTGATTTGGGTTATCTTAGAAAACAATGTGGTAACAAATTATGACAAACCCACTTGAACCCAACCTTTAAAATGAAGAGCTTGTAATCCTAGTAATCAAAGAATGAAATCAACAATATAGTGAAGATTATACTTACACAAGTGATTGTTATGCTTGAGAGAGATGATCAAGTTGCTCCTGTGAACAGTACTTAGGTTTTTGTTCGTGAGTCTTTAAGGGGAAAGTAGTTTGTGGAACATCCACAGTGATCATTCTTTCATTTAAGCTGTCTTCAGTTGCGCGGATCCCGCGGATCCCTCTCATTTGGGATCCGGCTAGTGTAAGTCCAGGGATCCGGCATGACAGCAAAAATTAGCTCAAGCATTCTTTGATACCTTTGGTTTGGGAGTTCTAAAGCGCCTAGAGATTTGATGTTTTAGGTTCTAAAACTTGTGGTTGATGTTTTGACGATGTTAAGCTAATCTTATTTGACGTAGTTTCCTTTTAAAGAATTGGTCATAATTCTTTGGAAATTATTTTTCAAATATTATAATAAAATCCCATTTTATTATAATGTAAGAAGTTTCACATAGATTTTTATTGATGTAGATGGAGTGTCAATAAATCCTTTGTGATGAATAATGATGATGGTTATCAAATAACCAAGATATCATTATTATGGGTTAGAAATGAAGTCTATACAAATAAGTCGGAGAATACTAATTTGATGATGACTATAATATGAATAATTACTAGAACCATTACTAATAAGTCATGCAACTAAGATTTCAATAATAAAATTAAAAGTAAGTGATTAGTAATCATACCTTTGCTAAATATTCTCTTTAAGAAAAGAAGTATTTAGATGTTTTGTGATCTGAATCTCCAGATTTATATTGTAAGCATACTAAACATTCTTTTTGCAAAAAGAAATATTTAGATAAATTCTTTATGCTCTTCTTGGTAACTCCAAATCCAAGTATGGATAATGCTTAAGAAAAAAAAAATGTTAGAGCATTCTATCATTGTCCAACAATAAACAATATAATGATTTTTAAAATATGTCAAAAGTAATCCTTCTTTGTAGTTTTCAAACATACATGGATCGTATCAAGTTTTTAAAGTACAACATACTCTAAGAAACTTGGTAACGAAACTCTGATACCAATTGTGGAAACTAGAAGGGGGGGTTGAATAGTTTTACCAATTTAAAACTTCCTTTTAAATATTTAGATCGACTTATGTCAATATATTTGGTTGTTTATGTTGGACGTTGATAGATAGATATATAAATGTGTAATGAAAGATAAAGAGTAAGAAGCACATCACCACGACACAAGTTATTTATAGTGGTTCGGCTACAAGGACACCTTCCTTGCCCTACTCTACTCCCTGAGTCACCTACTCGAGAGTTCGTAAGCACTACACCAAACTCCTTATGGCGGAGAAGCCTTCACAACGTCGCTTAACCTTTTTCCGGTACAAAGCTAAATACCGGGTTCTTTCACACCAAGGCGAACCACACCTAACACAACGTTGCCTACCCTTTATACGGTGCTAGGCTAACCACCGAGTTCTTTCACACCTTAGGAGAACTAATCCTATCACAACGTCGCCTACCCTTTATTAGGTACTAGGCTAAGCACCTAGTTCCATTACTATGGATGAACTACTACCCTTCACGACACAACACCTAATCTTCAAGGAGATCTACTCTTTGTTACAACACCATCAAGGATATCACCATCCTTGTAAATAAACAAATACTTATATGTATAACGATGCACCTCATCGATTATACGACCTAGGCATTCTTCTCAAATGCTACTTGATTTGATTCTTCGGAATCCTTCACTAATGCCTTTGACACAACGCTTGGCACCTTTCACTAATGCCTTCGTTTTGACACCTTTAGCATTCTTCACTAATGCTTTGACACGGATGATGAGCACCTTTCACTAATGCTTTCATCTTGACACTTTCGGCATTCTTCACTAATGCCTTCAACCCAACATCTATGGAGAAAGGTAGAACTATCAACAAGAGAACCTTCGCTGTCTTGATGATGACGAAGCATGGCAACTCATGGACTTGAGCTTGGACGTCTTCAGGAAGTGGTGATCTTTCCTTTAAGAGGAACCTAGAATATCACATAAAAACAAAAGACAAACTACATAGATCACTTGGATCTGAGGTTAGAGGGTTAGAATACTTGGGGGAAGTATGTGTGTAAAAGTGATGAATAGAAAGGAAGAAATGGCTCTCTATTTATAGAGAAAATTCTCTACTGTTCCCCGGATCCCACGGATCCCTTCCACTTGGGATCCGGCTAGCACAAAGCCAGGGATCCGTGGAACGCTCCTCTTTGCCCATGGGTATTTTTGGTTATGGGTCATGGGTTATGGGTTGATCCATGGTTTTCATTCTAGATACAATGAACTTGGTTAAGTGGTATATATAAAACCATGGGTTATGGGTCAAAACCATTTGCTAGTTTTTACCCATTTAGTATATACTTGTTTTTACCCATTTAATATATATTTGTTTTTACCCATTTTAGTATACTTAGTTTAAGTATATTCTAACCCAATATGTAAACACTAGTTGTTGTACATATGTAACATAAAATCACTTATACTTGTTTTAGTGTTTTATGTGAAAACGTAAGTGTGTTAGGAAACTATTAACTCAAACTATTTACGTATTCTATTTGTTTCGTTAAAATGATTTTACATTTGTTATCGACAAAATATTAGAAGATCGTAAAATATAAATAAACGTTTTTACGACTTATTTGTATTAACACTCTCGTTGGAAGAGCCTCATCTGCAGGTCGTTCCACATTCATCAGTACTGTTGTATTAGGGTTTCTCTTTTGCAACTCTTGAACATAATCTCTCAACATGATAAATTATATCTTGAATTGACCCCTGATGCCTGTTAATGCTAAGTTTTTGGCCCTTAAAACCTTCTGCATGGACACTTCAAGCTCGTATTGGTTGGTAAGTTGATTATGAACAAACTTGACAGGAACCTGTGGATTGGTTTTTATTTGTGCTGTAATTTGCTTTGAGATATAGTTAAGGTCAAAAGCTCTGACTGCCCTTGATTGCAAACAAGTTTGTTGCTCATTATATGTTCTGACTAACCATGTACCTGTCTTACCATTCCTGCCAACAAACAATAGCCATGGGCAGAGTATTTCGGAAGGGTCCTTTTTGCCAGAAAGCAATGCATTTATACCCCTTCTGGTTAATGGACTTCTAGATAGGCCTATATCCTGTCCAGGACCTTCACTTGGGCTGAAAGTGGAACACAACCCTTACATCTGACCCTTATTCTTGTTTTGTCATTCTTCACAAAAATCAACTCCCTCCTAGTTTCTATTGAATGCTTTCTTACCTTATTTTTGACGTCCATTGCAGTAGTAAAGTCCTGACCACAATAGAAGAATGTGGTATAGACTCCATTTTCAAAGTCTGCATGTGGGTAAGAAACATACTCAATGTAAAAGACATCATCAACCATCACAGGTAAATCATTTTCCAAATGCATGTCATCACTTATATTACTGGTTGTTCCTGCTTTACCTAACTCATTACTCTGACCTACTTGGACCAAAGCAAGTTGTGCATCATTCTCCTGACAAGTATTCTCTTCATTTACTTGAATTGAATCATCAACTGCATAGCCTAAGTCACTAGTCTCATTCACTTGTAACAGAGTAAGATCAACAACAGGATCCTCTTCCATGTTATTGGCATAAACAAATGCGCTTCCTACTTCCCCTAAATGCTTATCCTGAGTCAATTGAAACAGATTTACATCAACATCAGGCTCCTCAAACCAGTTATTGACATCAACTAGTGCTCTTCCTACTTTCTCTAAGTGCTTCTCCTGAGTCACTCGGAACAGATTAACCTCAAATTTACCAGGCTCCATAATAGCATTGTCCTCATCAATAAGTACTAAAGCACGCTCACTTAACATATATGTTTCCAGATCTATTAAACTAAATACATATTATAATAACAAGGATAGTCATATCCACGTATAAACTGCTTTGTTACCACTGATGGGACAAGGGATGTAATTTTAAAATTATTCTAACAATTAGATATTGTAGTGAAAACATAACCTTTAATGCGCTTTTTCATGACAAGTGATTCTGTATACATGACTTATGACTAATCAAAAATGAGTAACAACAATTGTGTACCTTAGTTTGAGTAGGAGATCAACACGAATTCTAAAGATCGAATGTATTATCTTCTCACGGTTTAGCACACTAATTCTCAAACGACTTATTTAGAGTGCTAAATCTTAATCCAATAGAACAATCCAATTGCTTAGAATAAAACACAATGATGTATGGTTTTGTTTGGTGTGGTCGATGATCGAACAACAGGAGGGGGTTTTGATTTGCTTAGGGTATTAGGAATTAAAATGAATACAAAATCCTAGATTTAGGTTATGTATTTATAGGCATCCTATAAGATAATTACCTTAATTAACTATAAGACAAGTACCATAAACTAATAGGTCAATTACTATAATTAAAAGATATATATTACATAGCAATTAATTAATTGAACAAAGCCCGGCCCGAACACTCTCTAGGTGTTTCGATGGCGAAAATGAAAAGTAAAGATAAACCGGAATTCATGATCTCAAGTCCGTATACTATATTTTCTAGCGAAGTTTCTTTATAATTAAAAGATATATATTACTTAGCAATTAATTAATTGAACAAAGCCCGGCCCGAACACTCTCTAAGGGTTTCGATGGCGAAAATGAAAAGTAAGGATAAACCGGAATTCATGATCTCAAGTCCGTAAACTATATTTTCTAGCGAAGTTTCTTTTAGTAGGTGATTAGTTCTAGTTTGGGTCTAGATTGTGTGGTGTTTAGTATATATGGCCTTATTTCCGATCCCATTTTTGGTCTTCTTCTTGATGGCTAGTGTTTTTGGTTGTAGCGGTAACTAATGGCTTTTGTTCGCCTTTTGCCTTTGTTCCTTTTGTGAGTTCTTAACAAATCTTTGCTCTAATAAAAAAGTTATTATGTATTTTTGGATATAATATCTTTTTATCTCTAAATTATTGTCTCACAAAAAATATGCGGTTTAAAATAATAAAATCATTATATTTTTTAACCAATTAAATACCATTCAAACCTACTAAAATCTTTTTTAATTGGTTAAGACAAAACCGAGACTATTATTTTATAACAATCTTAATTGAAAATAGAGACTATAATGTTGATATGAATGAATTATTAAAGAGAATTTTTTTTAAATGAACACTTTCCTCTAGTACTTCACACATATAAACCACGCCCACACAATTTTCTAAAATGAACTTTTCAATATTAAACGTTAGATTGGTAGCGTAATACGTTTTAAACCGTACACGTGTACACCAATTCTCTGGGCGTGGTCCAGGCGAGGGAGTGACCTAGGCGTGCCCTGGGCGTGGCATGAGGCGTGCCCTGGGCGTGGCATGCAGCTGGGCGTGGCCCTGGGCGTGGGGGAGGCGTGCCCTGGGCGTGGCATGCAGCTGGGCGTGCCCTGGGCGTGGGCGTGGCCCTGGGCGTGGGGGAGGCATGGGCGTGGCTAGGAGCGAGTAAGATGGTCAGAAGCTTGAAGATGGTGAGCTAGGTTTGAAGAACGAGTACCGGAGATGCTTTGAAATGGTGGTTGAATGCTTTGAAATGGTTGCTGCAAATATGGTGGGATCCCAGTTCTTACGGGCGTGGTGGCTGAATGCTTTGAAATGGTTGCTGCAAATATGGTGGCTGAATGCTTTGAATTTTCATAAAACTAATGGAAGCACAAGGTGGTGGTGGTGGTGGTGGTGAAATGAGGAAAGTTCATATCATATATTTCCTTGGTCATAAAGGACGAATCGAGCATCCACATCTTATTCGTGTCCATCATCATTCACGCAATGGAGTTTGTCTAAAAGGTCAGTGTGTGTTATGATTAACAGAATAATGAAAACAAAGTCTTAAATTCTTAATAATAATGTATATTCACGTGTGCATGATTCGTATGGTTTTATCTTTTGTTCTTGCAATTCTTGATGTTAAATTTGTGACTTGTGACTAATGAACATGTTAAAAGATGGTTATCGGAGCTGAGAGGAAAAGATATGCCTGAGAATATTTTGAGATGGCTGAAGAAAGAAAAAAAAGTGGTCCTCACAGTTGTGGTGGTCCTCACACTTTGATGTGACATTTTTATGTTCGTTCTTATAAAGTGTTGAAAAAGAGTTTGTATTGGTAAAATGAGTTTTGATATGGATCGTTTAGGTAATTTGCTTATTATTAAACTCTCTAAAAACATGCATTTTGCTATGTGCATACATTTTTGGCTTGGCAGGCCCACGTATATATAATTTGACCCATTGAGATGCCTTATATTTACTATCTACGGTATATAGTAGCCAAAATGTGGTACCAAGTAGCTTGGAAAATGTGATATTTAAGGAGTGTAGGTCCACATATGTATGGGACGTAGGAAGACAAGGAACTGATCAGGTTATTCATGGCATCATAAAACTACAGATGTTTTTTCAAGTGATTAAAACACTAGTAATAAATATAAAACCAACACGCATGCATGCTTCTTTCTTATCTTTTACCATTGCCCCCACACGCAATGGCGGAGCTAAAAAAATTTCGTGGGAGGGCCGAACTAATTTTTTTTTTCGAAAAATACATTAAATGGGAGGGCCGAAATAAAATTTTTTCCGAAAATACACATGAAATCGCGAAAAAATACACTAACGGGCTTAGGCCTAGGGGGCGGGACCCTTCCCGGTCCCTTAATAGCTCCGCCCCTGCACACACGGATTCTTTCATTACTATTTTACCTGAAATTTTACTATTATGAATTTTTTATTATACACCTTCAATTCGTGTTCCAAATAAAATGAGAGTGGATATTTGATAGGCAAGAATGATATTTGATAAACTTAACAGGATGCATCATTTCTCTTGTCTTTTTTATGGTATATATATTTGTATCAGAACTAGCAAAGTGCTAGTTGAATTACAAAGAGAGACCAGGAAATATCTTTTGTCGTAAGACTACTGATGAATTATTCGTGCATACTACTGATGAAGGAGCGTTTTAATTATTTGTGCATACTACTGACGGGCGACCAGCCTTTTGGTGGGGACGCCTTTGTCCTCACCGAAAGTCGCTAAACGATAAAACGTAAGCTGACGTAGCACACATAAATACGTTGACCGTTTAGTAAAAATTCAACGCAAACTTTTGGCGGAGATATGTCCTTGCTAAAAGTATTATCACGCTGGACAATCATTGACCAGACCAAAGGCTGCGGGACCCACTTATCCCGCCAAAAGCCTAAATCTTCCCCGCCAAAAGTATTCCGTGGGGACGTGTTCCCGCCGAAAAATCTAAAATGTCGCCTCGAAAAGCAGCTATGTTGTAGTGAAATTACACAACTTCTATGGAATTCAATTCCAAAACCATCACTTAGGTTCCAATCTTGTTTGCAAACCATACGTAAGACATTGATTGACAAAGAGTTACAATTATTGTAGGTGATAAAAGAATTATTGTTTTCAACTATCAACATTCAACATATGTCGTATATGTTTTAATTTGTGGGACCTGCTCCAGAAGTTTATGTTATATTGTGTTGCAGTAACTTTTTCAATGCGGTATTTACTGCGCACGGACAAAATTATACCTTGAATTAAATCATCTTTATCTTTAGGATGAGCCTTATGTTATGGGTTCCTACTACCCAAACACCTCGTATAGAGGGTGTTTGGGTTTTATCTCTCTCAAAACTAATCGCTGCTACTGTCCTTCTTTTCTTTTTGTCGGCGGCTGAGACCAGAGTACACGAAAATCACAAATGATGAATGATATCATTCATTTAGAATGATATATATAATAATAAAATGTTTCCATATTAACCTTCAACTTTTGACAACTTGCAACTTGGCCCTTTCTTTATATTTTCTTCATTTACATATATAAAAAATTTATAAAAAGTTTACAAAAAAAAGTTTATAAGAAGTTTATAAAAAATTTATAAGAAATTCATAAAAAAATTATAAAAAAGGTTTATTAAAAATTTATAAAAAAAGTTTATAAAAAGTTTATAAAAAAGGTTTATAAAAAAGGTTTATAAAAAATTTATAAAAAAAGTTTATAAAAAATTTAGAGTAAAGTCCAAAATACATCCATGTGGTTTGCCCCGTGGTGTTGTTTTCATCCCTAAACTTTTTTTTGGCACAAAATCATCCCTCCGTTAGTAAAGTTGGCACAAAATCATCACTCCGTTAGTAAAGTTGGCACAAATACATCCATCCGTTAGCAAATTCAGTTAATAAGGACTAACGGTGCAAATTTTTCTCCGTTATCTGCCACGTGTCATCGGGTCGGATCAATGAACGGGTCGGGTTGCCACGTGGACCAATGAGGTGGTGCCACGTGGCATTGGTAAAATAAATCACCAATTTGTCACCCCCCGGATTCGAACCCTGGTCATTTGGGTGGGAAGCAAAGCTTTGCCCAACTGAGCTAGGCATAGCTTCAAGTATATATCCTTAAATTTAATACATAATCCTTACTAAAAGTTAAAAGCCCAATTCAATAATAACAAAAGGTTCAATTTAGGTTTTGGCCTATCAATTTATGAGGTTATATGGACTGTCAAAAAATTAATAAATACACCGTCGGACTCGTTTTTTCGTGCTCTTTCCAATGGTATGCTCGGGGAATTTTTTTGACTTAGTTTGAACCTCGAAAAATGCGAAAATCGTCGTTTTTTCTTTGTTTTTGCATTTTTCGAGGTCCAAACTAAGTCAAAAAAATTCCCCGAGCATACCGTCGGACTCTTTTCTTCGTGCTCTTTCCAATGGTATGCTCGGGGAATTTTTTCGACTTAGTTTGAACCTCGAAAAATGCAAAAATCACTATTTTTTCTTTGTCTTTGCATTTTTTGAGGTCCAAACCAAGTCGAAAAAATTCCCCGAGCATACCGTCGGACTCGTTTCTTCGTGCTCTTTCCAATGGTATGCTCGGAGAATTTTTTCGATTTCAAACAAACCTCGAAAAATGCGAAAACCAAGAAAAAACGATGATTTTTGCATTTTTCGGGGTTCGTTTGAAATCGAAAAAATTCCCCGAGCATACCATTGGAAAGAGCACGAAAAAACGAGTCCGACGGTATTTTCCTCAATTTTTGAACCGGCCCAGAACCCCTTTAAAATGACAGGTCAAATTTCTATTTGACCTTTGTTATTTATAAAAGACCAACTAAGATGGGTTAAATAGAACCAAATGGACTAATATACATGAAGGTATGCCCATCTCAGATGGGTATCACCTTTGTCTCCCACTCAACCCTCCAGGGTTCGATCCCAGCGGAGGAAAAGTTAGGATTTATTTTCTAACGCCACGTGGCACCACCTCATTGGTCCACGTGGCAACCCGACCCGACCCGTTTACCGACCCGACCCGACCCCCGTTGACACGTGGCACCACTCATGTGGTGACACGTGGCGTTGACCAAGCGTTGACCACAGGGACGAATTTGTAAATAAATTTAAGGACATTGGTTGCAATTTGTTCCTTGCCACAAGGACGATTTATGTAAATATAACGGAGATATATTTGCACCGTTAGTCCTTATTAACTGAATTTGCTAACGGAGGGATGTATTTGTGCCAACTTTACTAACGGAGGGATGATTTTGTGCCAAAAAAAAGTTTAGGGATGAAAACAACACCACGGGGCAAACCACAGGGATGTATTTTGGACTTTACTCAAAAATTTATAAAAAAAAATTATAAAAAGTTTATAAAAAAGTTTATAAAAAGTTTATAAAAAAAGTTTATAAAAAGTTTATAAAAAAAGTTTATAAAAAATTTATAAGAAATTTATAAAAAATTTATAAAAAATTTATAAAAAAGGTTTATAAAAAATTTATAAAAAAAGTTTATAAAAAATTTATAAAAAAAGTTTATAAAAAGTTTATAAAAAGTTTATAAAAAAAGTTTATAAAAAGTTTATAAAAAAAAGTTTATAAGAAATTTATAAAAAATTTATAAAAAAGGTTTATAAAAATTTTATAAAAAAAAGTTTATAAAAAATTTATAAAAAAAGTTTATAAAAAGTTTATAAAAAATTTTTATAAAAAGTTTGTAAAAAAAAGTTTATAAAAAGTTTATAAAAAATGTTTATAAAAAATTTATAAGAAATTTATAAAAAGTTTATAAAAAGGGTTTATAAAAAATTTGTAAAAAAAGTTTATAAAAAAAGTTTATAAAAAGTTTATAAAAAAAGTCTATAAAAAGTTTATAAAAATTTTTTTATAAAAAGTTTATAAAAAAAGTTTTAATAGGCTCAGATTATTATCGTAAAAAACACTACACGAATAAATATACTTTACATATAAAAACACTACACAAATAAATACATTTTTACATATAAAACACTACACAAATAAATACACAGTATATATATAGACTACACAAATAAATAATAAATAATACACAAAACAAAAAAACAAAAAAAAAGAATTCAATGATTGGCCCAATAATTGGTTTATGAAGTGTTGGGGAAGGAAATCATGGGGTGTTGGGGTAGGATGAGCCCTATGGATTTCCGTTTACAGTATCTTGCTTTTTGGTGAATTACATGAAAGTTCTGTTATTACTCTATATTTTCTCAGTTTTCACACTAGTAATATATATTAATTGAAATATTAAGTTATTTGTGAAAGAAAGAAAGGAAAAGTGTATTTCCAATCTTTGAAGAATACAACTACAATCCTTGACTAGCGAAACTTGGTTATTATTAAAACTTAACTTGAACATATTACTCAGTAAACTTTGAAGCTTGAACAAGCGAAACTTGGTTATTATTAAAACTTAACTTGAACATATTACTCAGTAAACTTTGAAGCTTGAAGCTTGAACAAGCGAAACTTGGTTATTATTAAAACTTAACTTGAACATATTACTCAGTAAACTTTGAAGCTTGAACAGCACTAGGACTTACTGACACTTGAATTTGAAACACTGCTTGAAACTTGAACAACTCTTGAAACGGAATAACCATGGTCATGAACCTTGACCTTAAAACTTCATTCTTGAACACAAACTTGAAATCTTAATACATTGGACCTTGGAACTTCTCATCTACTAACTAACAAAACCTTGATTGCCGAGGGGCTTTGGAATCCTTGACTAACTTGCTTGAAAACCCAACTCCAAACTGAAATCACAAGCCTTTGAAAGAAAAGCAGATGATCAAAGCCAGTAAAGTATGTTTTACATTTTTAGATTGACGTTAATTAGTAGTCGTTCAACAAATGGTAACATTCTCAACACATAAAAATAAATTTTGATAATTCATATATATTAAGTATTATTTTTTAATTGACTATACATAACCAAATTGGTAAAGGGTACTTAAATTTTTTAAAAAGATAATCAATTGTAAATATATAACAATAGGGTTGGATTAGTTGGAAAACCCCTTGCCTCTCAACCGAGAGGTCAGGGGTTCGATCCTCACTCCCTACAAAATGCTGGAGGTCCTTTCTACCTTTGGTAGAACTGGAAGCAGCCTCTCTACCTTAGGTAGGGGTAAGGCTGTCTACATCTTAACATCCCCCATACACCGGAAACGGTATTGGGTACCCATAACCCGTGGAAGACGGCATTGGGCGTTACTTTACTTTTTTTTTACACAGCAAGAAAAACGACATTGTCACACGTAGAAAAAAGAGTCACTGGCAATCTGAAAAGGGTAGCTAAAGATCAAAAAATAGCAACTAAAAGTAACGTAACATTTGACCTATTGACCTAACTAAAAGTAATGTCCAACACGAGTTAAAAAAAAGTTTAGTATAACGCAAAACTATAACAGTTTACCCACACTCTAAACAACTAACTAAATCTAAGTTTTTTTAGTGACACATTTATCATGCTAATAAAACTTTCACCAGTAATCACTTTTATTGTGATTATCAAATTTTTTTATAGTAAAAAAAATATTTTCAACTAAGTTTTTTTTACAGAAGTGAGACCTAGAGACGAAATAACATGAGGGAGGGGATGTTTCTAAGCTTAATTGGTAGCTAGGGTTCTGTAGTATCAAATGGGCCCAAAAGAGATAGTGTCGAAGTGGCCCCCTTTTTGACAGTTAAAAAGTGTTGACCTGCATGAGACAGTCAACTTTTTAGGGCCTTGTTTATCGGGGTTTTTGGAGCATGTATAACTTGTGGTCCAACCCAATACATACATGCGTCCCCACAAACACAGATATGTACCAATGTATTTTTTCACATAGCTTTTTTTATTCTCGTATATAGGTTTTCAATACTTTACAAAGGTCCACATTAATACTTTATTCTCTATTTAACTAGATGATGGACCATGAATGTTTGTCGAGTTATTGAGTCGAAGTTGAGGTTAGCTTGTGAGTTGTGGTTGTGAAGCTTAGTTTAAATAAAAGGTAAGATCAAAATCCACGCGAAGAGGCTTGAGATAAGTAGTGAAAAGCCAAATTGTATGTTAAATATTGCAAGGTACAAAATGATTATAACAAATATTTCAGGGTGAAAACTTTATAACTTGCGTTTATAGACGAGCTTGAGTTCATAGTTAAGAAAATAACATTTTAGTGACACGACACATTTGTCCATAAATCTTACTTTCCAGAGATTCTCACTAAAAAAAAAAGATAAAAAGTTTTTTAGTCTCTAATTTTTTTTTTTTTTTTTTTTTTTTTTTTTTTTTTTTTTTGACCCAATGAACCGATCCCAGTTTTTTTTGTTTTTTTGTTTTTTTTTTTTCCCCCTGTTTTTCTAAATAAAAGAAAACTACTTTTATATGTTTTTTTTAATTAAATATTACACAAACTGTTAATTGTTACGCGAAAATAATTATAACATCACAACGAATAGATAGGCATTACTATATATTTTCGGATAACCTTTTTTTTTTTTTTTTTTGAGTGTTAAAATTTACGTCTGATCCACAGCCCGTAGGTGGCGTTTTATGTAAGACTATAAATACTCTCTACCTCCCAAGGTAGAGAGTTGGAGCTCATAATAACACTTTCATTTTCTCTCACTAAGTTCCCAAACCTCTAACTATTTCTCTCTCTAAAACCTTATTGTATACGCCTATATGTGATCATGATTTGATGTGTTTGTGAAATCCAATATGTTACAAATGGTATCAAGAGCCATGGTTTGATTATTCCTCTTACATATCCTTGGATTTCTAGTGGTTTTATATGGTTTTTGGGTTTGAAAAAGTTTAGTGGTTTTTGCATCATTTGGATCATTTCTTGTGTTAAAGTTTGAATTTTAAGTGTACTTTTGTGTTTAGAATCATCGTAAGTGCTTGGGTTTTGATTTGGAAAGCTTGAATCACTGTGGTTGAGCTTGTTTAGGATTGAAAAGTGTGGTTTTGAAGTTTTTCAACTTAGCGACTTGTGTCTCGGAGTGTTTTTCTTCGTAGCGACTTGCTTTAGTAATTTCCAGCGAGTTATAGTTTAAGTCCTAGCGACTTGATCTTAGCGACTTGTCTATTGAGACAAGCCGACAAACAGTACAAGTTAGTGGAGGTTCCACTTCGGCTAGCGACTTGGTTGGGTTAGCGACTTGTTTCTATTATTTTCTAGCGACTTGGCTTTATAGTTCTTGGCGAGTTGTTCTATTAGCGACTTGTCTACTTAGCGATTTGGTGCAGTAGCGACTTGTGTTCAGCGATTTGATTCTTAGCGACTTGGATACTTAGCGAGTTGTTCTTTAGCGACTTGTCTGCTTAGCGATTTGGTGCTTTAGCGACTTGTGTTCAGCGACTTGGGTCTTAGCGACTTGTGCTTATCGACTTGATTCACAGCGACTTGAGGTTTAGCGAGTTGCTACTTAGCGACTTGATTCAAGGGTTATAGCGACTTGGTTAATATTTGTTTCTAATACGGTTTTCTCTTGATTTAGTAAAATCCCGTGAAAGAATCTATTTCCCGGTTTAATCATAGAGTTATAAAATCCCGTGAAATCTGTAAACATGTCTACCAACGTGCCTACAATCATCTCTACTGTAGTTGAGGACGTTCAAGCAGCTGGTTCAGATACTCGTCCACCCATGCTTAGGGATGGCAATGGGCGAGAAAAAACCCGCAACCCGCGGGTACCCGCACATAAATGCGTGGGTAAAATCTTCAATTTTCACCCACGGGTGGGTCGTGGGTGAAATTTTGCACCCATCAATGGGTGGCGGGTGGGTGACGGGTGAGGCATACCCATCGCGGGTAAACCCATGGCACCCATTTAAAGTACCCACGGGTATACCCTTCAAAATACCCATGGGTATACCCATAAATCCATGTTAAAATTAATTATACTAATTAAAATATTTATAATGATGCAGGTATAGATTTCATAGTTAGTTTTCATATCATGGTTTTGTAGTTTTATTGCATTACACTAACCCATGGGTTTACCCGTGGGCATGGGCATGGGTACAAAATTATACCCATTGGCGGGTGACGGGTGGGTGACGGGTGAGAAAAAAACTACGTGGGCGGGTGACGGGTTAGAGATACCCGTGCCCATTACCCACGGGTGCCATCCCTACCCATGCTTGACAGAACTGACTATGACTCATGGGCTCAATGAATTAGGTTGTACTGTTTGGGAAAAGAAAATGTAGTCAACATTCTCAAGTCAAATTGATGAAGGACCGTATCAAGTTGAGACAACCAGAGACATACTTGATACTGCAGCTGATGGCTCGGTGATATTAGGACTGGACAGACCTAAAATGTATGATGAACTGACTGATAAGGAGAAGAAGAGATACGATGCAGACATCAGGGCTTCTAACATCATACTTCAGGGTTTACCTACGGACATTTACAAGCTGATCAATCACAACACCGAAGCTAAGGCAGTTTGGGACAATGTCAAGATGCTTCTCTCGGGTTCTGAACTAACCAAGGAAGACAGAGAATCACAACTGTATGATGAGTTTGAGCATTTTAAGATGAAACCAGAAGAAAGTGTCTATGAATATTACGTGAGATTCCACAAACTTGTGAATGACATGAGGAATATCAAAATGACCATGCCAAATATTCAGCTGAACTCAAAGTTTGTGAACAACATGAATCCCGAATGGCACAAATTTGTCACCTCTGTGAAGCTAACCAAAGGATTAAAGAACACCAACTATGAGCAACTGTATGCCTTCCTTCTTCAGAATGAGAGACATGCTATGTTTGAACGAAGGATTCTTGAACAGTTCAAATCTAAGCAGGGAGAAACAAGTTCATCAAATGATTCTACAGCTTTTTACACCAATGTTGGAATTACCACCAAAGCTTCTCAAGTCATACCCACGGGTAATGGTAATTACAAGCTCATCCCTGATCCAGCATATAAGCCTCCTGACTCAAACACACTCATGGAAAACTTCATCAATCAACTATCTCTCATGGTAAGTCAAAATATGAATTCCCTCCTACACACCAACAATAATCTCAGAATAGCATCCAATCCACACAATCAAGCTACTGTCAGAGATGGTAAGGTGGTGGTGCAGAATGTGCAAGGAAGACGATATGAACAAGGGATGGCTGGAGCAGGTTATGGTAATGCTGGAGTAGGTGGAGGATATGTGGCAAATCAGAATCGTGGAAGAAATGCCAATCAAGCGAAAGCAAAGCCAATCAAATGCTACAACTGTGGTGGTGAGGGACATATTGCGAGGAACTGCACATCTCCAAAACGTCCACAGAATGCAGAATACTTTAGAGACAAGATGTTGCTTGTGCAAGCTCAGGATAATGGAGCAGCTTTGGATGAAGAGGAATTGTTGTTTCTTGCTGAAGGGAATGCTAAGACATATGATGTGGTTGTAGATGAGCAGCCAATTCAGGAAATAGGTCAAAATCATCAAAATGCCTTTCAAGTAGCAGACTGTGATGCATTTGACTCTGATGTTGATGATGAACCTACTGCCCAGACAATCTTCATGGCTAGCATCTCACCTATGGTCTCTCCAAAGGTCCCTTCACCACAACAGGCTGGTCAATCAAAAGATTCAATCATTTCAAAGGTATTAAAACTATACGATGAGGTTGATGAACAAAAGATACATAACAAAGTAAAATCTCTTGAAACTTATGATTCAGATATTGATAATGAGGGTAATAGTAATATTGTCCCATATGATCAATATGTGACACAAAGTGAAAGTGAGATTATACCAAGTGATGTATCTTCTGCAGTCAATAATGACTATGTTTTTTATGAATATACTGCATGTGCCCCTGATGATTCTGTTACCTCTGAACTGAATGCCTATAAAGAACAAGTTGCTATTTATGAACAACGTGCTAAGTTTGAGTTAACTAGCCGTGAGCAGGAAATGGATGACCAAATGCGTACAATTATTAGAAAAAGTAATTTTAGAGAAGAAGTTTTAAAACAAGAGTTAAATTCCTTAGAAGAAAAGCTTTCTAAAACTGTTAAGCAAAAGCAAGAGCTTCAAGATAATGTTAAAGTGCTTAAACAAGAATTCAATGCTAAGGAATCAAAACTTTTGAATGATTTTTCTAATCTAAAACCTTTGAAAAACAAGCTTGAAAATAAGTTGTACGTACAAGGGAACACCATTCAGACTGCTCACATGATCACTAAGCATAGAGTCTTAAGCGATAAGCACAGTATTCCCATTGTAGAGGAACCAAATCCCGAATATTGCAAAAGAGCTAAAGCGATCCATAAGATTGTATATTATGGCAATGAGATTCTTAAGCTTATGCAAACACCATCATGTATTGGAAGCACGGAAGAGGATAGAAAATTAGATGATGCATCTAGGGAGAAAATGGATAAGAAGCTTAACGATCCTGCGTGTAAAAAGAATAACATAACGATCAAACCCCATGATTACACTAAGGAAAATTGGATCTCCCTGAACATGTTTAAGCCTCAAACTCAATTAACCCCAGAACAGATTTTTTGGAAGAAAGATATAGATAAACAAAAAGTTAATGTACTTGTGGTAACAAACACTCCCTTTAGGAAAATGCCTACAGCTACGGTGTATCCTCCAAATACACCAATGTAATTAGTTCCTAGAACTATTGCCACTAATAGCAAGACCTTAATCAGCCTGTATGTTGTTTATCAACTATTCGTTGATTTTGAGAAGACATGTAAGAAGAGAATCACACCTACAGGGATAACTGAAGGGGAAAGGGGTTTTGAGCAAACTAAAGAATGTTATTTAACTGAGGTCGTGCCCTTCTTTAAACAATTAAAAGGTCAATTTGAGTCTTCAAAAAGGGATTAACTCATATATCAAAGAAATGGAAAAGGAATTTGATGCAATGATTGTTGAGGTAAATGATTATGAACGGGAACTCAAATATAATGAAATTGAAAGGAAGAACTTGCAAATCTTAAATGAGAACTTAATATTGAGTTGTGTGACTCAAGATGTGTTTTATACTGTTACTAAGCATTCTATTACTGCCTCTCAATTTAATGAGTTATCTGTTGCTTTGAAAGTTTCCCATGATCGTGTCATTGAGCTTGAAACAGCAAATTCAAAACTGCATGATAAAATTGAACAGGATGATCATGATAACTTGGTCAAACACTTTTCTAAATTAGAAGTGGAACATTTTAATTTACAACTAAAATATCAACATCTTAAAGAAAATGTTAAAACCTCAAATATCAAGACATCCTCCGATGCTCCTGAATTTGATGCAGTTTTTGAAATTAACAAACGTGATGAACAGATTCAAGCTCATTGTAACACGATTAGAAAATTAAGAGCCCAAATCTCACAATTGAAGGGTGAAAGAAATGATGTTTACTGGTTCCCGAATGCCTCCACCTTTAGATTCTCAGAATTTCCAACTTCAAAACATTATTGACAACTTGAAAAAGGAAAATGATTATTTTAAAGCTGAAATTTCAAAGCTTAATGATCACAACAAAGAGTTATATGATTCATTCAAAGTTAATCATGATAAACACATTGAAAAGATAACTTCTTTACTCAACGATATTGAGAATCTGAAGCGTGATGTGAAAGGAAAATTGCCAATCCCTATTTGCAAATATTCTGTTCCTAAGGTTTTTGCTTGTGATAAGTATGCTATCGATATGTTATATATTCCCCCACCCATTAGGAATAATGAACTTGCCCATAATGCATATCTCTCATATCTTAAGGATAGTTTGAAAGGTCTCCGTGAGATTGTTGAAGATGAAAGAATTGAAAAACCTTTGGATAGTACTTGTAAAACCCTAAAAATCTAAAGCATGTGAAAAGACCATTTTACCCCTCAAGTTTAATATTTATAAAATACGTCAAACTCATTAAATACGTTTATAACCTAACTTATAAATAATGAACATGTGCAAGAAAATAAAATCGACATACCCTATGCATATCACACGTTAAAGTGACTCCTAGTGTACCAAACCATATAAAAAAAACTTGTAACAAACTCACTTGTACACAATTTGGACTAAATACATTGTAAAATTTGGAAAGTGAAGGAAATTGATTTGGTCTTTAACCTTTCCCCTTGATTGGCCGATTTAACCTCCCCCTCCCCTTAATCACGTTATTCTCATTTATCCCATTATTTGAAACTTACCATTTACACATTCTCTCATTCAAGATAACACCTACTAAACCCTAATCAAAAGTGACGGCATAACTAATTTTCCTCCTTTTCATACGGTAAAACCTTCTTGTTCCTTATTCCATTTGATCCAAATAAAAAGGTACAAGAGTTGGTGACGTGATACAAGCTGCTGATCGTGGGTTCCTGGTTCAAAAGATTGGTTCCTGGTCGTTGTCTTAGGTCGAAGGGTTGCTTGGTACGAGTTTGTTTGGCCTGGTCGTTGGGTTTATGCTGCTGCTCCTGTCGTGGGTTTGAAGACTCAAGGGAAGTTCAAGGCTGCTGTAATAGAAAGTGTTGGTTCGAAAGGGCTGTTAGTTGTAGTGAGTTTTGATCCTTCTTGCTGTCGTGGGTTGCTAGGACTGAAAGGAGTATTGGTTGTTTTCGTTGTAGTCTTGTGTCCTCCATTCTTTTTACGCCATCAAGGTAATACCATCACCAAGTCTCTTTGATTCTTGTTCATGAATTCTGTCGTGAGTATGCCAAGAATTTCATGCATGTTCTTTTTAATCTCATGTACTCCTTTTTAATCTGATGGGAAATATCACGTGTATGATAAATAAAGAATTGATAAAACATAGGTAAGTGGTGGGGTTTGGGGCCACATTTAATCTCATCTCCTTGTTTCAAACGCATAAAATGATAAAACATGATACATGAAATGATTGAAGGCATGTACTAGTTAATCTCTTTCACATGGATAATAGAACGCATGATATCACGTATTACATGAAGGAATGACTTTGATTCATAAATTATAATATTGGACACGTGAAGATCAAGCTTGAATGTTAGTATCTGTATATGAAATATATAGAATATGCTTATAGTTTATGAGAAAGACTAGAATTAAGGTAATACATATGATAATAAAGAAGAAACCATGATCATAACTGATGTTGAACACCGATATCGTATTCGATAATACATGGTATTGCGTATGACATATAAAAAGGAAGCACCTGGTGGTACTAATGGTTACATAAATTTTGGTATGTATAATTTATAAAATATTTACACTTTAAACCTTGATTTTGAAAGTGTCGCATGCAAACCTTAAGTTTTTATGACTTGTCATATACAGCTCTAAAATAAGATACTTGTCATATTAAACCTCTAAGTGTACCATTTATCATTTGTAACCTTAATTTTGGCTAATTAATAATTATTACCCTAAAGTATTTATTCGGTCCATTACTAAAGTGAGAATACGCTTTATAACTTTAAAAATATTAATACGATTCATATAAACAATAAATCCATTATGACGATAAATGAGCTAATAAGTATTAAACAAATCGTAATCCGTGTAGATTCGTTGAAGGAGGCGTGACGTTGTGTCTTCGTGTTCACTTATTCGTTTGCTTCCTTTTCATTGGCGTTAAGGTACAGATATTCTATCCCTTTTCAGTAGGGATTTCTCCTGACTTTTCAATCCTTGACTTTGCTTCACTTATGATATTCCTTTGCTATGATTTCCTTATGCTATGATCCTTTGATATGATTCCGACATAATCCTTTGATATGATTCTGTTCGCTATGATATTCGTTTGTTATGATTATGAACCATCTGATTATGAACCTCTAATTATGAACTTATGTTATGGAAATCTGATATGAACCTTTGACTTATATGAACCTTTGATATGAAACTCCGATATGAAACTTCGATATGAAACTTGATATGAACTTTGATATGAACCCTTATGATATGAATATGCTTTGACCCTTCAGTTTGATACCCGAGCCAAATATGTGTTCCTAGTCATGAAGGTAACATGACCGTGTCATTGATGCACCAATGGCATGACTCCAGTGTGTACGAGTGATGATACACACCGTCCCCATTATGATATGATTATGAGCTCACTATATGTATATGATTTGGCCACTATGATATGTTCCGGGGGGCGTATGGATGCATCCTAGATATGATATGTTTCGAGGGATTTGATCTGTTTGATAGATATATATGGTGAATGATGTCGGGTGCAATCCGCGTCTTCACAATTCTGGGAGCTAGCTACTCCATTTGTTACTGAGGTCTCCCCTCCTATTATGTATGGTATTCCGAGGTCACCCCTCCGAATACAATGGCTACTTATGATATGATATGATATGATATGTTTCCGGGCTCGGGTAGATTTCTGATAACCCTTACACTTTTGATATACCTATATTGTACCTTCTACATTCCCCAACGCACCATATTCTGTGTACCCTTATATGACTCACTCTACTACCAAGATATATATATTCCATTACTTTGATCTGTCACACTCTCATTTCGTTTATTCCGATTATCGTTCCATTCACGTACCGGGTTATTATATGTTATTGGATTTGATTATGATATTCATGTTTATATGACTACTGATTACTCTGTATGATATGTATGTATGCGATATAAGATTTACCTGTTGTCATCTAATGATATGCTATCTTACTGTTATGTGATCCTTTGATTTGTCTGGTAACCGTGCTTGTGTGAAATCGATTGTTGATCTGTTTATCTTTTGTACCTCGTTCAATTAATCTCGTGGACTATGACTATCCGTGGTATCCTTATCTGCTTGTTGTTGACCTGCCATGTTTGCACTTCTGTTTATGCTACGGTTTGATTGGGTCAATGGTTCAACTTTTGAAGTCTAGCTTGTTAACTTGTTTAATTGCCCTGCTATGTATTTAATTCATTTAATTATAGTGTTCATACTGTATTCCTACTTGTTACGTGTGACTGCCATGTTTTGACTACCGTTATGATACTGATTATGTCTTCAACTAAGGGTTTTGACCTGTGTGAATTGCCATGCTCACTTATTAATTAATTGCTTCCGCTTTCCTGTAGACATCTGTTTGGCTTGTATGTCTCCTGATTTCCTGAATTGATTGTATGACATATATGTTGTGTGGATGCTACGCCTGCTATACTTGCTTATGTTTCAGTCTTGTATGCCTGGTTTGTATGTGCTTGTTTATATGTCATCGATGCGTTGTTTTGCTTCGTTCTCCTTGTTATCTGTTCGTTTTGGATATCTGTAAAATTTTGTTCTGCAGGATCCTCATTGACTCATTATTCTCATTTCGCTGCGACTGTGTTATCCGTTTCCTTTGTTTCATTTTGCATTTCAGACTTTATTTAGCTCTCGTTTGTTATATCTGTTCACTGGGCTTTTTAAGCTCAGCCGCATTTCTTTTCCTGCGGCAGGTGTTAGGTTTGAAGATGGGCATTCGATGGGCTGAGAGTTGGATTATTTGAGTGGACCGACCCTAGTTTTCCTTATTATTTTGGATTGAACTGAAGAGCTATTATTTTTAGATTTCATTTCGTTTTGGACATATTGGATTTTGTATTGCTTTTGTAAGTCATTCGTTTATATGACTTTGTACGTTATTCTTTAAGACTTCCGCTTGAGAAATTGTATTTGTATGTTCTGATATGAAACCAGAATGTGACACTTCTACCCTTGTCGGGTTGGGGTGTTACAATTATGGTATCAGAGCCCAGGTTTCGTCTTGTTGGCCTTAGGATTGACCTGTGAGGATTTGGGTAGACACTAGGCTTCCGTCTGTTCTGATCTCTTTCAATTCCTTTTGGTTGTTGTTCAGATTTGACTTCGATAATCTTTGTCTTCACTAATTTGGCCTTCTTCTCTTCGCATATGAGTTTGTTTATTTTGTCTTCGCACATCCGTTTGTCGATCGTTAGATGGTGACTACCCCGTAGAGCCGAAGATTGATGGTACCAACCCCGTATTGCCGCAACAGTCCCGGAGCTAGAGAGGTTCGTGAAGCAGAAGCCACACCTGACTGCCGTGCTGCTGGAGGAAGCTGGACGGATCAACCAAAGATGCAAGACGGAGACAAGATTCAATCGGTGGCTGAGAAGGTTCATCTACTTCATATGATTTGGGCGCGACTTGTGTTATTCTGATTTGTTGTCATGCGTTTTGAGGCGGTTTGATATCTTGCTATGTGATTTTGATCGGCATTACTTTTCTTGATTCGTTCAGAACTCGGTTTGAATCGTGAAGTTTTATCATTTAGCATTTTGGTGATATCGCAGCTTTTTCTTTTGGATCGTCAGTAATGAGTCATGAGGAACCGTTTCGGGCAAGTTGGTGACTTCCTTCTTTTTGTATTCTGGTAAGTTGTTTGATGTAGTATATGCTGTATGTATGTGATCTGGCCTGCTTTGGTATGTTACTTAATATCTGTATGTGATGTGTTTTGTGGTGATATTGGTTATGTGGTTTGTCATGACCCGGGACAGAATGTGATGACAATAAGAGCTTGTTATGTGATGCAAGTATTATGACGCCTGATCAACGTGATAATACCGAGATCATATAATCTGACCTTATTGAAATCATATGACATCTTGGGAAATGCCTGGGTTGGTACGTGAATGGACTAGGACTTATATCCGTTATTTGGCACTCCTTACGTCCGTTTGAAATTCTGTACCTCCTTGTGAGATTCTCACCGACATCTGTTACGTATAAGTTTTGTACGCTTTGGAACCGAAATCGTTATGATTTGCGTGAAGCTATGGATTGCTACGTCTGCCTTAACCTCGTACGTCTCTGTGTACCTCGGCGACTTCAATTTTCGAGGACGAAAATTTTCTGTTAGAGGGGAAGAGTTGTAAAACCCTAAAAATCTAAAGCATGTGAAAAGACCATTTTACCCCTCAAGTTTAATATTTATAAAATATGTCAAACTCATTAAATACGTTTATAACCTAACTTATAAATAATGAACATGTGCAAGAAAATAAAATCGACATACCCTATGCATATCACACGTTAAAGTGACTCCTAATGTACCAAACCATATAAAAAAAACTTGTAACAAACTCACTTGTACACAATTTGGACTAAATACATTGTAAAATTTGGAAAGTGAAGGAAATTGATTTGGTCTTTAACCTTTCCCCTTGATTGGCCGATTTAACCTCCCCCTCCCCTTAATCACGTTATTCTCATTTATCCCATTATTTGAAACTTACCATTTACACATTCTCTCATTCAAGATAACACCTACTAAACCCTAATCAAAAGTGACGGCATAACTAATTTTCCTCCTTTTCATACGGTAAAACCTTCTTGTTCCTTATTCCATTTGATCCAAATAAAAAGGTACAAGAGTTGGTGACGTGATACAAGCTGCTGATCGTGGGTTCCTGGTTCAAAAGATTGGTTCCTGGTCGTTGTCTTAGGTCGAAGGGTTGCTTGGTACGAGTTTGTTTGGCCTGGTCGTTGGGTTTATGCTGCTGCTCCTGTCGTGGGTTTGAAGACTCAAGGGAAGTTCAAGGCTGCTGTAATAGCAAGTGTTGGTTCGAAAGGGCTGTTAGTTGTAGTGAGTTTTGATCCTTCTTGCTGTCGTGGGTTGCTAGGACTGAAAGGAGTATTGGTTGTTTTCGTTGTAGTCTTGTGTCCTCCATTCTTTTTACGCCATCAAGGTAATACCATCACCAAGTCTCTTTGATTCTTGTTCATGAATTCTGTCGTGAGTATGCCAAGAATTTCATGCATGTTCTTTTTAATCTCATGTACTCCTTTTTAATCTGATGGGAAATATCACGTGTATGATAAATAAAGAATTGATAAAACATAGGTAAGTGGTGGGGTTTGGGGCCACATTTAATCTCATCTCCTTGTTTCAAACGCATAAAATGATAAAACATGATACATGAAATGATTGAAGGCATGTACTAGTTAATCTCTTTCACATGGATAATAGAACGCATGATATCACGTATTACATGAAGGAATGACTTTGATTCATAAATTATAATATTGGACACGTGAAGATCAAGCTTGAATGTTAGTATCTGTATATGAAATATATAGAATATGCTTATAGTTTATGAGAAAGACTAGAATTAAGGTAATACATATGATAATAAAGAAGAAACCATGATCATAACTGATGTTGAACACCGATATCGTATTCGATAATACATGGTATTGCGTATGACATATAAAAAGGAAGCACCTGGTGGTACTAATGGTTACATAAATTTTGGTATGTATAATTTATAAAATATTTACACTTTAAACCTTGATTTTGAAAGTGTCGCATGCAAACCTTAAGTTTTTATGACTTGTCATATACAGCTCTAAAATAAGATACTTGTCATATTAAACCTCTAAGTGTACCATTTATCATTTGTAACCTTAATTTTGGCTAATTAATAATTATTACCCTAAAGTATTTATTCGGTCCATTACTAAAGTGAGAATACGCTTTATAACTTTAAAAATATTAATACGATTCATATAAACAATAAATCCATTATGACGATAAATGAGCTAATAAGTATTAAACAAATCGTAATCCGTGTAGATTCGTTGAAGGAGGCGTGACGTTGTGTCTTCGTGTTCACTTATTCGTTTGCTTCCTTTTCATTGGCGTTAAGGTACATATATTCTATCCCTTTTCAGTAGGGATTTCTCCTGACTTTTCAATCCCTGACTTTGCTTCACTTATGATATTCCTTTGCTATGATTTCCTTATGCTATGATCCTTTGATATGATTCCGACATAATCCTTTGATATGATTCTGTTCGCTATGATATTCGTTTGTTATGATTATGAACCATCTGATTATGAACCTCTAATTATGAACTTATGTTATGGAAATCTGATATGAACCTTTGACTTATATGAACCTTTGATATGAAACTCCGATATGAAACTTCGATATGAAACTTGATATGAACTTTGATATGAACCCTTATGATATGAATATGCTTTGACCCTTCAGTTTGATACCCGGGCCAAATATGTGTTCCTAGTCATGAAGGTAACATGACCGTGTCATTGATACACCAATGGCATGACTCCAGTGTGTACGAGTGATGATACACACCGTCCCCATTATGATATGATTATGAGCTCACTATATGTATATGATTTGGCCACTATGATATGTTCCGGGGGGCGTATGGATGCATCCTAGATATGATATGTTTCGAGGGATTTGATCTGTTTGATAGATATATATGGTGAATGATGCCGGGTGCAATCCGCGTCTTCACAATTCTGGGAGCTAGCTACTCCATTTGTTACTTAGGTCTCCCCTCCTATTATGTATGATATTCCGAGGTCACCCCTCCGAATACAATGGCTACTTATGATATGATATGATATGATATGTTTCCGGGCTCGGGTAGATTTCTAATAACCCTTACACTTTTGATATACCTATATTGTACCTTCTACATTCCCCAACGCACCATATTCTGTGTACCCTTATATCACTCACTCTACTACTAAGATATATATATTCCATTGCTTTGATCTGTCACACTCTCATTTCGTTTATTCCGATTATCGTTCCATTCACGTACCGGGTTATTATATGTTATTGGATTTGATTATGATATTCATGTTTATATGACTACTGATTACTCTGTATGATATGTATGTATGCGATATAAGATTTACCTGTTGTCATCTGATGATATGTTATCTTACTGTTATGTGATCCTTTGATTTGTCTGGTAACCGTGCTTGTGTGAAATCGATTGTTGATCTGTTTATCTTTTGTACCTCGTTCAATTAATCTCGTGGACTATGACTATCCATGGTATCCTTATCTGCTTGTTGTTGACCTGCCATGTTTGCACTTCTGTTTATGCTACGGTTTGATTGGGTCAATGGTTCAACTTTTGAAGTCTAGCTTGTTAACTTGTTTAATTGCCTTGCTATGTATTTAATTCATTTAATTATAGTGTTCATACTGTATTCCTACTTGTTACGTGTGACTGCCATGTTTTGACTACCGTTATGATACTGATTATGTCTTCAACTAAGGGTTTTGACCTGTGTGAATTGCCATGCTCACTTATTAATTAATTGCTTCCGCTTTCCTGTAGACATCTGTTTGGCTTGTATGTCTCCTGATTTCCTGAATTGATTGTATGACATATATGTTGTGTGGATGCTACGCCTGCTATACTTGCTTATGTTTCAGTCTTGTATGCCTGGTTTGTATGTGCTTGTTTATATGTCATCGATGTGTTGTTTTGCTTCGTTCTCCTTGTTATCTGTTCGTTTTGGATATCTGTAAAATTTTGTTCTGCAGGATCCTCATTGACTCATTATTCTCATTTCGCTGCGACTGTGTTATCCGTTTCCTTTGTTTCATTTTGCATTTCAGACTTTATTTAGCTCTCGTTTGTTATATCTGTTCACTGGGCTTTTTAAGCTCAGCCGCATTTCTTTTCCTGCGGCAGGTGTTAGGTTTGAAGATGGGCATTCGATGGGCTGAGAGTTGGATTATTTGAGTGGACCGACCCTAGTTTTCCTTATTATTTTGGATTGAATTGAAGAGCTATTATTTTTAGATTTCATTTCGTTTTGGACATATTGGATTTTGTATTGCTTTTGTAAGTCATTCGTTTATATGACTTTGTACGTTATTCTTTAAGACTTCCGCTTGAGAAATTGTATTTGTATGTTCTGATATGACACCAGAATGTGACACTTCTACCCTTGTCGGGTTGGGGTGTTACAGTACTATTGCCTATGCATGCATGGATGCCAAACGATCTCAGGAACTCTTAGAGTACGTAATTGTCACAGGTCCGAAATCAAGGAATAGACGAGATAGAATAGTTGCACCCAGCTCTATGCCTAAGAATGTGACTCTTAGCTCTATGCCTAAGAATGTGACTCTTAATGTGCCTTCAAGTAGCTCAGATCCCAGCACTTCTAAACCTGAAAAGCAAAAAGTAGCAATACCAACTAATGTTCCCATTCCCTTTACAGGAGTAAAAAGTGACACCAAAGCAAGCAGGTCAAAGCCTCAAGGCAACACAAAGAATGATAGGACCTTGCAAGCTAGGAATGTTCAGTGGAATAAAGTAGAAGATCACCTTAGGTTGAATGAAACTATGTTGAATAAAATGAATCGTGTTGATTCTAGTATTTGCTCTAAGCGTGCTATAATTAATGCGAATTCTGCTACTCTTGACAAAATATGTAATGATGATTGCTTGGTTTCTGTTACTAATCATGAATGTGGTGTGAATGATTTGATTAATGCTGTTAAGTGCCCTGTTAAGATTGTTAATGCCATAAAACATGTTAAGAAGGCTAGAAAGCAGTGGAGAAAGAAGGTTAGAAAACATTGGAAACCCACAGGAAGGAAATTTAGTAACATAGATTATCAGTGGATACCTACTGGCCACAAGTTTAATCTTAATGAGTTGTGCCCTAAATTTTCCAAGTCAATGCCCATTAGAAAATGGATGCCTACTGGTAGAACTATTCCTTTAAGAAGTGAACATACTTTGAATAGATCGACTGTTTCTATTAGCCCGGCATCTACCACTAATGATTTTATTGACTCTGTTTCTGATGTGGTTGTTCCAATTTCTTTGTCTAACCAAGTGGAACCCATTAGTGCATGGGGTTCCCAATTATCCAGTTATCCATTCTTGTTTGTGTTCAACTGCAGATCGTTCAAATCGTTCTGTGGTACCTGGACTCAGGCTGTTCCAAGCATATGACTGGAGATCGCTCGCGGCTCATGAACTTCGTGAGTAAATTCATTGGGACTGTTAGATTCGGGAACGACCATTTTGGTGCAATTATGGGTTATGGAGACTATGTTGTTGGTGAAAGTGTAATCTCCAGAGTATATTATGTTGAAGGTCTTGGTCATAACTTGTTCTCTGTTGGTCAATTCTGTGATTCCAATCTAGAAGTGGCTTTTAGAAAACATACTTGTTTCGTTAGAGAACTTGATGGTGTGGAACTGTTAAGAGGAACTCGTGGTTCAAATCTTTAAACCATCTCTATCGAAGACATGATGAAGTCTTCTCCAATCTTCTTGTTGTCAAAGGCATCAAAAACAAAATCATGGTTATGGCATCGTCGTCTCAATCACTTGAACTTCGGAACCATTAATAACCTTTCCCGAAATGATCTTGTAAGAGGCTTACCCAGATTAAAGTATGAAAAAGATCATCTTTGTTCAGCATGCTAATTGGGAAAAAGCAAGAAATATGCCCACAAACCCAAACCCACAAACTCAGTAATGGAAGTTCTTCATACCCTTCATATAGATTTGTGCGGACCAATGAGAGTGCAAACGATAAATGGGAAGAAATATATTTTAGTCGTTGGGGATGACTACTCTCGATTTACTTGGGTAAAGTTTTTGAGGACAAAGGATGAAACTCCAGATGTCATCATCAAACTTATCAAGCAGCTTCAGGTTCGACTCAACAATACTATTAGAATTGTTCGAACAGACAATGGCACAGAGTTTGGTAACAAAGACTTAAGTCAATTTTATGAAAGTGTTGGAATCAGTCATCAAAGAAGTGTTCCTCGAACTCCTCAACAGAACGGTGTAGTTGAAAGACGAAATCGAACTCTTGTGGAAGCCGCAAGAACAATGCTAATTTATTCAAAGGTTCCAATGTTTCTTTGGGCTGAAGCCATTGCCACTGCTTGCTACACCCAAAATCGTTCCCTTATACACACCTCTCATGGAAAAACTTCATACGAGCTTGTCCATAAACGAAAACCTGATCTCTCCTACCTTCGTGTGTTCGGTGCTTTGTGCTATCCAACGAATGATGGTCAAGATTTAAGTAAATTAAGAGCTAAGGCGGACATTGGAGTTTTTGTAGGTTATGCATCAAACAAGAAGGGTTACCGAATCTACAAAAAAAGAACTCATGATATCATGGAAACTATTCACGTTACGTTTGATGAGCTGTCCGGGGCAAATGGCTCCAGGACAATCCAGTTCTGGACCCGCATCTCAACCTTCATCAAGTAGTCCTATCAGTTCTAATCTTGTTCTAAATCCTTCACCAGCAACTCCTTATGTACCTCCTTTAGAATATGATTTGAAGAAACTGTTTGATCCAATGTTTGATGAACACTATGAGCCAATTGCTAATGATATGTCAATTCCATCATCAGAGGCTGCTCCTATCCCTTTCAATGAAGTTCCCCCTTCAGTCTCTATGTCATTAAGTCAAGAAGCTCCTGCTGCTGATCATTCTGTCTCATCAACAAATCATCAATCATCGAGTGTACATCATGGAATTATGTCTGGCACCTATGATGGAGATAATCCCTTTGCTACTCCTGAAGATGCACCCTTTGAGAACATATTTGCTCATGAATCATCTTCTGAACCATCTTCATCAGGAGATATCGACTCTGCTACTTCGGTTCCTCAACCACAACCACACAAACACCTTAGAAAATGGACACATGATCATCCATTGGACAACATCATTGGAAATTCCTCTCGTCCAGTATCCACTCGCAAACAACTTGCAACTGATGCCTTATGGTGCTTCTTCAACTCTGTACTATCCAAGGTCGAACCAAAAGATGTTAAAACTGCCATGAATGAAGACAGCTGGTTCAATGCCATGCAAGAAGAAATTCATGAGTTTGATCGACTAGATGTATGGGAATTAGTACCTGCTCCTGACTGTGCTATGATCATTGCTCTAAAGTGGATCTTCAAAGTAAAACTTGATAAGCATGGCGATGTATTAAAGAACAAGGCTCGATTGGTTGCAAAAGGATACCGTCAAGAGGAGGGTATTGACTTTGAAGAATCATTTGCTCCAATTGCTCGTATCGAGGGAATCAGAATCTTCTTGGCTAATGCTGCAAGTAGAACATGGTAGTCTATCAGATGGATGTAAAGACGGCTTTTCTTAACGGAGATCTTAAAGAAGTCATATACGTCAGCCAACCTGAAGGCTTTGTGAATCCAGAGCATCCTACTCATGTCTATCGTTTGAAGAAGGCTCTTTACGGGTTGAAGCAAGCTCCAAGGGCATGGTATGATACGCTATCAAAGTTTCTTCTATCTACTGGATTCAGCAAAAGAGCAGTTGATCCGACATTGTTCATCAGAAAGTCAGGCAAACATTTAATTCACGTTCAAATCTATGTTGATGATATTATTTTTGCCTCGACTGACCCCAATGAATGTGACCATTTTTCAAATGAAATGGGTTTCAAATTTCAAATGTCAATGATGGGACAAATGTCATTTTTCTTGGGATTACAAATTTCACAAAGTCCCGGAGGCATTTTTATAAATCAATCTAAATATGCAAATGAGATTTTAAAGAAATTTGGATTTGATTCTTGTGACCCTGTTGACACTCCTATGATAGAGCGTACTAAACTGGATGAGGAGCACTCAGGGATCATGGTAGACCAAACAAAATATCGTAGTATGATTGGATCCCTGATGTACCTCACAGCCAGTAGACCAGACATTCTGTTCGCTGTTTGCATGTGTGCTAGATATCAGGCTAAGCCTACCAAAAAGCACCTTGAAGCGGTTAAACGGGTCTTTCGGTATCTCCAAGGAACCATCAATATAGGACTTTGGTATCCGAAGGACACCGGTATGTCACTAACGGCCTATGCAGATGTTGATCATGCAGGATGTCAAGATACATGTCAAAGTACATCTGGAGGTGCTCAGTTTTTGGGCGATAAGCTTGTGAGCTGGTCTTCAAAGAAACAAATGAGTACTTTTATATCCTCTACAGAGGCTGAATACATAGCCATGTCATCTTGTTGTGCTCAAATCTTATGGATGAGATCCCAATTATCTGACTATGGCTTTGAATTCAACAAAATCCCTCTGTACTGTGATAATAAAAGTGCTATTGCTCTCTCATGCAACAACGTACAACACTCAAGAGCAAAGCACATCGACATTCGACATCATTTCATCAGGGAGCAAGTGGAGAACGGTGTGGTGGAACTCTATTTTGTGAGGACTGAATACCAATTAGCAGACATCTTCACCAAAGCTCTTCCTAGAGAACGTTTTGAGTTTATCCTTCCACGACTTGGTCTAAAGAGTCTACAACCGGAAACACTCAAACGTCTTCAAGAGGAAGACGAGGAGTAAAGGTCTTTCTTCATCCATCTCTTGTAAATATTTTTTGAAAAGCAAAATACAAAATTACAAAACCTACAAAAAGCAAATAGAAAAATATAAAACTTTCAAAAATCCATAAAAATTTGAAAATCTTGAAATATTTCCAAAAAATAAAATAAAATAATAATATTTTCATTTTGTCATGTTTTTCTCGATTCGATAATATCTACGGTCTTTGTGTTGTCATTCAAAGAATGACACGGGTCTTTAGATGTTGTTCGAATGTTCAACAAAAAAAATGAGAGAAAATGAAACAATGGTTTATTGTCATTTCAGGCAGTAACCCGTTTTTCAAAGAAAGAACAGAGTCATGCTTTATCTTAAATCTTCAAACCTCATGCTCTGATTCTAAAAACAAATGTTTGTCGTTAAAAAGACAAATATTTCCTTTCAAATATTTTTCCTTCAAATGATTCTTCTGAAAAATATTAGTCATCTAATGAAAACAAAATTGCTTTGAAAATACTTCGGACTCTACTTTTGAAAATCATTCGGGCTTTTCATTTGTCAAAATCTCTATCCTTCAATCAACAACATATGTCATTGATTGAGGGGGATAATGATTTCAATCAAAAAGAGTATTTTTTCAAACAATTGGCACGTAATCGAGAAAGGTCTACTCTTGAATAATCAAAAAGAATAATTTTTTACAATATTGTATACAACTGGCACAAGACCTTTGTTATTCTTATGTTTTCAAAAGATACTCAAGCATGTTTAATCTTTGGAGTCTAAAGTCTCAAACTTGATCCTTATCGGTTAAATTTTTCTCATAATCAAGTCACATCTCCCCTCAAAAGCTTTCAAAATCAATTTATATCTACAGAGATCACAAATCTCAAATGATTTGAAAATTATGATCGGGGGAGAATTTGTGATTTAAATTGGATTTAAACTGATAATTCGATAAATGGTTTCATAAGTGTTTAGCAAGCATTCCTCCCCACATGTGCCAAACGATTTCAAATTTTCCATGCACATGTTGAGGGGGAGCATCTTTTTAAAACCACAAAGAATTGAAACGTGATTGATTTGTCTCTAAGTGTAGGTTCCTTCTAATATGTGTAAAACTCTTTCAAACCTTGAGGCACATATTGAGGGGGAGCAAACTTATGAAAACCTCATCCTTCCACAATATGCTTTATCTACTTGATTTGATCAGGGAAGTGATGTTGATATCTTTTAGAAAATGGTAATCAAAGAAGTTAATTCTTCCTCTTGCCTCCGTGTGCCAAAATGATTTCAAATACATGATGCACATGTTGAGGGGGAGCTCTTTTTCTAAAAATATAAAAAACAATTCAGGTACAAAATGCTTTGATAATATATCACAAGTATCTGGATTGATTTTCAAATGGTTCCAATGGCAGATGAACAATACCAAATAGACCGACCAAATTTACTTTATGTATGGTGATATAAGGATGATATGGTTAGGTATTAGTTCCTATGATCCGCCAGAACCGGAGGGATCTACCCAGGGACAATCCACTAGATAGTGTAGAAGTCCTTAGGTATGATAAAAAGGAGAAAAGTGAGATATGGGAAGAGTGTGGACTGAGACAGAGCTAGTACTGGAATAAACCCAACAAGGTTCTAGTTATGAAGTCTCGGTAAGCACTGAAGGGGTTGAAGAATGAAAAAGAAATGAAACGAGAAAAGGGTGAAAAGAAATAGCCCTTCAATAATTCAACCTTAGGGCAGAAACCGGGTTCAATACATATGCTACTGGTGGTTACTAAGGTAACACTGGTATTGAAGACAAGACGTCATGGACCCAGTGACGCACTGCACTAAACTTCCCAAGCTACTCAAGTTCCTCTTAAAAGGGCTTGTTTCATTCTCACGGGGAACCCACATAATCTATCGACTTTCTCTTAGAGATTGTTGATATTGAAGAAGGAGACCCTCTCCATAGTCTCCGATGTAGGAAACCAAATGTGCACTATTGAGTCTAGAGCCACGAGATCATCTATAAATCTCAGTAGGACACATCATCCTTGAAGACTCACAGTTTCACACAATGTGGAATGTGAGAATATATTTTGAGAGTCCTACGCATTATCCTTGTGGTATTGCCAAGACTTGTTGTGTCATCTGGACTTCATCAATGGAGCAATTCAAAATTGAATTGTTCTTTGTCCAGAAAAATGGATTGACGGATTCCTTTGTAAAACCAGTCGGTGTGCTCAAAAATTCTTTTCTTTAGCATGTCGACTGTGAATTATGTTTTCAAAATCAAAAAGGATATTTATGATTGATAATTGATTTTCCATAAAACCTTCGTTGCATTGCAAAAACCTTTATATTTAATACACGATTGTTTTCAAATCATTTTTATCAATCAGTGAATCTCAATTCGCTGGTTCACTCATTCCGTGTTGTCTTCTTTGAGACGTTCCGGTTTGAGAACGGCTAGAGCAGCTGCGAAACCCTGTCAAAGAAATTCTTCGGAATTATACCTGATCACAGGCAGTACTTGTACTGATCAACGAGGAACCGTGGGCCGTGTACCTCAATTCAACGAAAGTGATCAAAGACACTTTCGTGTGTTTTATTGCTAACTGTTGTATGCAGGTACACCCGACGTTTGCAGCTGATCAGAATGAAGAGATCAATCCATAGCCGCATGCTCACACAACACATTCATTTCTAAAGAAATCATAATGAAGTGCATCAACGTCTCTGAGATTTTCACTCCATGCTTCTGCTACGCTGCTGCAAATATCATGAATCAACTAAAGCTTCCGCTACTCTGATGAAAAGATTTCATGATCCAGAATGTGAGCATGTCGGTCCAAAAGTCACAACTTCACATAATATCAAAGCCACAATGGAAGAGTCAGAGATTTATGGTAGCTGATGATCTCATTGCTGGCTCAAAACTCATTATCACGTGGATCAGTTAAAGACCTCCACTTGGTTTAACCAAACATGCAAAAATGAAGAATCAATGACTACGGGCTACTGAGCAAGGAACTTTAACAAGAATCCAAGAACAATCTTAATGTAATATCTGTTGGTAATCAATGTATTTTGAGGTGACCTCCCTTAGGGGGAGATTGTTAGGATTTAGTAAATCCAGTTATTAAAGTGTCGGTCACCTCAAGTATATGTAATCGTTAGAAAGCTCGTAGTCGTAGTTATTTAATGTTAAGTAGTATTTAGTTATGTAACACCGTGGAGGACGGACGGATCTTTACCCACTGTATGCCTGATCTACAGCCCGTAGGTGGCGTTTTATGTAAGACTATAAATACTCTCTACCTCCCAAGGTAGAGAGTTGGAGCTCATAATAACACTTTCATTTTCTCTCACTTAGTTCCTAAACCTCTAACTATTTCTCTCTCTAAAACCTTATTGTATACGCCTATATGTGATCATGATTTGATGTGTTTGTTAAATCCAATATGTTACACATATCACATGTGATTTTTTCATACGCAAATTTTAACAATAAAACAAAACTCGAAAGAAAAAAGTTCGTCGAAAGTATATCGAAGTATCCGTTTACTGAAAGATAAAAAAATTCTTGTTGCGATGGTTTATTTTTTTTCGCTTAACGAGCGTTTACAAAATATTTTATTTTTAGAAAAAAAATGTGAAAAGTGATTTTTTTTTAATTTTAATGAAAAATCGACGGCCAAAATCGTTTACTTATGTCTATATGTGGTCTATAATGATCTCAACTCTTATGCTCACATTCATGTGATATATCTTTCTTTTTTTTTTTTTTTTTTTAGATTATGTGTTACATTGTATAAAAATCCTTAGTTTATTTATGAGATTTACGTACGTATAGTTGAGGGCTTTTGATAAAACGTCTAGGAAGCCCTATAATCAAAACAAATAACAGTCAAAATATGTATTTAAGCATTTTAGGTCGATCGTGTACTTTTTCTCAAGATAAAAATTTATACAAAAAAATAAGAAAATATTATAAATTGAGCTACTCAATTAAACACTATTGTAGTTGTCATAACAGAAAAACAAATATACAAGAGTGACTTCACCTAGAGCTTAAAATTTGGTGGTTGGAACAAGATTTGCGTAGAGCCTGCCACTAGACATATATGTTTTTTGTCTTTCTTGTCTCAAATGTTTTTATTGCCTTACCAAAGAGTATTAAATAAATATTTATATATATAAGAAATATTTATTATTTCATTTAATACAAGAACCAAGTATAACCACTTGTTTCAGATATATATAGGAAAAACCAGCGATAGATGCAAATATAAAATTAAATATAAAATTTAATAGATGCAAATATTTAAACGTGCTAACGAAAACAACACACCAGATGTAGGTTGAGACTTTGAGCAACAATTTTGTAACTTAAGAGAAGATTGTTGACTCTTGAATTGAAAATAAAATATAAATAAAACAATGACAAACAATTGACATATTTTAAGAATGAAAATGATAAGTAGCATGTCTAAAACTTCTGCTAAATTTTTATGTTTAATATGCTTGATAATTGAGTGATATATGTTTTCGTCTGTTTTTATATATTTTTCTTGCGTTTTATACGTTTTTATATGTTTTCGCTTGTTTTCTTACGGATGAAAATGTAAAAAAACAAATGAAAACGGATAAAAATGTATGAACACGAAAAAAAATGAATAAAAGTATATGAAAACGCAAGAAAAATGTATAAAAACAGATGAAAACGTATATAAACGGACAAAAACGTATAAAAACGAACAAAAAACGTAAGAAATTGTATATAAACATAAGAAAACTAATGAAAACGTAAGAAAACAAGCAAAAACGTATAAAAACAGATGAAAACATATAAAAACGGATGAAAACGTAAGAAAAACGGACAAAAGCGTAAAAAACTAAGGAAAACGTATAAAAACAGACAAAAACGGACAAAACCGTATCACAACGTAAGAAAATGTATAAAAACAGATAAAAACGTAGGAAAAATAGACGAAAACGTATAAAATCGGACGAAAGCGTAAGAAAACGGGTGAAAACGTAAGAAACGGGCGAAAACGATAAAAACCGCGTAGAAAAGATTTTTTTTAAGAAAAATTTTGAGTTATTAACAGACGTTAGTATAAAGGACTAACGTTGCAAACGATCATTTGGTTAATGGACTAATGTTGCCACTGAGCTAACGGAAAAGATAACGACAGTTAGCGATAAGGACTGACAACGTGCAATATGTAAACCATAAGGAGCAAAAAAGCAAAAAAAAAAAAAAAAAAAAAAAAAAAAAAAACAGGGACTACGGTAGTGATTTGGAGCAAACCACAGGGACGAACGGTGTAATTTACTCTTTAAACTTTAAAGAATAATACATGCATCAGTTCTATATGTATAATTTCGGGTATTCTCTAGCAGTAACCCGTAGGGTCTTGTCTTCATTTTCATATTTGTATTACAGTTGTACCCATATTTAAGTTTTAAACCCATACACGTGCGAGTTAAGTTATAAAAAGCAATAATAAGAATCGTTCTTCAACGTGGATATTCGGACATCTTTATTTAATCTCATAAAAAGGATTAATATGAGTTGTTTGTATATGTACAATATTCATTTATATATCATAGTAACTCATACTTTCATTTTGATATTTATCATTTCGTCCATATACATTGATCTAATATATGATGACAATAATATTTATAAATTAAAATGTTGTTTTTTTAATAAAGTATAAGGGTGTTTATTAAATTTGTGAATTATTAACAAGCATACAAATAATAAATTTACTTGTGTCTACATAATTTATTTAAAATATAAAAGTTAAAGCATTAATAATTCCCCTAGGGGTGAGCATGGTGCAGTTTGTTGCGGTTTTTGATAAAAACCAAACCACATCCGATTTTTGACTTTTACAAAATGAGAATCTGCAACCGCACGGTTTTTTCGATTCGGTTTTAGGCGGTTTTGGTTTTTTCGGTTTTTAAAGTTTTGTTTTTAAAATTATTTTTATTTATGATAGAATAAATATATCACAAGGTTACATGATGGGTTGAAACAAATACAATATATGACATGTTGTGTATTAGTATGAAATATAAATCTAGACAATAGTAAAAGTCAAATGAAATGAAACAATTTAAAAGATTGTTGATAACTTGAAAGAAAAAAAATATATGACCTAAAAGCTCACACAATAATTAACTAAATTCAAATAATTAATTAGGAAATTATGAACAAATGCGTTACCATTCAAAAATTATGAAATTTAGTGGTTTTATTTGAAAAAAAAATGAATATGGCAGAGTGGTTCGTTGCAGTTATTTTGATTTTGGTTTTTTGGTGGAAAGCGAAATAGCACCGCAAAAGTCGGTTTTTCTATTTTCCGAACCTGCACTGCCAGTTTCGTTTTTGATCGGCTTTTACGGTTCGATTTTTGTGGTTTTTCGGTTTACTCCGGTTTCTGGTCACATCTAAACTATTACCCCTTCCTTTTTTTTTCTTTTTTTTTTTAAAGTTTTTACTGTTATATATGTGTTTTTACACATATTTTTTTGTTGGATGAAATTTAGATAGGTTTAACCATATTGTTTCAATTTTTACTTTTTATTGAACAATGGTGTTAATACAAATAAGCCGTAAAAAAGTTTATTTATAATTTACGTTCTTCTAATGTTTTGTCGATAACAAACATAAAATCATTTTAACGAAACAAATAAAATACGTAAATGGGTTGAGCCAATAGTTTACTAACACACTTACATTTTCATATAAAACACTAAACAAGTAATAGTGCTTTCATGATTTAGTAATGCATATGTACAACAACTAGTGTTTACATATTGGGTAAATATATACATACTTAGTGTGTATTATAATGGGTAATAGAATGGGTAGAAGTTTTTAGTATTTGACCAATTGACTAAATACATTGAATGTAGTTGGGTAAAACCCAAAGTCCATAACCAATACCCATGGAGCATAATCTAAAACCCATTGCATGACATCATGCATAAGTCATAATTGGTATTATCCATGACCCATGGAGCCAACCCACAACCCATGGACTAGATTCATTGCATCTAGTAGATACATTGTATCCATTTGGATACCCATGGTCCAAAGCCTAGAACCCATGACCCATAACCTATGACCCATGACCCAAAACCCATGTGCAATGAGGAGCGTCTCACGGATCCCTAGTATTACACTAGACGGATCCCTCAAGCAAGGGATCCGTGGAACAGTAGCATGTTTTCTTCTATAAATAGTGAGCCATTTCTTCATTGTAGGTTGCCACTCCTACACATACTTTCACCTAGTTTTGTAAACTCTCTAATCTCATATCCAAATGATCTTTCTATGTAGTTTGTGCTTGTTTTTGTGTGATTCTCTAGGTTCCTCTTAATAGCGAGATCACCACCTCTTGAAGTCGAGCAAGCTCAAGTCCATGAGTTGCCATGCTTCGTCATCATCAAGACTACTGAAGTTCTCTTGTTGATAGTTCTTTCTTCCTCTCTAGAAGTGTTCTGTCAAAGGCATTAGTGAAGGATGCCAAAAGGGTCAAGACGAAGGCATTAGTGAAAGGTGCATAACGTCCGTGTCAAAGGCATTAGTGAAGGATGCCAAAAGAGTCAAGACGAAGGCATTAGTGAAAGGTGCCGAACGTCCGTGTCAAAGGCATTAGTGAAGGATGCCAAAAAGGGTCAAGTCAAAGGCATTAGTGAAAGATGCTAAGGCTGTACAATCGATATGGTGTATCGATGTACAAATAGAGATAGGTTGTATCCAAGGATATTGATATCCTTGATGATGTTGTAATAAGGAGTGGGTCTCCTTTGGGATAGGTGTTGTGTAGTGTTGGGTAGTAGTTCCTCTTTTGTAATGGAACTCGGTATCTAGCCTTGTACTGGATAAAGTGTAGGCGACGTTGTGATAGGTGTGGTTATACCTTGTGGAAGAACCAGGTGTCTAGCCTTGTACCGGAAAAAGAGTAGGCGACGTTGTGAAGGCTTCTCCGCCATTAGAAGTTGTGTCGTGTAGTGATTACGAACCCTCGAGTAGGTGATTCGGGGAGTGGAGTAGGGCAAGGAAGGTGTCCTTGTAGCCGAACCACTATAAACACTCGTTTCATGGTTTTGTGTTTCTTACTCTTTACCTTTGCATTACATATTTACATATCTATCTATCAACATCCAACATACACATCTAAATAGATCGACATAAGTCGATTTAAATATTTTAAAACACAGTTTTAATTGGTAAAACTATTCAACCCCTCCCTTCTAGTTTTCCACAATTGGTATCAAAGCTTCGTTACCAAGCTTCTTAAGAGTATATTGTACTTTTAAAACTTGATACGATCTATGTATGATTGAAAACTATAAGGAAGGAAATTCCTTAAAAACAAAAGGTCACGTTTTAAAATCATCATATTTTGTAATGTTGGATAATGATAGATTTTTCTAATATTTTCTTTGTTGAGAATTCTCCATACTAGGATTTGGGCATTCTAAGAAGATCATGAAGAATTTCTCTTTAATACTTCTTTCCTTAAAAAGAATATTTAGCAAAGTTATGATCTTTAATAAATTACAAATAAAATTTTCTCCTTTATATTTTTTTTCTAGATGAATCAATAATGTCATCCTTTTTGTTTAAATCATGATTAAGTTTAAGTAGTATCTTTACGCTCTCTTAAAAATCACTAAAGTAGTTATCTATATGGAACTCATCATCAAGAATGGTATTCTTCGTTGATCTCTATAGACAAAACTACAAACTAGTGATAATGATATCTCGGCTATTCGAGAGCCTTGATCATCACTCCTCACATAAGGATTATTGACATTTCATCTATGTCAATATGTATCCATGTGAGATTTCTCATATTGTGATAAAATGGGATTTTATCATAATCTTTGAAAACATCCCGAAGAATTTTGATTTATTCATAAAAAGGGAACCTCGTCAAATAGGACTAGTATAACACGTCAAAACCCCAAACCACAAGTTATAGAGCATAAACATCAACCCTAGGAAAAAATTAGAACTCCCAAAACAAAATTATCAAGGATCATTTAAGCTGTCAAATTGCTGATATGCCGGATCCCTGTTCTTGAACTAGCCGGATCCCTCATACAAGGGATCCGTGGGATCCGTGCAACAGAAGACAGAATAAGAAAGAAATGATCACTGTAGAAGTTCCACTACCCACTTTACTCTATCAAGACTCACGAACATAAAACCTATTTACTGTTCACAGGAGCAAATTGATCATCTTCTTCAAGGAAACAATCTCTTGAGTAAGTATAATCTTCACTACATTGTTATTTCCATTCCTTGATTCCTAGCATTACAATTTTCATCCTTAGAAATTGAGCTCAAATGGGTTTGTCACAATTTGTTACCACATTATTTTCTAAGATAATCTAAATCAAAGAATTAACATTGTTAATACAAATTAAACTCATTCTTTGAATTCAATAAAGTTGTTTTGAGAAAAATTGTGATTAATCCCATTAGGTTACTATTCATACAATTAACACCACATTGTGGTTTTGATGTATAGGAACAATCATGCCTAGCAACCGCCAACAGGATTACCATGACACCGCTCACTACATTCCAATTTATCATCGTAAGGAAGGCCTAAGCCCGGAGGATAGAAAGGCCTTCAAGATGTTAGAAAAGTGACTCTTCCACGAGGGCCGAGTGGTTGAACCATCATTCATCGACAACACCAACATCCGCCAAGTATTTGAAGGAATTAACTTCGATTGTCTCTTAGATATTAATGAGCAAATTTGTCCGGTGTTTGTACTTGAGTTTTACAAGACAACGAGAATCGTTCGGAATGAAGACGGGACCATTTCGATAGCCTTCATCATCAATGAGCACGAGTACACCTCACTCTTGTAGAATTTGTAAGAATACTCCGTGTCCCATATCAAGGAGTTTGTATGTACTCGAACGAATGGTCGTTGGCGGAGCTACATGACATGGTAGATCATCATGAAGTATACTTCATAGTCATCCCGGAAGCAACCATGGTAAGGTATACCGTCTTCATGGAAATAGCATCTCCATCAAGAGTCACGAGAAACTCCAAGGTGATCTATAGGGATCCATTTCAAATGGAGCTTTCAAAAATGTTCCCATTGTACAAGAAATGGGAACTCGTGCTAAGGGAGAACGTGCTTTGCTTGGGAGGAAACAAAGATCATCCCAATGCTTGCTTAAGCTTCATGATTTATTGCCTTGTAACCGGCACTCACTTCAACCTCGACTATTACATGGTAAAAAGAATGGCAAGTGTCAAAAGCATGGACAAGAGGGTACTCCCTTATGCAATTCTTCTGACCCGTCTAGCAACCTTCATTTTTGCTCTAGATCCTTTTCCTTATTCCTATGACCACAGTTTTTGCAACAAGGTCATGGTGCCTCTATCCGATGGAAAGACTACAAGGATCATGGTGGATGGCAAGAGACCTCACCCACCAACAGATTAATCGGATGAAAGAGAAAGACAAAGAGAAGGAAAAGGAAGTAGCAACTCCCTTGGCAACACCGATCTCGACCCTTTAGCATACATCAACCAACTGCCGGATATCCCAAGCCCTTCACAAGAGTGGCAACAAACTAAGGGCATATTTAAATGTTTTACTAACTTCTTGATGAAGATGAAGAAGAAGAGATGGTGAGGTGAAGAGTGAAGGGGATAGAGATGGAGATGAAGACGGAGGTGAAGTGAGAGGATGAGTGGATGGAAGATAAGGTCATAGACCTTAATTTGCTGTAAACATCTAAACAATATTTATGTAGATTAGGATGTAGCTTGTAGGAGTTGGCATGATTTGGCCTTAGACACTTTAACTTAGGAGCTAGGAAAATGAGATTTTACAACAACTTGATCTCACTCAAGTAGTCGATGTCACTCATTTTTTATTACATTTTAGTCATCCCCACTTGCCATGCGTTATATTTGTTATTTGCATATGTTTACTGAATGTAGAAATGATTAGGATGAGCATTTGCTAAGAGTTTAAAAACTGCACAATTGCTGAGAAGCTACTGGTCAGCAGTAGCCAGATCCCTGGGCTATAACTAGCCGGATCCCTCAAATGAGGAAAGCGTGGGATCCAGACCAACAGATATGCAGCTATAGACCCTTTTACATCAAACCATTCCCCTATATCACACCATACTAGCTAAACATAATTCTTTAAGACCACTTAAGTCTTTCTCAAGCTCAGTAGGTCTCACACTCACCCATAGCTAAGTTAGGATCAAATTCAAAGTGCTTTTGATTTATCAATTCACCAAAACTCACCATTTTTCCGCTCCAATGCTCACACATTGTTCCTCACATCTCAAAACACTTAGCTTGATATTTCTCTCAATTTTATCAAATTGATTTTAGTCATACTTACCTTGAAATAGGCTTAAAACTAGTTTTTCATTTCTTTTTATATTTTAGGAATTTTTCAAATTTCTCTTAAGCCACCATATGATCTCTAGGATCAATTGCCATCATTTGTCATTCTCAAATCAATGAGTATCTTCCTTAAACACTTAGTTGCACTCTCAAAAAGTCCACTTTCCTACCAAATACCATCATTAAGTATCCTCACTCCTTATGGTTGGACATTTAAGTCACCTATCCCTCAAGACATCTAAGGAAAGTCAAAGCCTCAAGATTTATAGGTACTAGGCCTTAAAAGAGCATAATCACTTCACTATTTCTCTGTCTGACAGACGGATACCTGGCTTATAACCAGACGGATCCCTAGTAAGAGGGAACCGTGCCTACAAAAAGCTTGTAATCAGCTTTTCTTCCAAATTTAAACCCTCTTTGGTAATCTAAACACTTTTGCTTACCATTTAATGACTCCCTAGAGTAGAACAACACCATATTTGACCTTGGTGCATGCCAAATCTTCTTAGTGGTCATGAATTTAATTCATTAACTCAAATTCATCCTTTATAAACCAAACACTCTTAAGAGCTTAAGTTACCATTCTTACCACAATCCTAAAAATCAGTAGTTAAAGGCCTCTACTACACCCTCTTCTTCACTATGACTAAAGCATCTAGCAAGAAATCTTCAAACAAAGGTTCATCCAAAAAGAATACTCATATGGTCCATGAGATATCATCCATCGAATCATCACCCGTAAGAAGTCCAAATGCTAGAATCCCACCTCAACAATCTCAATCAACAATAGCTAAAAGAACTGCGAGAATTAGCATTAGACCTTTAGAGTTGGAAAAGGCTTCATCAAGCTCTAAACCAAACGCATCTAGTTCTAGTAAAACACCCAAGCATTCATTTCTAGAACCTAGACTACATTCCTTTACCGAACCTCTTTCCCATCCAATCTCTACTCATTTGAGCACTCACCACCAAGGACTTCCCACTCACCAACCTTCTCATTAAATAGGGAACCACCTATATCACCAAATAGTCCACCTTTGGAGACAAGGAATCACCAAAGATCTAACCATATAGAGGACTTTACATTACCATCACCAACTCATACATCATCACCTTCATTCTTAGTGGAACCACATCCTACATTGCTCAACGCACCTCCACCATCCTTTGTAGAACTTCCTCAAAACATCCAACCTCCTTCGGCTCCTAGTCTTGACAATAATTGCTCTAATTGTCAAATCACCAAAGGACTTGTTCAAGAAGTATGAAATGAGTTGCATTTCATGTTTAATCATCTCCTTGAACGATTGGACCAAATCAACAAATCTACGCATCCTTAGATTCAAGCACTTTGATGCTTTCTAGGTTTCCGTTACTCATTAGAATTAGTAGAAAATATATTACATGTTTAAATCATTCTCTTAGTTTTAGAGATATGTAGATCATCTCTCGTAGTTTTTATTGAATGGAATTACATGTTTTATGACATATTGTCTTGAGAATATGCTTGGTGCCTTAATACATATCTCATTTTGATGTTAACATCACTTGTTGCATCACCATTGCTGTCTTATGCTTACAGACATACGGGTCCCTCAGTTTTGCTTAGATGGATCCCTCCAAAGAGGGAACCGTGGGATCCGTGCAATAGAATACCTGTTTACTACTAACTTGAGTATTATTTGCATGAAATTATGCTCTATATACTTGTTTTCTAACCTTTGTTTTGTAGATTTTCAATATACACACGAAGACTTTGACACCCTTAGCTAGGGGGAGTTTCGTGTCAAAGGAATACATTGCAAAATCATTTGCAATATATCATTCACATAGGATTACATTACATGACGTCCTCATTGCAAAGTTTCAATCATCAAGGGGGAGCATATTCGTCACAAACACGAAACCATTTGCAAACATAGTTGTAATGCACTAGTTTAGTATTTTCTCTTACTTGATGCCCTCACAAAGGGATGGACTCGTCAAGGGGGAGCTAAGTCGAGAATACTTCTCCTCACTTACTCTCTATTTTTTATTCTTTTTCTTTCTTTTCTTAAAACAATGTGTTAGTTTCTTTTCGACGCTCTTTTTGTTTCGACAAAAAGGGAGATAAGAGAGTAAAAACTCCAATTCAAACTTTTACGAATTTTAGTTTTTCCTTTAAATAATCTTTTGTTTTTTCATCAACAAAAAGGAGGAGATTGTTAATAAAAATAAGCCGTAAAAGCGTTTATTTATATTTTACGATTCTAATGTTTTGTCGATAACAAACATAAAATCATTTTAACGAAACAAATAAAATACGTAAATGGTTTGAGCCAATAGTTTACTAACACACTTACATTTTCATATAAAACACTAAACAAGTAATAGTGCTTTCATGATTTAGTAATGCATATGTACAACAACTAGTGTTTACATATTGCGTAAATATATACATACTTAGTGTGTATTATAATGGGTAATAGAATAGGTAGAAGTTTTTAATATTTGACCCATTGACTAAATACATTAAATGTAGTTGGGTAAAACCCAAAGTCTATGACCCATACCCATGGAGCATAATCCATAACCCATTGCATGACATCATGCATAAGTCATAATGGGTATTATCCATGACCAATGGAGCCAACCCACAACCCATGGACTAGATGCATTGCATCTAGTAGATACATTATATCCACTTGGATGCCCATGGTCCAAAGCCTTGGACCCATGACCCCTGACCCCAAACCCATGGGCAATGAGGAGCGTCTCACGGATCCATAGTATTACACTAGACGGATCCCTCAAGCAAGGGATCCGTGGAACAGTAGCATGTTTTCTGCTATAAATAGTGATCCATTTCTTCATTATAGGTTGCCACTCCTACACATACTTTCACCTAGTATTGTAAACTCTCTAACCTCAGATCCAAAGGATCTTTCCTTGGTAGAATTAATGGATTGCCCGTCTATGTAGGAAGCTTCACGTACCTAACGGATTTCGTGATTGTGGAAGATATTAGTACGGCTATAGATCCTAGCTTGTCCCATATAGTTCTAGGAAAGCCATTCATAGATAGCTCCGGGATGACTTATGATCCATCGTTAGGGATAGTTAGATTTAAGGATGAAACCGATGACATTGCTTACCAAATGCCATTTAAGATTGAGCAATTCTCATCACTATCCAATAATGAGAAGGAACATAAGCTATCGGTTTACTATATTAATGAGGAGGATAAGAGGAGAGGGGTAGACTATGTGATGAATAAGATATTTGGATTCTATAAAGAATGTGTGAAATTCGGGCCGGAATATAGAACCAAATGGAGGCAAGATGACTTCTTAGAAAGATGCACAATAGGGCATAACTATGCTATGGAAAACCCCAATAGAGATCGTCATGAGGAAGAAAATGACGGTAAAGAAGTCACATAGGGGCACGACTTCGAGTCTAGCTACAAGACTTATAAATAAAGAAAAATGCTTCGTGTGAGGCAACCCATGCTTAATTGTTTGCTTGTTTTGTTTTTCAATTCATTTGGGTGTTTATATATCTTTTTTATTGTTGTTTATTCTCATGTTAGACTTTGTGAAAATGCTTTATTTTGTTTTTAACCTCTTTTTAATTGCATATAAAGATATTTTATAAAAAGGTAAGTGTAGGGAAGATCAAATTTGTTTTTAAGAACATGAACATGAGATTAACAATAATTGAAATTATATATATATATGTGTGTGTTTGTTAGAGTCAAATGCTTGTATCGAGTCATAATGGATGTTTTGCAGAAATGTTTCTAGATTTTAATAAGGTAATTTTTCCAGAATTTTTCTAGAAAAACGCATCAGACCACTTTTTGTCAGGACAACCTGATGACGTCAGGATTAACACCTGACGATGTCAGGCAATGTGGAAACAGAATATCAGTTTTGTTTTCTGTGTAACTTGTAATTTTTGAAAATTCCCAATTCTTAAATTTCTAGAAAAACTGCAAACATCCATCCTACAAGTTATATCTTACTCGCTTTCTAGTATAGTTATGTGTCATATATAGTTTTACCGCCGATTTTACTTGAAGGTTTCGTTTGTTTTCTTATAAGTGTGCAGGTTATATTAGACAGGAAGAAGAAACACATCTTGGAAGAAGCTTATTAGCTATTCATTCTTCTTGGAGGAGGATTTAACCGCAACTTCATACATATCCTAGCGAGCTAATCAGGGTGAGTACTAGTTTCTTTCTCTTTTAACTTACCTTCATTTATCATAACTTTGATACTTTCGGAGAACATTGGGGATACTGTTCAGTTTAAGTGTAGGGAGGGAGAATAAAACGGAAACTTAGAAACTATTCACTCACTTGATTATTTGTCTTGTCCTTGGTAAATTGTGTAATAAACTATGATAAATATTTGTTAGGGAAATTTTAGCACCAAATTTAAAATTTGTTATGACATTTATGAGATAAACTTTAGTCTTAATAAAGCGTCTCATGGATAGGAATTATATGACTAGCACAAAAACCGTATACCACTCAAATTCCACCCCAAAAATGTGAGGTTTGCCCCTAGATCTTTAGGAATAAAAGCATTCACCTTTAATGCTTAGTGAGTGTACCGGTAGTATAATAGATTCTAGAACTTGTTTTGTGATGCATTCCGAGATCGCTAGTGAGACTACACTTGTTTAGTTAAGATTAACTAAATGATAAGAGGTATTAGGATAACCCTTATTTGAAACCCGTATTATAATTACCTCTTCCACATCGGTTGAGTAGTTTTCCCCACACCTTTGCGATGTACTCATCTTTAGTACACGATACCCAAGTTAACCCCTCAGAGCCTATCCTTTTCGCGGTTCTCATGATGTTTCGGTTTTTCGGAATATAAATGAAGAACATTGTTTACAATCCACCCCCAAATGTACACCAAAATCTCCTTAGCCTACCTTGCATGCACTCATCTTTAATGCATTACTGTTATCACTACTAAACCCTTAGTTCAATTATCTAGTTACTTGCATGGTTGCTAAGTCGAGTCATATCTTTTGTATATAGTTTTGGGACGACTGAGACTCATGGGTTAAAGTAATATTTTATGGAGTAACGGGAAAGAACGATAATTCAAATTCCCTTTGTCTACGTAATTAAATACTCCAAGTGTTTTGATCTTTTCAAATTGGGTCAACTAGTGTTAGTTAAATAAAAACTCAAGTGTAAGAATGCTCCTATAAATCCCTTTATTTTGATGTTATTGTAGAGGATGGTAGAGTAAAAAGTGTGAAAACTTAGAGGGGGGGGGGTGAATACGCTTCCGTTTAAAACTTAAAACTTTTGTATCAAATATAGTATAAACCATTGCATTTGCTAATCTCGACGCGAGGATGCATTTAACGCATTACGACATGTAAGGCCAACCCCTTAATATCACATAAGATTCCGCAAGATTAATGTTAAATATAGTTTATGACTATATGAAAGACCAAGTATGTATCACAAACATAGACATCAACCACATAGGAAATAAACAATGTAATGCAAGAATAAGAGTAAAGCGATAAGTAAAAGGATAGACAACCCAACACGAGGATTTATAGTGGTTCGGCTACAAGGACACCTTCCTTGCCCTACTCCACTACCCGAGTCACCTACTCGAGAGTTCGTAAACACTACACCAATATCCTTATGGCGGAGAAGCCTTCACAACGTCGCTTACACCTTTTTCCGGTACAAAGCTAAATATCGAGTTCTTTCACACCAAGGCGAACCACACCTAACACAACGTCGCCTACCCTTTATACGGTGCTAGGCTAACCACCGAGTTCTTTCACTCCAAGGAGAACTAATCCTATCACAACGTCGCCTACCCTTTATTAGGTACTAGGCTAAGCACCTAGTTCCATTACTATGGAGGAACTACTACCCATCACAACACAATACCTAATCTTAAGGAGATCCACTCCTTGTTACAACACCATCAAGGATATCACCATCCTTAGATCCAATACTACTCTATCTTGTACATCGAAACATACCATATCGAATGTACACCTTAGGCACCTTTCACTAATGCCCTTGGTTAGATTACTCGTCACCGTTCACTAATGCCTTCATCTTGACTCTTTTAGCATTCTTCACTAATGTCTTTGACACATCTATGACACCCGTTATGTTTTCTGGCCCAACATAAAAAACCTTGTGTTTTATGGCACAAACACATAAACCATCTAGTCTAGTCATAGATATAAGAATATGATACTAGACAATATCCAAGACAATGTGTCTAATGGATATGAAATCCTAAACTAAACATCAAGAACCCAAAGCATGATGTAGTTAGTCTTCTATGAATGAAGATGACAAGTTTCCCAAGCTTGTTGTAGAAGATCTTCATTTGCTTGTATCTTGTAATGGGTGATCACTTCAGTAGGTAAGGAAGCAAGATCTCTAAGCTTGCTTTGGAGGATCACTTCGGGAGTATGCTTACAACATATGAGAGTTAGAAGCATTATGATCATATGAGATGAGGGTGGTTTACATGTTTTCTAATGATCTAATTATCCTAGAAATGGTGGAGAGAAACTATGTTTTAAGGTGTATCAAACAATGAAGAAATGACTCACTATTTATAGAAGAAACTAGCCACTGTTCCCCGGATCCCACGGATCCCTCCCTTGAGGGATCCGTCCAGTGTATTACTGGGGATCCGTAGGACGCTCCCTTTTACCCATGGGTTTTGGGTCATGGGTCATTGGTTATGGGTTGGTTCATGGGTATTCTTTTAGATTCAATGTATCTAATGGGTGCAATGCATCTAGTCAAATGGGTTATGAGTGCCCACCAAGGTACAATGTTTCTAGACTTTGGGTTTTATCCAACTACATTCATTGTATTTGGTCAATGGGTCAAATACTTAAGTTTCTACCCATTTATATTACCCATTATAATACATACTAGTTATGTATATATTTACCCAATATGTAAACACTAGTTGTTATACATAAACTATTTAACTAAACATGTTTTAATGGTTTGTTGGGGGTTTGATCATAACGCAACATAACACACATGTACGAACCTGTGTTGTAGCATACAAGGACTTGAGTCGTCGAGAGGTGTTGAGACAATATATAATTACAAGTAACTTATACATTTTACGTTATGTATTACAAGTTACATGTTTGTCATCAACAAAACAAATGAGAATGTATAGATTAAATATCGTAATATTTGCACTAACAAAAAGGTATGAAAAAAACTCAAAAAAAAAGAAGAGAAAGAGTTGTTAAGAAAAAAAAATGAGAAAACCGTATGGGCTACCATGCTACATCTATCTTTATGTTTATGTTTTTAAGTTTATGTTTGTGTTTTGTTTCAAGTTATCTAGTGTTAGTGAGTCGAGTCTTGTCTTAGCAACGCCACACTTTACATGCTTGTAACATAAGATTTTTGACTTGCCACCACTAAATATCCCCTATCCAACAAAACCCTTTACTTCCCTACCCTAAGCCTAACGTTACAACCCTTTGTAAAGACCTATTAGATAGTTATTCCTAGGTTCTTACGCCAAAGCGATGGAGGTTTGATATATTCTCAAGCCTATGGTAATCTTTGTACTATGCCAGGTAATAAGTGTTCATCTTCCATTTCCATTCATATTATATTTCATATAAACCCGAGATGAGAGAATCTAAACAGCAATTGTAAGGTGCTAGTATATAATTTCTGTGCTTGTTATGACTATTGTGGCGCTTTTACTTGTTGTATACTATCTTAAACCAATGCTTCATGCCCCCTAACTTATAAATTGATTGGCCAAAAGCACATTTGCTTGAGGACAAGCAAATTCCAAGTGTAGGGATATTTTATAAGGATTTGAAACATACGTTTTTAGGGGGTCATTTAAGCCCTAAATCGACACATTTTATATCTGTTACTACTTAAAATCGTTCCTTTTCACATTTTAGGTCTTTTGGAAGCAAAATGCTGGAATGAAGCATATTTGGACAAAAAGGAGCGAAAACATGAAGAAAATGGCAAAGTCAAGATCAAAAGCACTCCAGCAAACCTGATGGCGTCCCAACCAAAGGGTGACGCCATCCCTCTATAGAACTTTTGATCAAAATTACATGCGACGGCTCAGCGGAAATTCTGGTTCTAATGCATGACGGCGTCACGCCTAAACTCTGGAAAGCGTCACTCACAATTTTCACACCAGACGCCCAAGAACCAAGACTCAAACGACGTCCTTCATGAAAACTGACGGCGTCACACTCCTCAACTGACGCCGTCCCAACGATGACTTGGCCCAAACGAAACCCTAATGACGGTGACCTAACGACGTCACTAGCAAAAGGTGACGCCGTCGCACTTGTAAATATATATATATAATTCGATTTTTCTGTTTTAAAGGAGGTAGAACTTTGGAGAGAAAACCCTAATACAATTGTAGTCCGACTTGGAAAGTATTCTAGGGTCCCATACCATATTTTACATCACAAGATAAGTTTGTTTATCCAATTTATCATCATTTCTACACCATATTCAATTGTATGTGTGTATGCTTGCTTGTTTAACATGAGTAGCTAAATTATTCTTGTGTTTGCTTAGATCTATGAAACTTAGTTATTAATTATTGTTAGGTTGTCTCTTGTCTTAATTGCTAGACGCTAGATTAAGGAAAATTGGCTTCTTCTTTAATTGTTGCGAGCTTGAACGTCCTAAATAGCAAAAAAGCTTAAGAGTGCACTTAGGCCATTCGTTATGTTTATTGCGTGAATTGTAGCTTAAGGATAGTAGAGTATTCGGGGGAGATACCATTGTACTCGCCGATCCCGGGTAGTCTAAAGGAGAGTTGCAATTCATATAACTAGGGAATTAGGCACCACCCTACGACCAAACGGAATACAATGCACCAATTAAGATAAAGGAAGTGACAATTCAACCGACCAATAAGAGATAACTAGGGAGTAATAACATCTAAGTAAACACATCTTTAATCATCATACGAGCACACCTCAATTAAGTATAATCTATCCACTAGTTAACTAGTTAATTAGATAAGTAGTTATAAAAGTAATAGAAATCGGTAGAAGTACCACCCCCATTCTTATACCCTGAGATATTTACTTTGCTTTCTAAAAAACCATAAAAAACACTAAAAGAATCTCCCTCAACCCCACCTTCTCGTCATATTTCTCTTTCTAGCATTCCTATTCCCCTAGAGAACGAAATCAATCCCGTGGGCTTATCACATACTACACTACAACGATTAGGTTCACTGCCTAGAGGGTTAAAAAACTTGTTCGTAGAAAAGGAAGTCTTCTCGACCCCGAACCCTCTGTATCAGTGTCTCTCAATCACATTGAAGGACGTTAGGGAACAAGTGATGCAAGTCTAGAATCAAAAGACAGAACTCATCAACTATTACAGTTCATTATAAAATCTTGATGAGAACCGTTGGATGATTTGTGTTTTCGTATCGTATCGTCATTTGTGTTTTAAATTTTGTATCGTAGTTTGTTGCTTTATTTTTTCGTATTGTATTTTATTTTCATATTGTAATTTTATTTTAGTGAAGTGGTGTGTTAGTTTCAATTCCGTACGTGTACGTTTTTAATTTTGTACGATTACATTTACGTTTACGTTCATATTTATGTTTTTAGTCTATAAATATACAATATTTAATTAAATAAAAACATGGGATTGAAAGGTGAGAAATGGTGACCAAAATAGATGTACAGTAAGTGAGAGTGAGTGAAAGTGATAGGAGAAAAAAAGCTGAGATGAGTTGAGGTGACAGTGAGTGACTCATCACCACTACTTTTAGCCTTAATAATATTTAATAATATAACTATCACGTATGGGGAATATTAAAAGAGGAGACGATGTTGCTTTAAAAAAAGAGAGAAATGAAAAGAGAATATATCAAAACTTGAAGCTTGATCTACTTTTTAGATTAGAAAAACTATTTTTTTAAAGGGTTTTTCTAACATGTGCCTCGGGGGCATATGTTAAGCACACTAAAAGGACGGCGAGACCCACGAAAAAGGACGTCCGAACCAACATATTTTATTTGAAAAGTGTATTTTTTGTGGGTCAGGACGTTCTTTTTCGTGGGTCCCGCCGTCCTTTTGATGTGCTTAACATATGCCCCAGGGGTACATGTTAGGAAAACCCTTTTTTAAAATAGACCGGTGCGACTAATCGTTGTGTAGCTCAATTAATATTTTTAACACATATCATAATTTTTTTTAGAGAAAATTACAAAAATAAGCCAAAATCTTTTTTGAAGTCCCTTTGTGGTAAAGTTTCAACCCAATGTCCAAAATGGTCATGCACAACCACTCGACTCCGCAGCTCCACCCAAAATTCGCCACGTGTCCATATGAAAGTACACTTTTTGTACTTTTTTTTTATTATTTGTACTTTTTGTACTTTCATTTGAACACGTGGCGAATTTTGGGTGGAGCTGAGGAGTCGAGTGGTTGCGCAGTGGCGAATTTTGGGTGGAGCTACGGAGTCGAGTGGTTGTGCATGACAATTTTGGACATTGAGTTAAAAAGTGACCACAAAAGGGATTTCAAAAAAGATTTTGACTTATTTTTGTACTTTTCTCTTTTTATTATTAAAGAACTATTGGTTGGTGGGGTGTGCAAATTACCCCTATATTGATTTTAGTTTACATCGACCGACATCTATTTTCCTGTGCGATCATATTTTGTTTATTTTCCAAAATATCAAAACAAAAGAAATTTTAAATAAAAAAAATTGCAATTCTTTTTGGTTTGTTTAGAGAAAGAGAAAATTTGATCGCATGAAACTACAATAGCATCGGTCGTGAAAAAAAAATCTTACTAACCAGTACTTCATCCGTCCCATATTAAATGTTTACCTTTGACTTTTGGAGTCTTTTTTCTTCAATTTTGACTCTAAATATTTTTGTTTGTGTTATATAATACTTGATGAAAATTATTTTAACGAAAATATATTTTGAAAACCAATTCATTCATATATTTTGCATCAAGTGTTATATAACACAAAGATAAATATTTAGAATCAAAATTAATGATAAAAGAATTTGAAAATTCAAAGTGGACATTTAATTAGACGGAGATAGTAATATTTTTTAAATTAAAAATGTAACACTTGTTAAAATATTAATCAAGTCATGAGCCGATTAGTCGCACCAATTTATTTTGAGAAATAGTCTTTTTGGTTGACTAGATTTATTATTTATTTTTTTTGAACTAAGAACTAGAAATTGGATCAAGGTTTATTGTTTGTCATTTAAAGAATTTATTTAAAATAAATAGCATTTTCTTTTCTAGAAATCAAGAGGAATGAAAACATGTATAGGAAAGATAGGTGCTTTGGGTATAGTACCGTGCGCAGCTGAGCATATGTATGTAGCATGAACCAACTGAAACTGTGAAAAAAAAATAAGTCCAGAGGTAATGTTCTAGTAATCCGGCCCTGTCATTGGACCATGATACATCAATCAAATTATTGCTTTTCTGTTTTATTTTAATATTTAGCAAGGATGATTTAAGTGATAGAATCATCCAGATTTCATGCAAAACATGGAGGGTATGGGAGGTTTTCTTTTGGCACATTTTTTTCCTCTTATATTTTCCAATTTTTGCAGCACTTTTTGTTCTTTATCTTTTTTATTTTTTTATCTTCCAGCACACAATAGACTATAAATAATTAGGGCAAATTCTCAAAATGCCCCAGTTGCTCAACTTTATTACCCCAAATGCATCACTTTTTTTTCACTTCTCAAAATGCCCCATGGCAACTCTCCCAACTGAATATTTGGGCAACTATCTTAAATAAATGACATGTGTCCCATTTTGTGGGGCAACCTTGTACTTATCTAGTACAAGTGTACTAGAGTTTCAGTTGGGCAACTTTGACTTTTAATGTTGGACAACTGACAATTTTTGTCTTTTAGCCAAAAAGTATGGTCTCTTTTTTTTTTATTAAAAAGTACATAAATATTTGGCAACTGGGTCCCACAAGGTTGTACTTTGGGCAACTTTTGATGTATAAAGTGTAGAATGCATTGAATGTATAAAAAAATTTAAAAAAAGGTATAAGTAGTTTAACCTTTATATCTTTATACATTTATACAGAGATAAACTTCCTCAACACACTTCTTATTTGAAACCACCACATCGCCACGACACACTTCCTCAACACAATCTTCCTCAACACACTTCTCAGCAAGAGCTAACACACTGTCCGATCACATCGGCAGTACATCGCCACGACACTGTCCGATCTAATGTCTATCAGAAAAACGTTTTGTGCTAGGGTAAATAATTTTACGTATTTTCATCTATTGATTTATGGTTTTGTTAATTTATGTTTTCGCTAGTTTAGGGTTTCGATAATTTATGGTTTCGCTAATTTAGGGTTAACTTTTACGTAATTGTTCTTGTATGATTTTGGGTGTCGATATTTTAGGGTTAACGTATTGGGTGATTAATTGTTTCTGTAAGATAACTGGTAACCTATTGGTTGAATAATTGTTCTTGTGGTTTTAGTGATTTGTTGCTACTTATTAAGTTTGACAAACCACTGTAAGATAAGTGGTAGTAAGTGAATAAAGCACTCTAATGATGGTGCAAACTGGTTGGGTTAACGAAACAAAATACACTGAAAATTAAATTGCGACACAACTAAATATAATCCGGGTGATCCCAAGTTTGAGAGTTGTTAGAGTCGTAACCATCGTCGTAAAGATACTCAGAGCAACCTTCAAATCTGCGCTCATCCCACTCTGCATACAATGCATTGAATTCTCTGTCCCGAGCAGCTTCCTCCATCTCTAACAACACTTCTTCATCTTGGAGCATAAGTCGCTCCCTTTCGGCTTCCTTCTTAATAGCAGCTTCTCTTTCTGCTATCTCCCATTCTTCTTCCTCCTTAATAGCAGCCTCCTCCATTTCTATTAAAAGTTGTTCTTCATCAATTTGTTGGCCAAAGTCTGTTTGTTCCGGAAACTGTTGGCCGAAGTCTTTTTGTTGCGGAAACAGTTCCAGAAATTGTTGGCTGAAGTCTTTTGTAGACATTTTTTATAGAATTTTGTAACCTATTTAGCAACACCACTTGAATTTAAATTCACACATATAAGGTGGGTAAGTTTGAAAATTTATTACCCTCAATATGTCAATAAATGTGGTGCAGGTGGAACCTCTCCCATATAGTTGACATGGGCCCACATTGTACTTACGTAGCTGATTTATTGGGCAACGTTTGCTTATTTATTGCCAATGTGTGTTTGAGAAGGAAGGTTTGAAATGTATTTTGTATTTAGTACATGCAAGAGGCTGTGATGATGATTATCTTATTTGATATGCAAATGATGTGATTTACCGTATGTTGGCATGGCAATTTTAATACATTATTTTGCAGCCACGGCGGTTATATCCTGATGTTTTTGTGTTTATCAAACCTTTTACAGATCTGAGCCTTGCTAATGCATATAAATAGAAACTCCTAATTGGTATACTCACATAGATGATTAACATCTTCTGGTCAATCATGTTTCATTGTGGCTGGCATCCTATGGCAACACATTATGTATATATGCTGTTAATTGGTAAGAGGCTGTGATGACAAGTATCTTATTAAATCATGCAAATGATGCGATATTCCGTTTCATGGCGCGGCAATTCTATACTATTGCAGCCATGACGGTTGTATCCTAATGTTCTGTAAACTATTGATTTATACAGATCTGAGCCTCCGTATTATGTTACGAAACTAACATATCAATGTTCAAAGATGGATGTACGACACCACCGTATTATGTTACGAAACTAACTTAATATGGTGTCGTTCATCCATGTTTGATTATTAACTACTGTTTGCAGCCATGGCGGTTATATCTTAGATGAAGGCAGGTTAATCAAATGCAGACAATTTGTTTACTTACAATTCAGCTTTGTTGATTGAATGGCATGTCAGACCTGGGATCATTTGTGTGAATCATAAATCAACCTAGATCTGACATGCTATTCGATCAGCAAACCTGGATTGCACGTGAACAAACAAGTATATGGAGGAGTTTTAGACCAATGTCAAAGCCGACTGTTGCCCATGGGCCATTTAGGGAAGTTAATTTTTTCATATCTTGATATGATCACTTTATATTATCTTGATATTTTGTTACTGATGATGAGGGTAGAAAGGTGGTTCAAAAGGGTTTAGCTTACTCTTAGAGTTCATAACTTTGTGGGTGTTTTTAGTGTGTAACTTTCAAACATGTGAAACTCTGTGTGTGTGTGTGAGAAAGAGAGGTCAGAGATGATAAGAAAAGAGATGAAAAGGTTGGTAAGGATAGTGGTGAAATGGTGGCGAGAGATATGAAAGGGTTTGTGAGGGTGCCTCATTCACCCCACTTCACTCTGCACTATTCTAGCACTATCATTACAAACCCGTTCATCTCTCTTCTTATCATCTCTGCTCTCTCTCTCTCTCTCACACACATATAGAGTTTCACACCAAAAATTACACACTAAAATCACATACACAGTTATGAACTCTGAGAGCAAGCTAAACCCTTTTGCACCACCTTTCTACCCTTAAATATTCAGGCCTCATCATCAGGTAACCGTAACAATAAATGGGCTTTACATATCATAATATTGCCAGTAATTTTCCGTAACTGTCATATAATTGTTATAGACTGTTGATAGATTTTTATAAAAATTTAGTTTATATATGTAAAGGAGTTACTTAACAAAGAAGGAACAATATGATATACTTGTGGATTGAAATTCAAGTTGAAAGTAAGAATGTCGCCATACGCAACTTCATACATTCAAATTGTCTTTGAATATCTCAATGATCACGATAGTGTGTAATGTTCATGACACGCCACACTTCATGATTATCCAACAGAAATGCTTTTGTAGAATCCACGAATTATAGAAAGGACGTTGGTACTTTGAGCTTCCCCTCGAAAACCCATTCCTATGTCACTGTCATAGCAATGGGTTTTGACATGGCCATGGGATTTCGAGTGGAGGGTCAAAGTACTAATGTTTATCCACTTGTTTATAACATATTGACAATCAACTTTTTTAACCAACTCCTTTACATAGGTAATTGTTTGAAGTAGTTGGTTTATTTTGGGACACATGTGTGTATTTGTGATATGCAAGAGGCTGTGATGACAGATTATCTTATATGATACGCAAATGATGTGATTTACCGTATGTTGGCATGGCAATTTAATTTCATTATTTTGCAGCCACGGCGGTTATATCCTGATGTTCTGTTATTTATCCAACTTTTTTACAGATTTGAGCCTTGTTAATGCATATTACATTGCACACTCGCTTTCGAAGTTTATATGAGTCTGATATACTTCTTATATACTATTGCTAGGTTTTTAAAAAAAAGTTAAGGATCAATTTGATATACTTGTGGATTCAAAGGGAAGTAGAACATTTCTAGGTGGCCACGTTACTTTGTATATGCGTACGGAATTTCCGCATAGTTATCCATTCTTAATTTCCAAACAGTGCCTTTTGTTTTTTCAACAATCTAGCAATCCGCCTGGTGCAGGCCTTTGCTCAAAGGGAGTTGAAACGACAAATGGTACTGTAGGGGGATTCAGAAGGGTTCACTAAGTTGAAATTCCATACACACCTACAAAATAACGCGGCCACATTGGTATGTTCAACTTCTTTTTGAATGCGCAAGTATATCAAATTGTTCTTTAACTTTTTTTAAGAATCTAGCAAAACTATAAGTATGATTTTAAAAACCATAATAAACTGTTTTCAGTTCCTGTTGTCCACAACTGTGTATTTGTGATATGCAAGAGGCTGTGATGAAGAAAACAATATTTTGATATGCAAATGATGTGATTTGCCGTATGTTGGCATGGCAATTGTATTACATAATTTTGCAGCCATGGCGGTTATATCCTGATGTTCCGGTGCTTATCCAGGTTTTTTACAGATCTGAGCCTTGCTAATGCATATCAGAATGCACAATCAGTTTCGAAGTTTATATGAGTTTGATATACTTGTTATACACTTTTGATAGTTTGTTAAAAAAAGTTAAGGATCAATATGATATACTTGTGGATTAAAAGGGAAGTAGAACATTTGTAGGTGGCCACGTTACTTTGTATATGTGTACGGAATTTCAGCACAGTTATCCATTCTGAATTCCCAAACAGTGCCTTTTGTTTTTTCAACGATCTAGCAATCCGCCTGGTGCAGGCCTTTGCCCAAAGGGAGTTGAAACGACAAAAGGTACTGTAGGGGGAGTCAGAAGGGTTCACTAAGTTGAAATTCCATACACACCTACAAACTAACGCGGCCACATTGGTATGTTCAACTTTCTTTTGAATCCGCAATTATATCATATTGTTCCTTAACTTTTTTCAAGAATCTAGCGAAACTATAATTATGTTTGTTCAAGAATGTAGCAAATCCCCTGGTGTGTGTATACATAAGGTGTGTATGTGTGTGTGTGTGTGTATGAGGCTGTGACGACATCTATCTTGTTAAATCATGCAAGTGATGCGATATTCCGTGTCTTGGCGTGGCAATTGTATAGTTTATACTATTGCAGCCATGGCGGTCATATCCTGATGTTTTGTAAACTATTGATTTATACAGATCTGAGCCTCATTCAAATGTTTAAATAGTTGTCTATTATTGGGCCATTGTTTATTTGGTGTGAGTATGATACAAATGTTTCATTTGTTAAATATGATTGCAGTATTAGGAAGTCAGTATATGTTTTTTTATTGATTGTAGTTTTTGTAAGATACTTGTTAATTGTTGTTAACTATTTTTTTTTATTTTTTTCTTAGGAATACGAAGCCAATGTCATTGTTAGGAGCAAATTGAAATACTTTCCAATAATTAAAGAAAAGCTGAATCATACTAGAAGGAAATTGTTTAGGACAACCTGTTTTGGAGGGTGGCTGGATATGTTCTTCTTTGACCGTGAACCACATATGTTAGATTATGTTTTACAAAAACAGGGTTTCGTGGATAAAACAAGCTATGACATGCCCCTTATATATACTCTTGATGGTCGTAGTCTACATTTTGGTCGACCCGAGTTTTCTCTTATAACAGGCTTTCGTTTTGGGACAGCATGTTTTGATTTATATAGTTCAGGGGATTTAACATTTAAGTTGAGGGTATTTCCAAAAAAATTAGGGGTAAAACTTTCCAACTTAGATCTTCTTGGTGTTATTGAGGATGAAGAGTTGTTCGGTAAATTAACTGATGAAGACGCAGTCCGTGTGTGTCTATTGTTATCGTTAGAGGTTATTTTTATGGGTCACTTATTGGTTGAAGAGGTGGATGATTCACTCCTTCGTTTGGTCGAAGACCTAGAAGCATGGAACTCCTTTCCATGGGGGGAGCACATTTGGAGGCACCTGTACGACCAGATACTAGACGTTGTATCAAACCACAAGTGGGAACACCTAAAGGGTCTGGAAAGAGACCGGAAGTATGTTCCCACATACATGGTTGCTGGATTTGTTTGGGCATTTAAGGTTATTCCTATTTATATTATCTTTTCTTAGTATTATTATTAAACCCAATGTATGAGAGTAATGCATCTTTATTATTGTAGATATGGATTCTTGAGTCGTTTGAAAGAAGCAGTCGTTGGTGGAATAAAGTCCCAGATGTCATACCAAGGGCAGTAGCGTGGTCAAGGAAAGTAATGTTTACAAGATCGGATTATGGATTGCTATCTGGAAAGGTAAAACACATTCAAATGTTTCAATGCATTAGACGAGCACCAGTCGGACTGGTATATGCAATTTAATTTCCTTGTTGTTGATGATGTTATTTAGGACTCGAAGATAATTTATGATCTGAAACCAACATTAGACGAGCACCAGTCAGAGTGGTATAGTCAATTTAGGGAATTTTACCTGCACTACATACCAAGGACTCTTCCAACAAAATTACCGCATGATTACGATGTGTATCTACAGAAGTTGGCTGCTGCACGGAAACGTGGTAGGACAAAAAAAAATATTTACCGATTGTGCCTAGGGTACAGACCAGTTGTCTTCTAACAGAAATCAGCCTCAAGATTGTGTCATTGAAAAGTTGAATTCTCATGTTTTCAAACTCGAGGCTATTATTCAGGTTATTTGCTAGTCAACGTTAAATAATAACTATACGTTTATATTAGAATTATTGTTAAGGATAAGACCCTTTATTACTTTGTAGGTCCTTGCAAGTGAAAGAACTTGCGGATTTCTGGTAGGCCAGTTCATCGATATATTATCTTTATTTCTTTGAAAGAACTATCCGTTATGTAGGTCCTTGCATGTGAAAGAACTATCCGTTTTTTTTACAATGAACTTTATTTCGCTTACAGGATAAATTGGACTTTACTGCATCCTTTTCCCACTTCAGCTATGAGTTTCGAGACCAAGTAAATCGTGAATTCCACGAATTGGTTGACTCTCTTATTTCTAGCATTCGTTCAGAGCCGACAGATTGTGATGATGAGGATGATGTAGTTCTGGTAATGTGATATCCAAATGTACACTTTTGCCATACTGTATTAAATGTATTTTAAATGCATCACCTGTTACTCAGGAGTATCTGTTGGAAGAGGAATTAAGGTTGAGGAAAGAAGAGGAAGAACGGTGGAGGATGGAAGAACAAAAGATGATGGAAAAGGATTTTCTAATGGCGATGATAGAGGAGAAGAATCGCAGGTTGCAAAAGGCAAAGTTGTTGAAGATTGAGAAGGAAAAGAAAAAGAGGTCTATAGCTTTCTATAATTCAGACCATGGGAAAAGAGCCAAGGCAGACATAACACCTGACATGAGGAGTAAAAAAGATGGCGCTGAGTCGTCGTATTACTGGTCAAAAAGATTTGTGGAATCTGAAAATAATCGAACACATGGGTGCCGGGATCCAGATATGACTGCACAGTTACAAAATGTTAAACCTTGGGTTGAGGTATGAAAAACAACTTTTAATATATTTTTTTAAACTGTTTTTAATTTACGTGTTAGTAACAACGTGTGTGTAGGTTCTTTCCCGAAGGAACAAGGCTATCGACAAAGTACATCTTACTGATGAGTACGACGAATTTCTTGGAAAGCAGGGGCCCCTTCGATGTATGTTTCCTTGGTCCAAAGAAGTTCGTGTGGATCGGAGATTTTGGGAATCCTTAGTGTGTTTAGACCCTCCTAAGAAAGGTTGGCTTATGGACGAGGTAACGTCACGCATATCTTTCACCCCGATGGTATATTCATTTTATATTGTTGCTTTTATACCCTAATCAATTTTTATTGTTGCTTTATAGCACATAGAGTTGTGGGTGGAATACATGTTGCATTTCAGACCCGATGGCGCTGATTGGGCTATGGTAACTGCATACTTTGTTCAGCTGCTATTACAAGACTCCATCCCCATTTGGTATGTTAACGGGGAAAAGTACAAACACCAATGGGCTGATGTTGAACAGGTAATAGTTGTGTTCATTCCTTTATACATATATTGTTATGTGTTTTGTAAAACTGGCCTTTTGTGTTATACGGCAGGTTTATATGCCTATCAATGAAAAGGAAAAACATTGGTTTCTGGCTCGATTCCATATTAGGACGGGGGTTGTAACACTTTACGACAGTGGCTATAAGCCTGAAGCTAAGTGGCGTCCTTGGTACAAGAAGATGCGTGCATGTTTACAGGTACCATTGCTTATAAGTTCTTAATTGATAAATGTTTGTCAATACAACAAAGTTAACAAACTAGTTATTGACTAACAAACTAGTTATTGACTAAGTTGCCTATCAGACTTTAAAAAGGAACAACATTTTTGTAACTAGTAGTTACAAACAAACTAGTTATTGACTAAGTTGCCCATGCGTCATAGTTTCCCAACTATAATTAATTATGTAACATACACTTTCAAGTGTTTATGAACCAGTCCCTTGTACTTGATCATTAATTTGATGGTAGTATTAAGCACAAGTCAACTCTTTAAACTGGAACTTAACTGTTTAACCATTTAATACATGTACTATTTCTTAAATGCATATCTTATGGGTTGGTCACTAGTTATGAATGCTCTAATTGTTCTATTTATAATACTCTTACTGTCCATACAACACTAAACACATACTTACAGTTTAATAGTTGCCCACAAAATTCTTGTCAAACTTGCCCATCTTAACTGATTTCACAGTTGCCCAATAAAATTTCACGATGTCTGACAACATTCCACTTGAAGTTCAAATGGACATAGTTAATAGGCTCTCAGTGAGGTGTGTGGCTCAATGCCGCAGTGTCTGCAAGGCTTGGAAGTCTTGCATAGACAACATGCATTTCACCGTCCGTTTTGGTGTTCGAATCACTCCACCAGTTTCATACGTTTTGATGTACAAGCAGAGGTTTAAAGGTTACGTGGGTTTGGTAAATCAACATTTTGACTTGCACCCTCTTTCCTCAAACATTTCATTTTCTGACGTCAAACCAATTGGCTGGTCACATGGAGTTTGGGGTTTTACCTATGGACCAATTGTCCGTGATACCATGGCGGTCGTTTGGAACCCTTCCATCAACCGATCAGTCGCCACGTTTGTCCCCTATGTTTTGACATCACAGGAGTATGAAAAACGCTTTATGGCTTTTGGGATTCGTCCTGACAATTTTGATCCGACCTTCCTAAAAATTTCATATCCATTCAATCAAACACAGCCATGCACTGTTTTAATTTTCACCTTCTCCTCTAAACAATGGACGGTGTTAGATCAGCATGGCTTGCTTCCGAACACAATCAGAATCAAAAAAGCAAGTCAAGCTAATGTTGGGGGTCACATCTATTGGTGTGGTTATCAACGGTTGTATGCTAACGATGGTAGCACATTCGACAGCTATTTGATTGTGTCTTTTGACTTGCTCACCAACCGTTTCCAAGTCCTGGACATACCTGATGAATTAATAGGCAACCTTCCTTTACCGTTCTATGTTTCAAACATACGAGACAGTCTGGTCGTTTCGGGAAACATTCAAGGGGATGTCAGTTCTGTTTTCTCTATATGGGTTTTAACGGTTGGTGGTGGTACGATTGCATCTGCTACACAGCTTCTTAGCATTACCACCCCAATAGCACTCAAATTAATCGGTTTTGACGACAACGACGACCCTGTAATTGAAATTGGAAACCAGGAAGGATTTAACGCAACCATTGTACTATACAAGCTTGCTACTGGGAACTTCCAGCACTTGGGCATCGAGGGAGATGTTGGGTCCTTTATGTTCAAACCGTTACGTGAATCACTTATTTTGCAGACTCATCGTGATATGGCGGTTTATTAGGATGTCTTGTTTCATTGTAGTTTATGTTTTTAGTGTTTGCCGTAGCTTCAGTGTGTCAGATGCAAACATTTAAGTTGTTATGTATTGTGTTAAGTTGGTATGTAAAATAACAAAATATGTTTGGATGTATACATTTAAGTTGTTATGTATTGTGTTAAGTTGGTATGTAAAATAACAAAATATGTTTGGATGTATATACAGGCTGGACTACCAATCGTTCTAGACAAAGCCAGTGTCTTCCAGAAGAAAGGTATAAATCCAACAACATATGCAATTACCTTCAAGAATGCACCCAACGTTCCAGATCAGGGGACTCTGTTTGGTGATTGTGGTATCTGGGTATGCATATTCTTATACAGAATGTCAAATGGGAAGTCATTGGCCGTCGATAACCCTGTACAGGCTACCCTTGCATATCGTGAGCATATGGCAATTTTTTTTAAAACACAGGGTATGTGTTTGGTAGACATGTTGTTGTCATATTTGGTTGTAATTCTAACTGTTTGTAACAAGGGATGAATTTTGTATCAGTGTATGTAGTAGCTAAACTGATGTATCAACTAGTTTAATTAATGTGAACCCCAAACAGGGAAGTATTATTTTGTTAATATCGTTGTCATTATAAGTGTTCGCATGGTTGTGTTTTTTGTATCGAGCTGTATTCAAAGAAATTATCGGAAGGAATGCTTCTCATTTTGCCAGATAAGTGCCCTTTTCATGGTTGCATTTTATTTACAACTTATTAATCTTCTTGTTAAGTTATCTTTAAATAATGAAAAGCTTTTCATTTTGCTTTATGTTGCTGTATCCATCCGCTACCTGTGTAGAAGAAACAACTGCTGCAAAGTTAAAGAATGTAGTCGATGGAATTCATCTCATTTTGCAAGATAAGTGTCCTTTTCATGGTGGCCAATTTACTACTACTTAGTAATTTTCTTGTTAACATCTTTTTAAATGACATTGATCAGTGCTTTGATCCTTCTAGCCGTGGTTTCAAGAATGCTTATAGCCACGGGTAGTTGAGAAGAAACCACGGCTAGTACAATGCTGAAACCACGGCTAGATGAGAAGAAACCACGGCTAGTAGAGAAGAAACCACGGCTAGTTGAGAAGAAACCACGGCTAGTTGAGAATAAACCACGCCTAGTTCAGAAGAAACCACAACTACTTGAGAAGATACCACGGCTACTTTAACATAAACCAATGCAACTAGTACTTGTGAGGTAATTCTATCCAACAATACTTAATATACACACACTGTTATGATAACCACTTCAAAATACAATTTAAAATCAAAGTGCGAATCAAATAGATGTCGAATGATAACCACTTAGTAAAAAAATTTAATTCATACAAATATAACTACCCATTTTATTCAATTCAATATCTTACAATCGCATTTCATGGGTGACACACAATCACTACAAGAACACTCATAATAAGATAACGGACGCATACTAATGCAAAAACAACAAACAACATAGAAAACACTAAAAAGACACACACTTAGAGATCCATCAAGCCCCTAAGTCTCTCGATAAAGATGCCATTGTTCGCAGCATTTAGCTCCAGTTCCCGTGAAAGGATACGCATCTGCATGATCTTTTGATCATATTTACCATTTACCCCCCTTAAATATTCAGCTGTTTTTTGAGCATGCCTGTTTCCAACACTCTCCAATTCTTGAATGAAGCTAAGCCTTTCTTCAGTGATTTGAAGCAATCTTCCCGCAAGCGCATTCAATTGTTGTGCCATACGAACATCTTCGCCAGAGGCTTGGTAGCAATAGAAGACTAACATATCAGGCCAGTTGCTAGAATTTGCATCGGCTCTAAGCTTATCACACCTAGGAAATCTAGACATTTCCTTATCCCAATACGTTATCACAAATTAAAAAAAAATAAAATAAACCGGTTAACTAACAAGATGGGTTTGCAGTCTTTAAATAGGCAAGAAGCAAATACATACATTACTGTTAACTGTATTTGTATTATCATGACACCAATCCATGTCCTCATATAGCATTTGTCACATGATGCACAACTGCTCACATATTATTGAATAACATCCAATAAAAAATTATAGCCTTTCAAATACTTTAAACCCAATCCACATATTGTCACTATATTTGTTTTTTTTTCACTTACACATGCTCACAAGATTTACTATTTCTGAACAAACATACAAAACAGGACAAATCATAGCTGGTTTTGCACTAGCCTTTTGCATTGCCTAACCTTTCACAATTATTTACCATGACCTTGAACTTGAAACTTAACAAAACATTCATATACAAACACAACGTTTTATTCACGACAAAATACAAATACTTGGTTAAAACTATAACTTCTAACACTTATCAAAGTGCAACACACCAATAATTGATAGTTTGTAAGTTAATCTTGGAACAACAATCAAATCACACAACCATATGAAGTAATGTGTAACTTTAAGCATACACATACTTTAGCAACTATTACATTAGTTAATTAAAGAGAAAATTGACCTAGTAATTATCCATGTTATTGAAATCATCCAAGTGATATGTATTTGATGATTCAGGGAGTGAATTTAGGTTAATGCCAGAATTATATACGTAACCCTCCGAAACGCTGTTAGTTGGTTCTCCATCCCAACGTACGACATCCCAATCCTGGTAAATTCTCCCATTTTGAAAATACTCGTCGTCCACTTGCGATTGTGGGTCATCTTTCAATTGAAAATGAGCACCTGACCCACCTTTACTCGTTCCCTGTTCAGGTGCCATCCCTTGCATAACTTGTTTTCCCTTGTCTGTCCTGCTATTCGTTTTTTTCTAACAACATATACAACCAATCGTGTCAGAATACTAAAAAACAATATTAGATATAAATTTGAACGAACAATCTAGGTTACCTTTTTTCTGGGCACTGGTTCCATGCATGCTGCACGGGTATGCCCTACGGTACCACACCTCCCACATTTTCTAACTTTTGGCTCCTCATTTTTTGATGGGAAGCGATCTTTGTTTTTAGGTCTTCCTGCCTGCCTCTTGTCCATCACCGGCGGTTTAACCTTTTGCAAGTTACCCGGATCATGCCATTCTGACTCTATTTCCAAAGGATACACCATTTCATGATATGTGCCTTTGAGTGCAGTTTTTGTAAACCATGTTTCCGCCCATCTGTTACAGTTAGTCAATTTTTCTTCTCTACACACTGCACACACATGACCACATGGTAGTCCCGAAAGTTGCCATTTCCTGCACGAGTCTTCGTAATCAAAAACCATACACGAATAAACAACATTTACCCTAATTGACAACCTGTATATTGCAGGTACCTGCAACTGCATTCATTCTTTACAAAATCAACAATATGACTACGACGATTGTCTATAACTTGGTACACAGCACACATGGCAATGCCTCTTACTTCCCAATTAGCACTCTTCCACATTCTCTGTTCAACCTTCCTAGCTGCCCATTGTGTAAGTTCAAATTCCGGTGCGTCTGCAAAATAAGCATACATAAGGTAACATTTATCGAACAAGTAAATGTGAGACGGCTAATATATAGTTATACCGTAGTATTTTTCGCGACGTTCGAAATACCAATCCTGTAGAAGACGTCTGTAGTACTCCAAGAGCATAGTTATTGGTACCTTTCGAACGTGCCTTGTTAATGAATTTATTGACTCCGCACTGTTTGACGTCAAATAATTGTATCTTTTTCCAATGCAATATGCCCTAGACCACTTTTCATACCCGGCGTCTTCAAGTTTTTTGACGGCTTCTGATTTTTTTGCACGAAGCTCGGAAATTGCATTATCAAAATCTTCAGTTGTGTAGCATTTGCACACCTTCCAGTACAAAGCCTTATGCTTTTTACGGGTGATATTGCAATTCATCATCAAGTGACGACAACAATAACCATGAAAGGAATTTGGAAAAACTGTGTCACAAGCTTTTGTTATTGAATGATGCCTGTCTGAAATAATCGCCAGATTAGGCACTTCGCCAATGCATTCTTTCAACCACCCCAAAAACAATGTCCAGGCTTCAGCGGTCTCACCCTGTGCGACCCCGGTAGTGATTGGAATAATCTGATTATTTCCGTCCATACCAACAACAAGCATGTTGGTTCCTAGATACTTCCCTTTCAGATGCGCATCATCAATTATAATCAATGGCCGCATGAAGGCTATAAAACTCCGAATCTAGTATCGTTAAGTATATATTAGTGCTTAGTATACGTTAAAGCTTAATATACTAACAATTAATATAAATTTGCCGCAAAACTTACCGCAAAACCAAATGCTACAAAAACCATCTTAAATCTTCCAGCTTCGTCTGTATCGATGTGTGTTACAGTCCCCTCGTTTTTTAGCTTTAGGTTATGACAATATAAAGCTAACTGCTCAAACGATTGTTTATGTTTACCGTTCAACACCTCAAATGCCAAATTCCTACCCCCCCAAGCTCGTTTGTAAGAAACGTTTACTTTCCATTCAAGACTCAGATCTCTTTGTATGTCCTTTCCAGTATATACCCTCCGAGTATCTTTCAATTTTTCGATTAGCAACTGACTAAGTAACTTCATTGTCGCATTACGATGATTAGGATGTAATTCAGTTCTTGAACATGTGTGGACATTGTTGATGCTAGAAACAAAGAAAGTGCTATCCACTTTTTTTTTACGGTTGTATATGTTCCATGAGCAGCCTTGATTTATACATTTCACGCTGTACCTAGTGGGCTCTGATTTAATAACTTTGTATTCAAAGCGCTCAAGTAATGATTTATTTCCAATAGTAAACATGCATTCTGCTTTATTATAAAATTCTTTATGTTTGAAAAAAAAGGTATCGCTGTTTTGGGAATCGATGTTTTTTAATTCTGGTTGTGGTGCTGTTGGTGGCGTGGGCATATTTTTAAATGAGTCTCTTTGCGACGGAGGAAGTGAATGATCAGGTTGGTGAAAAAAGGTATCCTCGACCTTTGGTGTGTCGTGGTAACTATCTTTGTGAATCAGCGGAAAATTCAGGTCTAATGATAAATGATTAGAAGCCGAAGATGATTTTACCTCTGAAGGTGGTGGTTCTTTTGTTGAAATTAACAGAGCTTGAGTTTGCTCATTCTTACAACAGAGTTCGTGAATGAAGAATTGGACGTCTTCATCATCAACAACGTCCACTTCCATGGAACCATCTTTGTAAGATAACCTGACTCTATCATTTGGTGTGTCTTTCACACCGTTAACCTTTTTCTTCACATACGCCACTAGTTTATTGAAAGTGATATTTTTAGGTAGTTTAACTGCATGTTTAGACGCAGGATGCACTAAATAAACCTTAAAATTAGAATTGTCATCGTAATCCATGGTTGTGTTTTGAACAAATTTAGGTGGAAATAATTCTTGGACTTTACAGTAAACTGTTTGAGGCAAGCCAAGTCCAAATTACCAGCCCTTTGTACTTGTGCATTTACTTAGGTTGCCCAACAATGTAAACTTTCTAAGGTTGCCCAAATTTAATGTATCAACATAGATACACTTTAATGAGTGTATTAAGTATGAACCACCCATTTGTGATTGTTTATTGTTAATGGTGTACTTGTGCCAACTGCCTAAGATTTACGAAGATACACATTTATTTGTGTTATGTGAAAAATTTATTAAGTTGAGTAAAATTGCCAACTACCCAGTGGATGAAACTAGTAACTAATGCCAACTACATATAGATTCTTTAAGTAATATCAATTTCATATTTGTAGTAATGTCTAACGGTAACAATTCATTACTAGTTTTAGTAATATATTTAGGATCCTTACTTTTTTATTTTATTATTATTAATTTTTTTTACATAATTAACAGGGATTGTGCGTAAGCGTTTGTCTTTTGAAGTGGAACGACCATCTAATGACGTGCTTCATAAAATATATATGAAACAAGTTAACAAAAGATCTAAGAAGGATGCAGCTGAAAAAGGTGCGTTGGCTGTCAAGGAAATAGGTGACAAGAATAAAGATGAGCACAACAAAATAAATGGAAATGTTGATGGTGAGAAGTCAATTACTAAGCAGCATGAAGATGAAGCAATAATGGAACAACTAGCCGAACAAGATAGGGCTGAAAGAGAAATGGAGGAGAGAATGCGGCAAGACCGGGAACACGAGGATCTGTGGAATCTGATTGAATAAGGTCACCTTGGACCCTTATTTGAAGGTTAATTTAGTTAAAGTTAGATTATCAGCCTGGAGACTTGTATGTTTCTTTCATAAACTTAATCTTAGTTTAAAAAAACATGTAATTCACTTCTTTAAACTTCATATATTTCACTTTCCAGACTTGCATGTTTGTTTCCAGGGTTATATACTTGGAAATTATTCATTAATTTATAAAACTGAAGGTGTGAGTTGTTGTGTAGTAAATGAAGTCATTGAATATTTGACTTGGTGATTAGCACTTACTGTAAGCACAAATGTTTGTGGGCATCCCACTTCTAGTGCACTTTCAATTATTCAAAGAATGTACAATTAAAACAAACGCATTACCTCTCATGATCAAATAAACATGACAAGATCCTTATCCAAAAATGTGAATAAGGTGTGACTTGTTGTGGAGTAAACATGGTGTAACCACTGCTGTTTTTTGGAAACCACTGATAGAACAATTGTAACCACGGATAGCCGTGGGCAACCCACGGGTAGTATCTTTCTAACCACCCATGTGTGTGGGCAACTCACGGCTAGTATATTTCGAACCACTGCTAGTGCATTATTGATGAAAATGGAAACTCAAGGGGCAGTTATGTAACATGTTAATCTAAAAGTATATAATCCCCAAATCACTGCGCTATCAAATAATTGATCTTTAAACACTTGCAATTGGCGCTCTACAGAAACCCTAACCCACTCCCAAACTGATAGTTAAACGGCTTTTACATCTAAATCACACAAATGGCGAAAGAATATCCCACCACACACAACGTCGTTGCATACCTAACCAAGAACAATCATACTGAAGGGTTCCATGAGATGACTGATTTTATCAAACACACACCAATTCACTATGCAATAAGTGTACAACCTATCATTCTTAAAGCCTACATTAATCAATTTTGGTTGAAGGCAGAAATTCAAGAACGAGATGGAGCAGAGGTTATTAGGAGTGTTGTTGGTAAGAATGAGATAATAGTCGAAGAGGAGGTGATTAGGGAGGTTTTGAAGCTGGAGGATCCTGATGGGGTTGTCAATTTGTCTGATGCAGATATTTTTGAGGGGTTGAAAAGATTAGGTTATGAGAAAAATGTGGAAAGAATTAAGTATCATAAAGGTATGTTCTCACCCCAATGGAAGTTTTTAATACATACTTTGCTTCTGTGTCTTAGCAATAAGACCACTGGGTTTGATGAGTTTCCATCAAAAATAGCAACTGCTGTCATATGTTTATCACAGGGGAGGGTGTTTAACTGGTCTAGGATGATCTTTGAGGGGTTTATGAAGAACATTAAAGAAAAGGGTAAATACTACTTATATCCTAGGTTTGTTCAATTAATAGTGGAGAAACAGATCAAAAAACCCGTTCGTGATAAAAGGGAGTATGAGGTACATCATATGTCTTCTAGGGTGTTCACACACTTGAGAAAAAAGAATGACAAGTTCTCAGGAAAGCTTACACCTTTATTCCCTAATATGATTAACTTGCCAGACATTCCTGATAATCAGGAGGTACTTGAATCCCAACCCAACCAAAGCAATGATGCTCAACCAACTCCTACCACGTCTGAACACACTGCTAACCCATCAGAATCCACTGATAAACCATTACCTATACCTGCATCACAAAACACCCAAACCAATGATGCTGATCCCCCTGCTACCACTGACGCTCAACCCAATGCCACCGTCTCTGAACCAACGGGTACCACATATGGTGAGAATGTTATACAAGTAGTGAATGAATTGAAGGCTAAATGTACACAAATGGAAAATACAATAAGAAGGTTGAAGCACAGGGTTTATTTGTTGGAGAGAGTAAGAAGACCAAGGTTTGCTGCATCTACTAGAGTATCGAAGATGCCTAAGAAAGGCAGGTCCTCAAAGGGGAGGAGCAAAATCATTGATTCAGGGGAGGATGTAAACATGGATGTTGAGGTGGATTTCGATAGTGGAGATCATGGTGGTGACTATATGGTTACTGACATGGAGGGAAAAGAAGTCGTGCTTGAAGCTTCAAAGGTTGTAGTTGAAAACGAAGAGGAAGAAGTGGGGCAGGAAACAACCACTCTTATTGTTGCTGAATCCCCTGGTAGTACAAATGAAATAAGTGATGCCTCCTTAATGACAACCACGGTCACACAACCACCCAAGTCTAATGAAGTTGAGAAAGAGGTTGCTGGTACGCTGATGAACTTATGTAAAACCTTACCCAGTCGGACTGGATCGGGTACTGCACATTTTCCTATACTACTTAAACCCACTGGTCCTAAACCCTTGGGTAATTCTTTGGTTAAAGGCTTGAAGGTTGGAAAAGCAGGATTGGTAGAGGAAGGAAAAGAACAATTGGTCGAACCTTTTAATGTTGCAGTTGAAGACGAAGAGGAACAAGTTGTGCAGACTCTATCTAGTGATACTACAAATGACAGCACTGCTGTAACCTCAGAGATAATATCATCGACAGTTACTTCAGATACACATATTGCTACTACAACCACTGATGGTACACTGCTGAACTTATGTAGAACCTTAGCAATTCCTGATTCTGTTATTGCAACTGTTCCCATTGTAATTGAACCTACTGGAAATAAACCATTGGCTAATAGTTTGAAGAATGGGGAGCCAGTTAATAAAGTAGTAGATCAACGAGACATAGGAAAGGGTGAATCTATTTCTGAACCTGAAGAAGAACTTGAATTTGATAGTAAGGAGGATCAGGTTTCACATGATCATGAATTATCAATACAGTTGGATGAAAATTTTAAGGCTGAACATCTTGCTTTTGAAAAAAAAAGAACAAGATGAAGCTAGTATGAGAGTGATTGAACGATGGAACATGGAACAAGCATTTCTTCAGGCTTCTGAAATGACAAAGTTGGAATGGAGTAATGAAGAATGGGCACTATTAGATGTTCCATCAAGGTCAAAGGTTCTGGCTACGAGGGCGAGACAAATGCAGAAGGAAAGAAGTGTCGTACCATATAATAGTAAGAATAACAAACCTCCTACTAGGGCTCAAAGGAGAAATTTCATGATCACGATTCTCAAGCACGTGGAATTTTGCAAAGGCAAGGATTTGAACAAATGCACGTACGAAGAGATTGAAGAGCTGTATGAACGTTGGTTAAGAATGAAGGATGATTTCAATCCTATGAATTCTGATAAAGAAGCTGAGTGGATCAAGAACGAACAAAAGCGAATGGAAGAAATTAGGGAGAATGTGCGTTCTAAGAAACAGAAATTGGATGAAGGGATGGAGAGGGAAGAAAGAATGGATGTGTATCTTAAGGTCAGTGGTATACAAGAGCCGATTAATCGTACACCACTAAGCGCAAGTCAGCCAGTTCATGATTTGAAAATAATCACTGAAAATGGTAGAGAAGTGATTGAAATAACAATAGCAGATGGATGCAGAAGTACATACGTAGATTTTAGAAGATTGTTGTTCTTTCTATCAAAAGAGGATTTGGAACAGTTATGGAAAGTCATTGATTTTAGATATGGAAAGCATGGGCCAACTGGAGGATTAGCAAGGTTCGTGTGGAGATCAGTGAAAAACATGTGTCAACCTAATCTAGCGGACAAATTCTGGAAACAATTTGAAGTAGTTGAATGGATGCTTTATGAGCATTCCAGAGTACATGCTGTACAATCTACTAAGGATAAGTTTTTCATGTTTATTGATAAACCCTATCCATTGTCCAAAACTGTTGCCAGGAAAATGTTGGAAGCGACGCTTGATCCACAAGGAACCATATCAACAAATCCAATGGTAGATCAATTGTTCTTGAAGATTCAAAAGATTGCTGGTATACAAGGTCCTTTGGCAATAAAACTCTCAAGGAAGGTTAAGTAGAATGGGTGGTGTATCTAATAAGAAGGCTGAGGAGGATGGTGGGTCAAACCATGGATTGAATTATTGTTGAAACCACGGGAAGTATGAAGAAACCACGGTTAGAATAACTGTTGAAACCACGGCTAGTTGAAAAGATACCACGATCGGTTGAGAAGAAACCACGGCTACTTGAAAAGATACCACGGCTAGTATGATCAAAACCACGACTACAAGCACTGTTGAAACCATGGCTAGTTGAGTAGATACGACGGCTAGTTTAGAATAAACCACGGCTAGTAGAAGATTGGAAGCTGGTTTAAATGTAATATCATAATTTATATGTAATCACTTTTGAGTAGTGATTATTATGATTTAAACAAGCAATACTAATATCAACTAATAGTATTTACAAACATTCACAAAACATTTTGGATATTTACAGATTTATCATTCCAATAGTTACTATAATTGATTATACATAGACAAAGAATGACCATTCCTTATGAGCTAACACCTTTATGTACCAATTATATACATACTTAGTCAATGAGAGTTGACGATACCAAAACTTGTAATAAATATAGTCAATGACCAGCATACTCAATCTTGTATTTCCATAGGTACTCAAACATTCTTTCGCGATAGGCAAGAGCTGTTTCTGCAGGATCGTCAGACTTTAATGGCATGTTATGACTCAGCCTATATAGGTTAATGCAAGACCATATCCCGCAGTCACCGTATTGACCTGTTTGTTTGGGGACGTCAACACATTTTTGAAAGCTAATCTGATAACCGTTGATATGTATGCCTTTTGCTGCAAAGACTCCCGTTTCGTCTAGTAATTTTGGCAGCCAATACTGAAATTTTGCAGGCATGGTATCCTTCCACCAAATCCATTTGTTTGTAAAGGATGGAAACGAATCATACAATGTCAAAACACCCGTACTGATATGCAGCTCTCGTACCGCCCAGTGCTTGTGAGGTTCGTTTATTGGAAATAGTACCTACATCATTTACGACATCAGCATAACGGAGCCGGCTGAACAATCTATACGTACGGCAATATGGAAGGAAATAAATACCTTTTCGACATCAGCCCAAGGCACCGGGTACTTTACACCATTTGCCCAATAGGTTCGTACCATGTAATTAACTACTTGAGGTGTGAAAAAGGGACCCACCATAGCCCAGTCGGCATCTGATGGTCGGAAATGCCACATCAAATCTACCCATAGGTCAAGGTGCTGTTTACACATTCGGGCACATTATTAAAAACAAGTGGGAATCACAAAGAAACAATTATGGTACAATACTAACGACTGATTTTATACGCACCTCGTCCCTCAGCCATCCATCCTTGTTACCACCCGTTGCCAATAAACAGTCCCAAAACCGGTGATCAGCAATTGTGTCTTCATTGCCCCATCGGAAGATAAACCTAGTTCCGTTATTCTCTTTCAAAAATTTTTGAACGGAACATGGCACAGTTACCTTTTTTGTTTTTTTCTTCCCAGTTCCAGTTCTCGACAGATTCTAAATTAGAACAAATTAACTCTTTTAGTTAATATTTGTATTACAAAGTAAGACACATATAAGTTGAAACAGTCAAATACCTCCACAAACGGTTCCAACGTATCATCAAAATCTGGAGCGTTAGGAGGGGATGGGGTTTGACAATTAATCCGTGTTGAACGCCTTCTCTTTGGAGTAGTGGCTGGTGGAGTAGTATAGGGTGAGGTGCAATATCTCCCTGGCTTCCTCTTACGTTTAAGGGAGTTGAAAACTAATCTGATATTTGCAGCCTTAAAAAAAACGATGCATCTTTTAACAAACAGCTCGACTATCCAACAATTAAATAACTTCAATACTCAACTGATATTCTACGGCATAAATTTTTTTAGTCATGACTTACCAATGTTGTGGAAATTGTTCTAAGGACATGCACAACAAATCATGACTGTTTGTTCAGGGCCCTTTATTATTTTCAAAAGTAAATCCTCTGCAAAGTTGACTATGTATGTTTAACTGTTTACATGTGACTTAGCACGTGGTGTCTATTTAATAGCAAAACCATGATCTTATTGTTCACCATATTTCCATCAAATATTTGCTCCTATTCATTTTCAGTTTCATAACCATATTTCCATCACATTAATTGATTTATGTCGAGTTCTAAAGGAGTTAGCTTTGAGGAAAACCACGATGAAAGGGAGTGGTCGATAAAGGTAGCAAGAGAGGTAATGTTTCCTGAAATATATGAATTATATGGACCAGATGCTGAACCTACTTACCGATTACCAGCTGAAGTGCTAGAAGACATAAGAAGAGAGATATACGGTATTGAAAAAAAACAAGTTATAGAACCAACTGGCGGTGGTAACTCTAAGCAATCACAAAGGTTGGGACCCAATGCGCAAGATGTTGGTCCTAGTAGCCGTAAAACTAATGTTCGGAAGCAAATGAATTGTCGTAAGACACTCAAACAGTTAAGTCAACCATAAGTGAAAAAGAAAATAGTTTGCATGTTTCCTAGTTTGTAAAAGTGATGTATTAATGTATTAAATACAAATAAGTGAAAAATAAAAATTTATATTTTAATAATTATATCAACTGTAGCACATTGTAAAGATAAGATAAGATTCTTTACACAGTGTAAAAGATAGTATTTTATTCTAACTCAAGTACAGCACAATGTAAAAGATAAGATTCTTGTTACTGCTACATATCCTACTAAATAAAATTTTCCTAGTTTCTGCTCTCTTATTATCACAACTCTCACTTTATTCTCTCTTATTCTTGATCAAGAACAATGGCAGCACCAAATGGAAACTTTCAAAATGATGAAGAAGAGTATGAGTTTGTCTTAAACAACACTTTGCTTTTTGACGCAGTGTTAGATGCTTTTGGGGAAGAACCAATGTCAGAATATGGTTCATATAGGCAAGTGAGTGTGTGGATGAGGACAAATATCCTTACTTGGCTGCGTCGCCAAGACTTCTACTGGGATGATATTTATGGACTTGATAGGGAAGAGGAGGAAGAAGATGAAGATGAGGAAGATCTAGAGAATGAGGAGGAGGCTGAAACTCAGGTGGTGCAGCAAGGTCAGATAGTGCAGCAAAATGAGGTAGAGCAAGAGTTTCAGAGTGAGGTGATGCAGCAAAGGGAGGTGGTGCAACAAACTGAGGAAGATGATAAAAACGAATTGGAGCAACATGTGAATAATCCTACATTATTTGAGAATATGTATAATTTGGAAAATAGGATTAGTAGTCTTGAAATACTGTTTCAACGACTCAAAGAAAATAAGAACGCAAGGGAGAGAGCTCTGGAACTAAAATGTAGATTATCATGATGGTCATTTATGTTTTTAGTATCATATTTGTTTTTTAGGTGTCGAAAACTGTTTTAATGTGTGTTTATGTGCTATCTATGCAAATGTATTTATGTATATAGTAATCAAATGAAATGAAGGGACTTGTTTGTCGCTAATAATGTCTTTGCTCAACTTATTTTTGCCATGTCTGCTCTGGGATTGTACTACTATTATGCATTATTTGTTGTTAACAAATGATAAGATAATTAAATGTACCTTGACAACATCCTGCCCATCCTCATAATCAAGGCATATCACTTCAACAGGTTGTGTATCTGCCCCTTCCATAGCCGTTTCCTGAACCTCCATATCCAATGTGTCTACTTGTGCAACACCTTGCGCAGTGGGATCATAAACGTTGTCTACCGGTAAAGCCCCCTGCTGCAGCCACCATTCTAACAATGTAAGAGTAAACTGCACAAACCATTCCCACCAAAGAGGTGGCCGCCACACAACAATTTCTTTACCCTTCGCACTGTCATTTTCTTTTTCCGCACCATTCACATCCATCGATTCCTAGATAAAGGGTATGTGGGTTTAATATTGAAATAGAAAAAAGTAAAAGAAGGAAAAAAAAACAATATATATATATATATATATATATATATATATGCGTACGTCAACAGGAGTTGGATCAAACCCATCGTAAGCAATGTCTGAGAACTCATCATTCAAATTTGGTAAGGCAGCACAATCAAATTTGTTATCCACCTGCATTATATTGTTGGAATCATGAGCATCGTCAGGACCTCCCGATAAAGCAGCTTTCATAACTTGGGTCATAGGCCCGGTAAACTCATCAGAATCGGTATACAACAGCTTCTGCTTGTCATCGGATCCTACGTTGGTCCTGATTGGGGTGTGTTCATCGGAAGTAGCCAACGGTTTGTTGGCATCAACACTATCCACCTGTAAAAAAGTGAACTTACTTAGGCACTCAAAGAGACCATTTTGGTGGAATGAAGTAACAAAAATTCAAATAACAGCTTTTTACCTTAATCTCACCAACATCTTCTTGAGACTTTATTCCTAAAGCTTCCTCAATTACCACAATTCTCTTTTCTACGCTGTGTAACTCACATAAGAGCTGTGATACACCAACTACTCTTACACGTTCTTCTATACTACCAACCCAGGACTTAAGGGATTTAAGCTCGGCACGAAAGTGATCTTTATCTAAGGTATGTGGCGATTCCGCTTTGTCACATTTGATCCCATCTGCAACCTCAACATTACCGGCTACAACATCTTCAACCTTCTCAGGCTCATTCTTATTCAACATTTCACCAAACCCAACAACATTCTCTTCTTCAACAGCTTTGTCATTGACACTAGACGTTTGACCTTCTGTAACTACTTCATCGGCGTCACAGAAAGGGACATTTAAATCGGCTTGAATTCCACCGCATACATCCACACCAGCCATAGCTTCCTCTTCTTCCACCATCAGTTGGTCAGCCAACTCTTCTCTTCTTTCAACAAGTTGGGAATCTAGTTGACGGATGTACTCCATACTGCAAATGTACCACGGACAACTCAGCTCGGCATTTGTTGGTACAATCTTCTGTAGTGGTCTGAAAGCCTAAATAACAAAGGAGATAAGCTGATATGCTAAATGCAATAAAAACATACAACGGTAAACTAATTTTGGGTTTTTACTTACCGGATCAAATAAAATTGTGTAATGTTTTTTTTCAAAGTTTTTTAATTTTGACCAAGCTAGACAACGTGGGATCTTCTCTGGGTCTTTGGTCCAGAACTGGGAGCTGTTTGGGAATGTCTCCATAATCCAAATCTGAAAAAACAAATACATCGAATTAAGAGTTAGTGATTGTGATTATAGTGGTTGTGATTATGGTTGCAGTGGTTAGGATAGCATTGGCTATATATGTAGTAACAGGGGATACAATTACATAACGTGTTGTTGCAGCAGTGGGTTCTTCTGAATTAGCAGTGGATGAAGACACATTGTCAGTGGTTTCAACCAACCGTTTACAAATAGTTTCTATGTATTTATCTAGTGCGAAACCATCAACCATAACATCCTTAAATCTACACAAACACTTACACTGACTACAGAACAATGCCTAGGAAACCAAGCCAATGCCTAATGAACAATGCCAACACATTATTTAGATTAACCATCAGAATATATACAAGCACAAATAATGTATGTTACAAGTAAAATCTAACCTTCAACACCCATGTAAATCCATACAGAGTGTATGTTTGTTCTTTTTTTGGATCTTTTGGAACGGGCTTCTTTGATTCTGCCTCAAGATGCCTAGGAACAACATTCACCATTCTTTTATAAAGATGAGCCCACATGTATTCGCCCCATGGATACTCATTCCATACACAAAAATCCTCAACATTCCTTAGCAAATGGTCAGGAACATTAAACCTTCCTTCCCGACCAATAAATACAAATGTTGCAATCACCAACAAAGCAACCCTCACAGCATCTTCATCGGATAACAATTCCCACCTTTCCGCCGACTTTACCAACGCCAAAAGGTCATCACCCTTAACTTTTTTGTTCTTAGTTTTTTTTTATCGGGAAACAACCGATCAAAAAAAGGACTATATGTTAAACCCTTAACAACATGGCCGTGGTCACTTTCACTTTTATCTACTGGTCCTAAACAAAACCCAGTTAGAAGACTAAATTGTTCACGGCCAAAATCAAAAACATTATCACCTAGTACAAAAGTTAAAGGTGGACAACAATCACTAACTTTTGACACCTCAACTGCATTTTGATATAAATAATGGTATAAGTGGTTGTCAGGGGAATACTTAGGAAAATCTAACCAAGGGCCAAAGACAGTTTCTCTAAACAATTTGGTTCTATTCACATTCAATGCACCTGTAATAGTAGCAATATGTTCTAATCTAGATCTGACCGTTAGCTTTGCATCAAACATGTTCGTGGTTGGATTCTTGAGATGTTGAAGACCAGCGATTGATTGTACCAATATGCGTCGGATTGATTTGAATGTACGAATATGCGTCGTATGGAAGAAGAACTATTGAGGGGGGTAGGATTAGGGCATTGGATTATTGAGTTTGAGAGGGAAGGATATGTGTTTCAAGTTGCAGATGATTTTTCGCCTTTGAGAGGGAAAGTGTGTGTGGGGTAAAGCAGTAGTGTGTGTGTGGGATGATTTGGGTAATTTGTGTTTTGTATTTAGGTGTATTTAGGTGTATTAGGAGAATAAATAATTATTTGGGATGTGTAATTTGGTTTATTAAAGGTGTATTTGTATGGTATAGAGTGGTATTTATAGAGAGTTGCCCAAAAGTACATATGTGGGGGCCAAGTTGCCCAACTTATTTGTATTTAAAAATTTAAAAATAAAAATTTTGCTTTTTCACTAAAAGACAAAAACTGTCAGTTGCCCAATATATTTGGTCAAAGTTGCCCAACAGACAAAGTGTTAGATTTGTACTTTGTAAGTACAACGTGGGCCCAAATATTTGATAGAGTTGCCCATGGGAGAGTTGCCCATGGGGCATTTTGAGAAGTGAAAAAAAAGTGGGGCATTTGGGGTAATAAAGTTGGGCAACTGGGGCATTTTGAGAATTTGATCAAATAATTATCACACTGGCTTACCTTTCACATTAGCGTTACCTTAGTTTTCTCTCTCCTTTCAAATCCATCGCCTTTCACCTATAATGGTCACAACTACCCTCATATTTCATTAAAATACGTACTTTATACAAACATACCCCACAAAATATCCCACACATACTCACAAACCAAATAAACAACAATACAATAGCAAAAATGCCAAAGGTAACCATGGTCGCCTTTCACTTTGAGCTTGGGGGCGCGTGACAACCTCCGTTAATAATGAGGCTCACTCGTGACAACACCCCTTACACCACCATTACGAGTGGTCTAAGAAAATACTCTCTCATTGTCACCAATTCTCTCTCTAGCTCCTCAAACCTTCTGGCATATGGTCCCACAAGCAGGGACGGACTTAGGGGGTTCCGGGTGTTTCATGAAAACTCGATGGATGTTTTTCGCTTGGTGTTAATTTTCGTTAAAAATCTCAAATTTTCAAAAATGAACTTGGTCCTAAAATTATGTGTCACATAAACACATGTCTTGTTTAGTTAGTCAACTAATATTTTAAAATCTTAATTTGTTTAATAGAAATCGTACCTTTTAGTTTATTTTTGTTTCTCTTGTACTCGTAAAAAATACACTTGATAACTTACTGTCCTGAGTCTGTCGCTACCCGCAAGGAGATGTTTTTCGTTGTTTTTCCTCACCTTCCCACAATGAGGGGATGTGTATTTTTTGTTTCATGCCTTTTTTCCTCCCCCTTTCCCGCTCCGACACTTTAAACACTAATAGCACTAAGTTGTGGTTTGCGTCTATAACATATTGCATGCAAATGCACCATATTAGATTCTTAGCTTTTTACTTTATAGGAAAACTATATAATTCAGCATAAAAATCACCATCATTAGTAATAAGAAATTATAGGTGTCATGTGTCCCAGAAAATAACAAACACAAACCTACAACATGTTGGTGTTAGGATGTGATAATCATAAGCTTGCGTGGATAATTCTTGAATCGTGTAAAGTTCACTCTTTGATACAATATTTTTATCTTATTGATTGTCTTAAGTTACAAGAAATTGTATAAAGATAAGACAAGAATGAAAACTCAATGTGTAAGCAAATACCAAGTTCCTACGTCGCCTATACTTTATCTGGTACAAGGCTAAATACCAAGTTCCTTTATTTTGGAGGAACCACAACCCCACTACACCAACTATCACAACACACCTATGACATACTTAAGAAGAATCAACAACAAGAAACACTTATGTGATCTTGTGATGATGACGAAGCCAAGAAACCCATGTCTTCGAGCTTGCAATTCTTCTATTCAAAACGTCGTGATCTCGCCTTTTAGGAGGAACCCAGAGAATCACTAAAAGAAAGGCTACATAGATGATCCTTAGATCTGAGTTTAGAGAAGTAAGAATATGGAGAGAAGATATATCTAAAAGGGGTAAGGTGAAATAAAGAAATAGCTCACTATTTATAGGCAAATAGAGCTCTAATCAGCCAGATCCTATCCCAGAGGTATCCAGCCAGTGTAATCCAAAGGATCTGGCACCTGGGTAATTTCAGTCCAGATTTTGGGTTACAATTCCGGGTTTCGGGTTATGGGTCATGGACTATGGGTCATGGGTACCCAACATGATGTCATGCATGATGCAAAGCATACTTTAGGTTATGGGTTATGGACTTTGGGTCATGGGTCATGGACTTTGGGTCATGGGTCATGGACTTTAACCAAGTCATGCATGATGTAATGCACATAGGTCATGGGTTTTGGGTCATCGGTTTTGGTTTGTGAATAGTCCAAACTATTTACTTAGTATGTGTTTTATAAAAATGGTTTGGGCTTTGTATAAACTATTTAACTAGACATGCTTGATTGTTTATTTTTTTAGTGAAATGAGTTAGAAAATTATTGGTTCGAAAACTTATGTATTTTATTTATTTCGTTAAATTGATTTTACGATTGTTATCAGCAAAACACAAGAAGATCGCAAGATATAAATAAACGTTTTTACGGTTTATTTTTATTAACAATCTCCTCCTTTTTGTTGATGATAAAACATAAACTTATTTTAATTAAAAACAAAATTTGTAAATATTTTAATTAATTTTTTTAATCTTTTCTCCCCCTTTTTGTCGAAACAAAAAGATTGTCGAAAAGAACTAACCCGAGTGAAATAAGATTAAGATAAAGAATGCATGAAATAAAAAATGACAAAAGGTATTATCTAGTTTGCAAAGTTCCCCCTTGACGAATGCTCCCCCTTGGTGAGGGTGTCAAGTAATTTGGAGAACTTTAGAATGCAGTATTGCTAAATAGCAATTCTTTCTTTTGACGAAAGCTCCCCTTTATTGAGAGTGTCAAGTACTCCAAGTGACTTTTGAAAATCTACAAAATAATGGTTAGAATGCAGGCATATAGTGTAGCACCTCGCATATTTCAGGTCCATATTTTACTATTTAATGTTATATAAATTACTTTTAATTATTTAATTAAGTAATCTAAAAAATTAAATAGTGTAAATTATCCTCACAACCAACACAAGACCAGGAAAAGTCTATATGTTCAAAAATACTTTAGTTTCACCATTAGTAATAATTTATATGACTTATTCCCACTTTGCTAATTTTAGGTACACATTTTACCTTTAAGCAATACGCGTGCCCGAACCTACGTTATTAGGTTTTAACAACATAGAAGCACCATATTAGACTTATCATACTTGTAATAGACCTAGTTGGAGTATGTTGATAAGTTTTAACATTTTTGGAAGTATTACATTTTTACGTTACCCGGTTTTAAGTTTCGTGAATTAAGGGCATAACATTAGTAATTACCGGGACCAAACTATACCCTAAAAACCAATGTTTATCAAATAAAACATACAAACTACCACCTCCTCATGAGGTGGCGTTTGATGAAGCCTCACAAGGCCATGTGGCTTTCTCTCATTCCACCTCCATCCCACTCACCACTCTTGTTCCCCCCATATACCCCAAGTCACCTCACACATATCCATTCACATGCAAAACTCACATATCTCTTGGTTTCTCTCCTCTCTTGCCGTCCAACATCAACACACACACACACACACTCATAGACACTTTGATTTGTACTTCAAAATACACTAAGAAGATGGAGCTTAAGTTGGTACCTACATGATCCTAGGGTTGTTTTATTGATTTCAAGGGTGAAATAAGAGCTACACAAGGAAGTTAGGGGCTGAAGTAAAAGGGTTTACTGCAAGGGTAAGAAGGTTGGTAAAGCTTGGGTTAAGAGGTTGAAGAAGGTTGAAGATTGGAAGGGGGTTTAGGCTTGATTGTTCTTGTGACTATTCAACCTAACTCTTGTAAGAAGTTGTTTAAATTTCATGTCAATGAATATGGTTGTAATGATATTTATGATTATTTCATGTATTTGATATAAGTAGTACATGTAATAAGGCTTGCATGATGTTGTACATAAAATTGATGGGTAAAAACTAGTGTAAAAACTCATTAAGACAACTAGTAAGAAACTAGTGAATTATCATGAGTTTTAATATAAAAATCATAAACTATGGACTTGATTTAGTTTAAAAAGTTGTTAGGAAGTAAAAAGGAATTTGCGTTTGAATATTGAAATGGACTTGTAGATAAAACTCTGGTTCAAGAAGCTGATAGTGACAATGGTTATTATGTCAAAAGTTTCTCAACTTTTCAAACGCGCTTTACCCTTTGGTGAACCGCCCTTGTCCCCCCGTGTGGCCTGCCTTTTCCCCCTGGCGCGAGCGCCCGTGCCGACCGCTCCACCCCGCCCCACCCTCCACACGGCCATGTGTTCTGCACCCACCACGCGATATTCCCCCACACCCATTGTCCCCCAGGTGGCCTTGTGCTCCCCTTTCATTCTCCTCTAACAGCTGTTCGCCACCAACGCGCCTCTGATTAACGTCTTTTCCGCATCTCCATCACCTCGACCTGTGTCCACACAGCGAGGTTTCCACTAGAAACTCGCCATGTATATGTGCGGGTCCCTGTGCCCCCCACCCCAATGCTTCCACCAACTCTGAGTAATATGCTGGGCACTACTCACGATCTGGTCCCCACCGCGCCAGTATCACAGACCTCTTCCTCCCAGCACCCACCCGCCACTTTCACACAACCCCGCATCGATTCCTCTTCCCCGTACCGTCCCCCCCTTACCCCATCCTTCGACCAACTCCGCCCCCCCATCATACTCTGCCGCACGCCCTCTCCTTTCCACACCCGTACCCCTACAACACCAATATGCCACCGACACCTACCATCTCCCCCTCATCCTGTACTCACTCCCCCTGGAACTGCAAGCAACAGCGCACAACATATCGCCGAGAATGTTCCACCCACATTGTCAGCGATACACACCCTCAAGCTATAATGCATACACTCACAACGCCGGCGACACTTCTCCGCTCCTGAAAGACCGGGACCTCTTCGGGCGTCCCTTGTCTACGCACGAGTTGTGCGATTTCCTAGAGGCTCCAATCCGTCTGCGTAACCCGATCGAGATGCACACCTGATAGACTCGACTTGATTTGATAGCCGAAACCCAGCCCTTGAGCTACGAGCGCTCCCATTTATCCAAGGTCACATGAGCGACCCTCACCAAACACCTAAGCCACGACCCCCCTCCATACCCCGCACTTACAATCCCAACGCAACCCCCCAAAACAGACGACGAGCCAACCACACCAAACCAAACCCCCACCCCCTACCCACTCCTAACTTCGACACTTACCAGAGACACTGCACAAACTATACTAAAACACAGATTATTATACTTTCGTAGGTAATCACTAAAGATCGCTGTCTCGACATACACTGTTTTTGCTAGAAACTACTACTGATAACTACGGTGAGTTCATAGCCCCAACTTTTGTTTAACTGTTTTATAAACTACTTGGGGGAGATACATGCTAAATGTTTTATTATGGACAATTACTTGAAAACTAAATGCCTTGACTGTATTATTGCATACCACTAAGTTGTTTATGCCAAAAGTCCCCTACATCATGGACCACTAATCGCTGGGAGTGAGCGCAAATATAGTGGATAGGCCTATCGGGATTGACGAATCCTGTTTGTGTTAGCCGTATCGGTAAGCAAACGCACTTTATTTGAATTACCTAGGTATATGGCAAATACCTACTCGGGGCATGTTACTTATATCTATATATATCGTCCGGTGATATATATACAACAGTTAGTCGTGAGTTCCATGAGCTTAGAGCAATAATAACTTTCAAGAAGATAATTGTACACATTGCAATTATACTAAAAACTATTGTCCACTACTCTTTAGAAAACTATGAATTCACTCAACCATTGTGTTGACTTTTTGGCATGTTTTATCTCAGGTCCGTAAGATATGTATGGCACGGGAATGAAGGCACACGGAATAGGCATTTTGAAGACTATGCATATTATCATTCGAAAAACTTTTAAACTTTTCAACTTATTATGTACATTATGGGACCCCTACTATGATATTATGAATAAATTTGAATGATAATGTATTTGAAAACGTCTCATTTAGAGTCATTTTCTGTAATGTGTACTTTGTGTTAATAAGTAATATCCTCGATTAGCTTCCGCTGCTATTCAAAACTGAGGGTGTTACAGATTGGTATCAGAGCTACAGTTATAGAGAACCAGGGTGCATTATACACCTAGACTATAACTACTATCTACTGATTCACTCATTATAGTCTTCATATTCCGTGTGCCATGCCCATTATTTGACATATCACTGTTTAAATTGCTATGAACGTTTAACTAACTCTGAACATGAATACTCTTATGCAAACATTATGTCTGTACCACCATCCCCAGATCACGATCTTGTTATTCCAAATCAAGCTCAACAAGAGCAAGTACTTCCGGCTCCCATCCATGCACAGAATCCCCCGGATCAAGATGATGATTATCTTGATATTGTGGACTATGGGGATGACGAGGATGAGGAACCAAATGAAAATTTAGCTGATGAGGATGATCCGGACGAAGATCCGGAAGAAGATGAAAATATGATCTTAGATGATGATAATGATGACATGGAAGTGATTTCCGATGATGATGAAGAAGAGGAAGAACCTCTTCAAGCGGATGTCATATTCAACGGATCTCCACCTCCATTGTCACCAATGTCACCATTTATTCCTGCTTCGGTTACTCCCGCTACTGGGGGAAGGCCTTATATCATTGGAGGCCCTTCCTCTACCTATGAAGTTGGAGGACCATCAAATACTTTTCCGAACTTCCCTAGGTACAAAATGGGATGTCTGAGACAAGATGTCACAGCACTACAAAATCATGTCCACTTTCTGTCAAGGGCAATGCATCGTCGTGAAACGGAGATCTCTTCAATAAGATTTGAAGCCGTTAATGCTCGAAAATGAACTGATCTGACAATCTTGGACATGAGTGATATCCAAAAGGGCCTTACACGTGTGGAAGACATTGTCTTGGATCCTATAACCGGATTTCCAATGCTTAGGAACAAAGTCACCCGTATGGATAAAGCACAATATGAAGACGGCGAACATATTAAAGAGTTGGAACGCCGTGTAGCTTCAACAGAAATGAAGCTAGAAATTGCTCAAACCGATCGATGTAGGCTTGAGATCGATCTCTACAATGTACGGGCAGAAATGCAGATCATGTTTCATGAACTAAGGGGCTCTAGGGAGTTTCGCCCAAATGACGCCATTGATGTGTTGGCCGCTCATGGAAATAACAATTAGCCTGAGCCGCATCAATCCCCGGACTCTTGGAAAACTATTGTTGTTATGATAGTTAGTAAGATATGTAATAGCTAGTAAACAATGAAATTGCTGACTGATAGTTTCGTCAGTAAAATTTTGAAGAAACCTGTCACGGGTTTTGATTTTGTAACTCCGATGTAATGTATTAACTATATATGAATATAACTATTGTTCTATAAATCTATCTCATCTTGTGTTGTGATTTAATTTCCAACGTTCCATCATTTCTAATCGTGCTTATTATCCAACATCATACTTATACCACATCTCTTGTTTAATTGATAGAATCATGCCACCTAAAAAGAAAAGCCAAGCTGCTATTGATAAAATGATTGCCGATCAAGTGGCTGCCGCACTTAGAACTGAGCATGCAACTGCAGCTACAAATGCAGCCCCGGCCGCTGAGGCTGCTGAAACTGCAAAAACTGCCGCTGTGGCTGAAGCACTTGCAACCGCTAGGGCCGCTGCAACCAATGTTGGAGCAGGAGGTGCTAATGCTACGGGACCAGCTATTGGTGCTGAAAGAATAAATGTCGAACCAATGCCAAGGGGCTGCTCATACAGCGAATATATGAAATGCCAACCCACAACTTTTAAAGGCATTGAAGGAGCTGTAGGGTTAACCCGCTGGTTTGAGAGATTTGAATCTGTGTTCTTGATCAGCAACGTCATGGAAGATTGCAAGGGCAAGTACGCCACTAGTACTTTAATGGATGAAGCTTTGTCGTGGTGGAATTCCGTAGTGCAACCAATCGGCATTGCAAATGCCTACAGAATTTCCTGGGTCGAACTCAAAATAATGATGATCAAACAATATTGTCCTCGTAATGAGGTACAGAAGTTGGAAATTGAATTCTGGAACCACATAGTTAAGGGCACTGATATCACCACATACAATCGTCGATTCAATAAATTGGCAATCTTATGCCCAACAATGGTTCCAACCACTGAGAAGTTACTGGAGAGGTACATTTGGGGACTTCCACAACCTATACAAGGAAATATGACCTCATTTGATCCAAAAATGATAGATGATGCAATGGGAATGGCTCGTAGACTAATGGCTCAAGCGGTTAGAGCAGGAACTGTTCTGATTCATGACATTAACCTCAACCGCAACAACAACAACAACAATAACAAAAACAACCATCCCAATAACAATACCCACAACAACAACAAGAGAAGGTGGAATGATAGCCGAAGGGGTAACAACAACAATCCCAACCAACAAAACCAAAACGCAAACCACCACAACCAGCAAAACCGTAGGCAAGAAAATGCCAGAGGTACTGTTGCTGCTGCTGTTGCACCAGCTGAAGGAGGAGGTTATCAAGGAAATGCTCCGTTGTGTTACAGATGAAAATTACATCATGAAGGACCTTGCATCGTTAGATGCAAGAATTGTCAAAAGACAGGGCATCAAACCAAGGACTGTAGAGGAAAGGGGCCTGCTACTGGTGCCAACACCCAACCAGTATTGACTTGTTTTGGGTGTGGAGAACGTGGACACATCAAGAGACAATGTCCCCGAAACAATGGTCAACAAGAAGGAGTAGCTCGTGGTAGGGCGTATGTATTGGGTGATAAAGATGCGCAGCAGGATCCGAATATGGTTACGGGTATGTTTCTACTCAATAACCATTATGCAAAAATCTTATTTGGTTCGGGTGCTGATAAAAGTTTTATATCTACTGCATTTGCATCTTTACTTGATATTGCACCCACTACATTAGACACCGCCTTTACCATTGAGTTAGCAAATGGGAATCTTGTAACCACCAACATTGTACTTCAAAACTGTACACTAAACTTGTTAGGTCATCCATTCAAAATAGACCTCATGCCAATAGAACTCGGAAGTTTCGATGTTATAATTGGTATGGAATGGTTATCGCAACAAAATGAAAATATCATCTGTGGCGAGAAAGTTGAACATATTCCTATCGATAATGAAACCTTGGTTATCCGAGGGGATCGAAGTGGAACTCACCTGAACATCATTTCTTGCATTAATACTCAAAAGTACATCAAGAAGGGATGTTATGTCTTCCCAGCCCACACAACGGAGAAAAAGTTAGAGGAGAAACGACTCGAAGATGTACCTATCGTACGTGATTATCCTGAAGTCTTTCCTGAAGACTTACCCTGACTTCCACCACCTAGACAAGTGGAGTTCCAAATCGAATTGGTGCCAGGTGCCGCACCAGTTGCTTGAGCAGCCTATCGCTTAGCCCCTTCAGAATTTCAAGAGTTATCTAACCAATTGCAAGAACTTACGGATAAAGGTTTTATTAGACCAAGTTCATCACCATAGGGAGCTCCGGTCCTATTCGTTAAAAAGAAGGATGGATCCTTCAGAATGTACATTGATTACAGGGAGTTAAATAAACTAATTGTAAAGAACCGATACCCACTTCCAAGAATCGATGATCTTTTCGATCAACTCCAAGGTTCAAGCGTATACTCCAAAATCAATTTGCGATAAGGATATCACCAACTTAGAGTTCGAGAAGAGGATATTCCAAAAACGGCGTTCAGGACTCGATATGGTCACTATGAGTTTCAAGTTATGCCATTTGGTTTAACTAATGCTCCATCAGTATTCTTGGATCTCATGAATCAAGTGTGTAGACCATATTTGGATAAGTTTGTGATTGTGTTCATAGATGATATTCTAATTTACTCTAAGAGTAAAGAAGAACATGAAAGATATCTCAAGCTGATCCTAGAGTTACTCAAGAATGAGAAGTTGTACGCTAAATTCTCAAAATGTGAATTTTGGATCTCAAGTGTACAATTATTGGGTCACGTAATTGATAGTCATGGAATTCATGTGGATCCCGCCAAGATAGAGTCCATAAATACTTGGGCTGCCCCTACAAATCCAACGGAAATACGTCAATTTTTAGGACTTGCTGGATATTACCGTAGATTCATCGAAGGTTTTTCCAAGATAGCAAAGCCTTTAACTAAATTGACTCAAAAGAATTTGAAATTCGATTGGGGTGAAAAAGAAGAAGGAGCGTTTCAATTTTTAAAGGAGAAATTATGCAGTGCACCTATCTTAGCGTTACCTGAAGGAAACGAAGACTTTGTTGTGTACTGTGATGCTTCGTAAAAAAGGTTTGGGAGCAGTGTTAATGCAAAGACAGAAGGTGATAGCTTACGCCTCACGACAACTTAAAAAGCACGAGAAAAACTACACCACTCATGACTTAGAGTTAGGGTCAGTCGTTTTTGCTCTTCGAATCTGGAGACATTGTCTCTACGGCACAAAGTGTATAGTATACACAGATCACAAAAGCTTGCAACACATTCTGGATCAGAAAGATCTAAACATGAGACAACGCCGCTGGTTAGAATTACTTAGTGATTACGACTGTGAAATTTGTTATCACCCGGGTAAGGCAAACATCGTGGCAGACGCTCTTAGTAGAAAAGAACGAATCAAACCTCTAAAGGTTAGATCATTGGGAATGATGATCGTATCACCATTACCCTCACAAATCCTTGCAGCACAAACTGAAGCTATCAAAGAAGAAAACCGACCCAAAGAGAATCTCTACGGTATGATAGAGAAAAAAATGGTTTTGTAAAGCGTTCTGATGGAACGTTATGCTTCAAAAACAGAAGTTGGATACCACTCTATGGAGGTGTACGAGATTTGATTATGCATGAATCACATAAGTCAAAGTACTCCATTCATCCGGGGTCTGACAAAATGTATCATGATCTCAAAATGCTATATTGGTAAGGCTGACATTGCCAAATATATTGGTAAGTGCCTGACATGTTCTAAGGTCAAGGCCGAGTGTCAAAAACCATCAGGATTACTACAACAACCCGAGATTCCTATGTGGAAATGGGAAACAATCACGATGGATTTTGTTACGAAATTACCCAGAACACCGAGCGGTTATGATGCCATTTGGGTAATTGTTGACCGTTTAACAAAATTTGCTCATTTTATTCCAATCAAAGAAACTTATGATATGGATCAGCTGACCAAGCTGTACCTCAAAGAAATAGTTTCTAGACACGGTGTACCAATTTCAATTATCTCAGATAGAGATAGCAGATTTACTTCAAACTTTTGGCAGTCACTTCAGAAAGATTTTGGAACTAAACTGGACATGAGTACTGCCTATCATCCGCAAACAGACGGTCAAAGCGAAAGAACCATACAAACCTTGGAAGATATGCTAAGATCTTGTATTATCGATTTTGGTAAAAGCTGGGACTATCATTTACCATTAGTCGAATTCTCTTACAACAATAGCTATCATTCCAGTCTTAAATCATCACCGTAGGAAGCATTGTATGGTCGAAAGTGTCGATCTCCCGTATGCTGGAATGAGGTTGGCGATGTTCAACTTACCGGCCCAGAAATTGTACGGGACACAACTGAAAAGATTATTCAAATCAGAAGTAGACTACAAACTGCTAGAGATCGCCAGAAAAGTTACGCTGACACTAGGCGAAAACCCTTGGAATTTCAAATTGGAGATAGGGTTATGCTAAAAGTCTCGCCCTGGAAAGGCGTAATCCGTTTTGGAAAACGTGGGAAACTAAGTCCACGATATATTGGACCATTCAAAATTCTAGAAAGAGTTGGTCCGGCAGCATACAAACTCGAGCTACCTCAAGAATTAAGTGGAATCCGTAACACTTTCCATGTGTCAAATCTTAAGAAATGTCTATATGATGAAAGCCTCGTTATTCCACTAGACGAGATTAAGCTCGATGACAAGCTACATTTTATTGAGGAACCTATTGAAATAATGGACCATGAGGTTAAACAGTTGAAACAAAGCCGAATCCTCATCGTCAAAGTACGTTGGAATTCTCGCCGAGGGCCTGAATACACCTGGGAAAGAGAGGACCAAATGCGATAGAAATATCCGCATCTCTTCTCGGGTACATCAAACTAAATCATGAGGAAATGATTTCCGTAACGGGGGAAGGCTGTAGCACCTCGCATATTTCAGGTCCATATTTTACTATTTAATGTTATATAAATTACTTTTAATTATTTAATTAAGTAATCTCAAAAATTAAATAGTGTAAATTATCCTCACAACCAACACAAGACTAGGAAAAGTCTATGTGTTCAAAAATACTTTAGTTTCACCATTAGTAATAATTTATATGACTTATTGCCACTTTGCTAATTTTAGGTACACATTTTACCTTTAAGCAATACGCGTGCCCGAACCTAAGTTATTAGGTTTTAACAACATAGAAGCACCATATTAGACTTATCATACTTGTAATAGACCTAGTTGGAGTATGTTGATAAGTTTTAACATTTTTGGAAGTATTACATTTTTACGTTACCCGGTTTTAAGTTTCGTGAATTAAGGGCTTAACATTAGTAATTACCGGGACCAAACTATACACTAAAAACCAATGTTTATCAAATAAAACATACAAACTACCACCTCCTCATGAGGTGGCGTTTGATGAAGCCTCACAAGGCCATGTGGCTTTCTCTCATTCCACCTCAATCCCACTCACCACTCTTGTCCCACCCATATACCCCAAGTCACCTCACACATATCCATTCACATGAAAAACTCACATATCTCTTGGTTTCTCTCCTCTCTTGCCAACCAACATCAACACACACACTCATAGACACTTTGATTTGAACTTCAAAATACACTAAGAAGATGGAGCTTAAGTTGGTACCTACATGATCCTAGGGTTGTTTTATTAATTTCAAGGGTGAAATAAGAGCTACACAAGGACGTTAGGGGCTGAAGTAAAAAGGTTTATTGCAAGGGTAAGAAGGTTGGTAAAGCTTGGGTTAAGAGGTTGAAGAAGGTTGAAGATTGGAAGGGGGTTTAGGCTTGATTGTTCTTGTGACTATTCAACCTAACTCTTGTAAGAAGTTGTTTAAATTTCATGTCAATCAATATGGTTGTAATGATATTTATGATTATTTAATGTATTTGATATAAGTAGTACATGTAATAAGGCTTGCATGATGTTGTACATAAAATTGATGGGCAAAAACTAGTGTAAAAACTCATTAAGACAACTAGTAAGAAACTAGTGAATTATCATGAGTTTTAACATAAAAATCATAAACTTTGGACTTGATTTAGTTTAAAAAGTTGTTAGAGGAAGTAAAAAATTGAATTTGAGCTTTTTAATCACTTGAAATGGACTTGTAGATAAAAAGTTTTGGTTAAAAGAAGATGACTAGATGAAATTGGTTATTATGTCAAAAAGTCTTCTGAAACGATTTTAAAACGCGACTAAACCCTTTTCTGGTCCAAATAAGCAAAAGTGTAAAACACGAAAGTTGCTCGGAATGAAATTTTCTTCAAAAACTCAGCCACATGACTAGTTTGGGTATGTTGACCCAAAAATTGTTCCAAAAACTTGTTTATTAAATGGAGCTTTACTAGACTTTGATAAAATGACTATATGACATATAAACTATATAAACATCTTTTTACAAAGTTTTAACTCTTATATTAGTCAAAAACATATTTTGAAACCTTTACACAACATCATAATATGACACGCCGAAATCATTTCATCACAACACTTACACATAACAACTACTTCAGGACATAACTCATAACACTATCACGTCACTACTCAAATAGTCTTTGACGAAAGACGACATATGTTTTGTACAACATTTGTCTCGTCAAATACTTACTTATAAATGATAAGTACTACAATAGTAGGGAATTTCATTATCATAAAGAGGCCTCTTCGGGGTATCGTATCGACGAGTTGTGGATTTACGATTTAAATTGTCCTGGCTCCTCGTGTGATTACTACATGATCTCTTGATTTTGATAGCCCGAACGGTGGTACGAGGTCATTTATAAAAAGGCTATGAGCCGAATCAACATCATGAGCCAACAAATTACATATACTTGTACACTTATATTGAAAACTATACTAAAACAAGATTATTATACTTTCGTAGGTAATCACTAAAGATCGCTGTCTCGACATACACTGTTGTTGCTATAAACTACTACTAATAACTACGGTGAGTTCATAGCCCCAACTTTTGTTTAACTGTTTTATAAACTACTTGGGGGAGATACATGCTAAATGTTTTATTATGAACAATTACTTGAAAACTGAATGCCTTGACTGTATTATTGCATACCACTAAGTTGTTTATGCCAAAAGTCCCCTACATCATGGACCACTAATCATTGAGAGTGAGTGCAAATATAGTGGATAGGCCTATCGGGATTGACGAATCCCGTTTGTGTTAGCCGGATCGGTAACCAAACGCACTTTATTTGAATTACCTAGGTATATGGCAAATACCTACTCGGGGCATGTTACTTATATCTATATATATCGTCCGGTGATATATATACAACAGTCAGTCGTGAGTTCCATGAGCTTAGAGCAATAATAACTTTCAAGAAGATAATTGTACACATTGCAATTATACTAAAAACTATTGTCCACTACTGTTTAGAAAACTATGAATTCACTCAACTATTGTGTTGACTTTTTGGCATGTTTATCTCAGGTCCGTAAGATATGTAAGGCACGGGAATGAAGGCATACGGAATAGGCATTTTGAAGACTATGCATATTTTCATTCGAAAAATTTTTAAACTTTTAAACTTATTATGTACATTATGGGACCTCTACTCTGATATTATGAATAAATTCGAATGATAATGTATTTTAAAACGTCTCATTTAGAGTCGTTTTCTGTAATGTGTACTTTGTGTTAATAAGTAATATCCTCGATTAGCTTCCGCTGCTATTCAAAACTGAGGGTGTTACATATAGTATGAAATTTTGCAGAAAATAAGCTGGAATATGTCTCAGAAATATTTCTGAGCTCCCGGATCCATTTCAAAATGGATCCGCTAGGTACAAACTCAGGGATCCGGCTATTTGTAATTGATTAACATCACAAAATATAACAAAGAAGACCATAAAGTGAGGTCATAATCACACCAATATGCTTAGGTAAACAAATATCGTAAAATAGTAGGTCCATGTAATAAAATGAAAAGAGACGTACAACAATGACTAATCTATAAGACTAAGAACATGACCTAAAGTTTAAGAATTTCTAATAAAAAAACTAAATCAAAAATAAAAGTTAAAGAGGAGGGGTGATCATTTATGTTTGCACTTCTCTCCGAGGTTCCTAAGGGTGGTTAGGTTTGTTGATGTCAGCAAGAAGCTCAAGAAGATGATAGAACATGAAACGCATTTCATCACAAACTTCATGAACTAATGTTTGATTTTGTTTACAATGCTAGCAAGTTTCATCATGGTTAGGAGGTTATCAAAATCTATTCTCAATCCATATAGATTGGTTGAAAGGGAAAAGTGTGCTTGGAGTAGGTAGATTTGGTGGTGAGAAGCTTGATGTTGAAGGAAGCAAAGTTGAGGTTGAGAGATGTATGATTGATGTTGGATGAGGTGAATGAGTTGGTGGAGGAGACACGTGTGTTGTTGGTGGTGGTACATTGATGTCAACACCTACATTTTTGGGCAAAGGTGATTGTTGCTTAAACATTTGTTCAATTGAGGAGAATGTATGTAATGGTGGAGGATTAGTAGGTGGTAGGAGGAAAGTCCTCTAAAGAGTTCATGTATTGATGTAGTGAAGTATGAGGTGTAGTAAAGGAGAGTTGTCGAGGTCCAATGAAAGAAACTCGTGTTGGTTAGGTAGAGATAGGAGTGGTTTGAGGTGTTGGTTTTCTAGATGGTGAAGGTGTTGATTGACGAGATGGAAGAATAGTTGGTTCAATAAGAGAAAATGTTGGTGATGCTTCAAATGGAGAAATTTGTGGTGGTGTTGGTTCAATACAAGGTGGATTTTGGATGTAGTTAGGTGAAGGCTTCTTAATGGGTGAAGACTCGGTTGATGAGATTTCATAAACAATGCGGGCGGTTTTGCGAGGAGGGCTTCTAGTAGATGAGTTTGCACTAGATGGTATATTCATGGTGAGAAATGTTTAAGGAATGAATTATTAGCTGAAATAGATGATGTTGAGGTGTGGGATTACAGTACAAACACAAGTCGTTTAAATAGTGAAATATCATGTAATAAAATTAAAAGCCTAATCCACTAAAGTCCTTAGAAATCTAATCATATGCATGCAAAAGGTCAACTTAACTGAACTATAGTCTTCTAGAAGGATCATTAAACAAAGTGTTGAGTGTTGGAGTGGATAAAGTGGGTTTTGAAAGCATAAAATAGTTTTTCACATGCTTTGTTTGCCCGGATCCTACGGATCCTTTTCAGAAGGGATCCGGCTATCTGAGACAGAAAATCAGAGAAATGGTTAAGTATTATATAAGTTAATGTTATGATTGAAAGGAAGTGTCTATAATGGTGAAAAGCCTGAGACCTTAAGACTAATGATGAAAAATAACTATTGATGGGATTTATAGAGAAATCAGAATTAAAGAAGGCTAACCAATGATCAAGGTAAGTCATGATGACTTAAATATTTACCATTAGTTATGTGAATCTAGAAATAGTTAGAAGGAATAAATATAGAAAATCTAAAAAATTATAAGAATTAAAAAGTTAATTTTAGAGCATTTTGAGGGAAAAATGGATAACGAAAATTTAAAATAACTAAAACTAATATGAGAACAATTAGAGTAAGGTAAGGGAAAAAGGATGTAAGCACCGGAGCAGAAAAGTAGTGAGTATATGAGAGATGATAAATCAAAAACATCTTAGAATGATCCTAAGTCATCCATAAGAGAATATGGAATCTACTAAGACTAAGGATAGCTCAATTATGACTAAAAACAATATAATCAACTAATCTAATAAGATATAGAGGATGAGAGAGTGGTAAAAAGGTATAAAATGCATCTCTGTTTAGCCAGTTCCTCCGAATCCCTTCCAAAAGGGATCTGACTGATTAAAATAGAAGGATTTGGCTTTTAAGAGCCAAATTGACACAGTGGGCTTGCCAAATCGTACTCACTCATCAAATTATAAATCTTGTGATTCTAACTATAAATATAAATGGACTATAGTTCTAGGATAGCAAGAAGAGCAAGTAGAATAAACAAATATGCAATCAAAAGAGACTAAGACCAGTATTCGATAATAGCTCAAACAACTAGTAGTATACCAAGATGAGAACATCCGAATATATCAAATAGTTAAGATACATCATTCACTTAGAAGACCATGTTTTCAAGCTAAAGAACCATAAATGTTTAATGACAAACATTCTTCACTTAAACATAACTTTCATCGTTAATCTGTTCACTTTTTCTTCTTTCCAATGTTTGTGAGGAAATGGACGAGGCTTTTGTCATCCGAATCATCCAAATTTGTCCCGTGTTTGTCCTTGAGTTCTACAAGAGTGTCCGCATCATTAGAAATGATGAAGGAGCTTTTGTCATCAACAATCAAAACTTCACCCTAACTCTTGTCGAGCTTGCACAAATCCTTTGCATCACATGCCATGGTGTGTGTATGTACTTAAATGATTGGTCACTCGCCAAACTCAATGATATGGTTGATGATCACCATGTCTATCTCACTTCTCTTTATGAACCCGCCACAGTAAGGAATGTCGTCTTCATTCAAAGAACCTCACAAACTCGTGTCACTCTAAATTCCAAAGTCATCCACCGAGACCCATTCCAAATGGAACTCTTTGAGATGTTCCCACTTTACAAAAAATTAGAAACAAATCCTTAGAGAAAATATTATTTGCTTGGTCGGGAATATAGATCATCTAAATGCTTGTCTTGTCTACATGATCTATTGTCTCATCAATGAAACTCCCTTTAACCTAGCTTATTAGATGGTCACGAGAATGGCAAGTGTCTTTAGAACGGAGAAAATGGTACTTCCATATGCTATGCTTCTCACCCGTCTAGTAAACTTTGTGAATGCTTTGTAACCTACTTCTTTGACGAATGACCATTTCTTTTGTAATCAGGTCATGGTACCTCTCACCAAGGGACGAACAACAAGGTTCATGGTTGATGGAAAAAGGCCTCATCCTTCTACTGACTCATCCGAGGAAACTAAAGGAGAAGCTAGCAATCCCATCCATAACTATCATCTTGACCCCATCTCATCCATTGATCAATTGCCCGACATTCCAAGTCCTTCACAAGAATTTCAACAAGCCAAGATAATGTTCAAGTGCATTGCTCACTTCCTCATGGGTAAAAGAAGAAGTGAAGATGAGATGGATATTTGAAGGTGATTTGTATGGTCCTAATCTAAAACCTGTCATGTATGTCACAATATTATTGTCATTTGGTAGAACTAAAACTTATGTCATAGTTGATGAAAACATGGATGGTTTAACAAGAAACAACTAAATAGGAATTTTACTAGTTTTGATCTTATATCAAAAGTTGGACGTCATCCTATTTACATGCCCATATGTTGCTTCTACATACTATACTTACTATGCTTTACTTTTATATATATATGCTTTCTATCGAAATCATTAGTTTCAATATTCGATACGTAGAGCAAAATTTTGCAACCATTATGTTAAGGAAATATGTCTCAGATGCCGGATCCCTTGACTAAAACTAGCCAGATCCCTCAAGGGAAGGATCCGTGGGATCCAGGTGGACAGAAGTTCATTTTTAGCTTCCTTGCATCAATCCAACCGTCCAGACCTTATTGGACTAGTTGAAAATGCTACATTAGGATCAATTAAATTCCTTAGGCTCAGTTGATCCCACATTCACTCATGGATGACTTAAGATCTCATTCAAGTTGTTTTTGATTTATCATTACTTTGAAACTCACCATCTTTCCGCTCCAATGCTTGCACATTGTTTCTCTCATCTCAAAAAAACCTAGTTTGATATTTCTCTCAATGTTAACAAATTGATTTTAGTCATCTTTACCTTAAAACGCTCTAAAAACTAGTTTATCATTTCTTGTGATTTTTAAAGAATTTTCTAAATTTTTCTTTGATCACTATCTGGTTTCTATAACCATTTTCCATCCTCAAAACTCTTAGTGTCATCCTTGATAACTCATTGGTGTTCCTAAAAACTCCATTTCTTTCCATAAAAGTCATCATTGTCTATCCTCACTCATTATACTTAGTCATTTAGTCTTATACCATTTAAGACACCTTACTAGACCAAATCACTCAAGGTATATAGGTGCTAGGCCTTGCTAGAACCCAATCACCCTTTTTCTTGGCTTCTGAGAGCCAGATCCCTAGCTTAAAGCTATCCGGATCCCTGAGAATTGGCTGCACATAAAGCCTAATATCACTTGATATAATGATTTCAAATCCTCTTTGCTAATCTAAACACTCCACATTGTCTTAAATGACTCCCTAGATGAGAACAACACTGTAGCTAACTCTTGTCCACACAATTCATTGCAATTTGAAGAACATTAGTGGTTTAGGCTTTAATTCACTTGCCTAATTTATCCATTTATAAACCACTTGTGTTTGTGCTTCGAAACTACCCCTCAAACACTTAGTCTTAGTAGCTAAACCTACTTTTTCAAATTTTCACCTTTTTAACATTTCACCATGAGAAAAGCACCTAGTGCAAACTCATCAACCAAAGGCCCTTCCAAGAAAATTGCTCGTGTTGTTCATGAAATTTCTTCAACCGAATCATCACCCATCAAAGCTCCAAACACTAAAGTTCCTTCCCAACCAACTCTACCAATCAAACCAACTCCCAAAAGACTTGTTCCCACAAAACAACCTTTGCCAAACACTACCATACCTCCAAAACTAAACACTCTCACCTCTAGAGCCTAGAGCTCTCTCCTTCACCACACCTCTTTCATCTCCAAACCTTTACTCTGTAGAAACTTGCCACCTAGGCCCTCTCATCCACCACCATTTCCCACATTCTCATAAATTGAGAAAATGCTACCACAACAACCTTCTCACCAAAACTTTGGTGTTGGAACTTCACTAGCACCCGTGTCTCTTTCTCCTTCACCCTCAAATGGTCCATTTTGGATTATGAGGAATCACCAAAATCAACAACCGAACCATATGGAAGTAGATAATTCTTTACCTCCACCACCAACACATAGGGATGGCAATGGGTCGGATTCGGGGGGGGGGGGGGGGTTAGTGTATCCGTACCCGCACCCGTTTATAATATCTGTACCCATACCCTCCCCATTACCTGCCGGATACCCGATTAATATTATCCATTGGTTTTTTGGGTTTCCCAGCGGGTATCGTTTATCCCCAACTGAATATTATATGGACAAAATGGCATCCCCAATTGAATATTACATGGACAAAATGGTGGTATTAAGATTAAGTCACACTAAAATCAACAGACAAAACAAAGGAAAACACACTAATATATTAATTTTTTTTTAAGTTAAAAAAATGAACATCATATCAATTGATTTTGAATTATTCATGTACAAAATAAAATGTGTTATGTAATAGAGATACTTATATAAAAAAAATATAATGGAAGAAATTATATATAATGTATATATATTCAAGTTAACTATAGTATCAATAAAGCGAGTATAGATTTGGGTAAACGGATACGGGGTACGGGTACGGGTAGTATTATCTGAACCCGTACCCGGCAAAAAAATGTATCAATACCTAAACATGCATCCAAACCTGCCAACCCGCACCCAAACCCGACCCAACTGGTTCAGGTTTCGGTTGTCCTCATCGGTTTTGGGTGCTTTTGCCATCCCTACCAACACATATATCACCACCTTCATCCTTGGTAGAACCACCACCTACTTCATCAAACTTACCTCCACAAATCCTTCCATCCCTTATGGAACCTCCACCTTCCTCATCAAACTTACCTCCTTAAACTTCTCCTTACCTCCACCATTTCCTAGTCATGACAATGATTACTATCATTGTCAACATTTCCAAGGGTTAGTCCATGAAGTACGTGATAAATTACGTTTCCATGTTCTATCCCCTTCTTGAACGTTTTGATGAAGTCAACAAATCTAACCGTCCATAAAACTAGGAATGCAAGCACAAGTGGTGTTTTCTCTAGTCTTTGGCGCTACTTAGACTGTTAGGATTTTTACTTTAGTGCATGTTTGTATCATTTTATTAGTTTTAGAGATATGTGTATCATTTCTATCATTTTTATTAAATGAAAATACATGCTTGTATGTTATATAGTTATGTGAACATGCTTGGTGCATCAATACATGACTGACTTGGACGTTTACGTCATTGTTTATATCTACATTGCTGCTAAGTTGCAGGTACACGGTTCCCTACATTTTTCCTAGACGGATCCCTCAAATGAAGGATCTAGCTGAACCGGGTGTACATAGAACAATTTTTGAGCTTAATTTGAAGCTCATTTGCAAGAAACAATGAACCATATACTTGTTTTCTCACCTTTGTTTAGTATATTTTCAAAATACACATGAAGAATTTGACGCCCTCAACAAGGGGGAGCTTTTCATCAAAGTGAAACATTTCAAAACATTTGCGATACATTCACTTACTCTTCCTAACTACTTGACGCCCTCATCAAAAGGTAGCATTCGTCAAGGGGGAGCATTTCATCAAAGCAAAAACGTTGCAAAATACTTGAAATACACTCGTTTAGTCTTCCTAATTACTTGGCGCCCTTATCAAAGGGAAGAATCCGTTAAGGGGAGCTAAAACGAGACCCTCTTTCTCACCTTACTACTTCTTCTCTCTACATTTCTTTCTCTACAATCTTTCTCATTTTTTTTACTTTCCATAAGTTTTTCTCAAAACTCTTTCTACGATGTGTTAGCTTCTTTTTGACGCTCTTTTTGTTTCGACAAAAAGAGGGAGAAGAGAGTAAAAACTCCAATTCAAAATTTTACGAATTTTATTTTTTACTTAAAATAATCTTATGTTTTTGTCATCAACAAAAATGCGGAGATTGTTAATACAATTAAACTATAAAAACGTTTATTTATATTTTACGATCTTCTAATGTTTTGTCGATAACAAACGTAAAATTATTTTAACGAAATAAATAAAATACGTAAAAGCTTTGAGCCAATAGTTTATTAACACACTTTTACTAAATATATAAAAACCATCAAAACATGTTTAGTAAAATAAGTTATATAAAACCAAAACTATTTTTATAAAACATTTTCAAGTAACATTTTTTACTTACATTTTATAAAAATGTATATGTACTTTGTATAACTTGTAATGGGTAAATAATGGGTAAAAACCAAAGTCCATAACCCATGACCCAAGACCCATGATCCATTGACTAGGTACAATGAATCTTGTTGGGTAAAAACCAAAGTCCATAACCCATACCCATGGAGCATGATCCATAACCCATGACCCATTGCATGACATAATGCATGAAGTCGTGTTGGATATTATCCATGATCCATGACGTAAAGTCCATGACCCATGACCCAAGATCCATAACCCATTGGCTAGGTACATTGTATCTTGTTGGGTATCCATAACCCAAACTCCATGACCCATGGTCCATAACCCATAACCTTAACTCGGTTTGCAACCCAAAATCTGGACTAAGCTGACCTAGTAGCCGGATCCTTGGAAATGTACTGGTCGGATCCCTTAGGTAAGGGATCCGCCGGAACTGTGGAACAGTAGGCAAGTTTTTCCTTTAAATAGTGAGCCATTTCTCTCTTGCTCACTAAACCTTTTAGACATACTTTCTCTTTATATTCTAACCTCTCTAACCACAAATCCAAAAGATCATTCTATGTAGTTTTCTCTTTGTGTGTGATAAGGATTTAAAAGGTACACTTTTGAGCATTTAAGCCCTTAATCGACCACTTTTATATCCGTTACTGCTTAATTTCGTTCCTTTTCACTTTTTAGGTCTCTTGAAGGCAAATTGCTGGAATGACACTTATTCGGATGGAAAGGCATGAATATATGAAGAAAATGGCCAAGTCAAGATCAAGACACTCAAGCTGCTGGAATTGAAGGTGACAGCGTCACAGTTAGAAGGCGACGCCGTCGCAACGTGCTCCAAATTTTTGACGACTCAGTAGCGAAATTGCTATTTTGTACCCGACGGCGTCGGGTTTTAAAGAGTAGGGCGTCACAACTCAGAGGGCCTAGATTCAGATCCCGATGGCGTCATAAGATGAAGCCGAAGGCGTCACAACCATAAGGTGACGCCGTCACAAGGTTGACGTGGTCAAGACAAAACCCTAATGGCGGCGATCCGACGGCGTCACATTTAAAGAGTGACGCCGTCGCAAGTTGTAACTCTATATATAGAATTCGAATTTTCAGACTTTTAGAGAGGTAGTTTTGTGGAGTAAAACCTAATAACGATTTTTGGCTGTCTTGGGCAGTATCTTAGGGTTCTCATACCCTATTTTACAACAAGATAAGTAATTTACTTCATTGATTCAATTATGTCTTCAATTGTATGTATGTATGCTTGCATGTTTTCCATGTCCGGCTAATTTACTTGTGTGTTTGCTTAGATCTATGAAACCTAGGTATTGAATATTGATTAGTTGTCTCTTATCTTAATTGTAATTTGATTGTACAATAGATTGCACTACCAGGCTTCGATGATGATCAAAGGTATGAGGGGTGTATGTTCCAGCCAAGACTTGTCTTTCACCTGAGAATAAGAAATACGAAGACACTACGTTAAGTGATTACGCAGGGGTAGGACCCTGCGAACCACCTCCGGTGTGAGAGTAGGTATGAGTTATGGTTGTATAAGTGTGTGTAAGTAAAGAGATGAGTGTGAAATGAGCATACCATAATCCATTGCCCGTCCAACATATTTGTAGTGGAAAAAATAGGGTTAGGGGCACTTCTGCATGAATGTCGGAGATCATGGGGGCGTCCCATGTTTGTGGGTAACCGCTAGGGCTTAGTGACCCACGTTCTCAAACTTGGTGGGGAAGCCAAGAAAGAGAGGGAGATCGTGGGTTTGACCAAGTCAGGAAGTTCTCCTATCCGTTACTCCTTCGTCAAACATACCCCGAAGGGCTTAAGGCTTCGAATGGCGAATTCCCCGGAGGTAAGCTTCGTGATAACGAATGGTTTGACGCCTATGAATATTCTGGAGACCTAACTTGGGCCTTCGAATAGAAGGGCTTCGACACGTCTCGGAGGAGTGTCCTTCGAGCTGTTCGGAGGGTAGATCATCAAGCCCCCCAGTCGAAAGTGATGCATATGAGCGAAGAGGCATTGCTTTCGACTTCATTCTTCAAAAAAATTTCCTCTCGCTGCTAAACTTATCGCTTAGAAGATAATTATGCATTTAACTAGCGCATTTAATGCTAACTAACCTTTTCGGCTGCCTCATTTTACCCGGAGACCAAAAGACCTCTTTTTAAAATTTAAAAACTATTTAAATCGGATAAGAGTAAATATTAGGGACACGTGTGCGGCCTTAAAGACGGTAAAAAAGAGTATTTAAGGGAAGGTTGTTGGAACCCTAAAGCACTTTTACTCTTTCCATCTTCTTTTTCACGCAGTAAACCTTTTGAGCGCACACCATCTTCGAAAACAAAGGTAAATATTCATATTTACTTGTAGTTTAAAATAGAAGTATGGATTCCAAGTTTATCATTAAACAGCAAAAATGTACATTAACTGCACAAGATTTACACGATCACCTAGCTGATTATCCAATCCCACCGGAGTATAAAATCATGTTACCCAAGTCTAATCAGGGTATCTTTGATGCTCCACAAGGTTTTGTAGGGCTATACACTCATGCGTTTAGCCATTCCAACCTTAGGATTCCACTGCACCCACTTATATTAGAGTTTATGCAGTATTACAAGGTGATATTTCTAGGTTTAACCCATTTGGTTTATCCAAACTGACCACATTCATAGTAATGTGTAAAGCATACGGCTATGAACCAACTCTAAAGGTGTTAATGGGTTATTTGAACTTGTATCCTGGGGGAAACTGGTTAACCTTGGCTAAGAGGCCTAAGGCGGATGTGCCAAATCTGTTTGTGAGAGTATATACCAACATAACAGCTTGGAAGGGCAGTTTTTTCTATGTGTAAAACACTTTTATTCCACCCAACTATCCAGAGTTGTTGAGTAAGGAGTATATGTTTGATGCAAAATGATACAATGACCCCTTGCCATATGAGATGCGAAGGGATCCATGCTACCAACGTTTGGCTAGATACCCTGTTGATGTGCAAGTGTTCCCCGAGCCAATCTTGTACATGGCTGGGATTGCCCAGAGCTAGGAGGGGTCTCCCAAGAAGCCTGTTATCATGTACCATGGATAAAGTATGTTTTTATACTTCTATTTAAGTAGGACCAATGAAGCACTGATATTTATTTTTTCTTGTTTCGTTTTTGCAGAAATGTCGTTCAGAAACTTTATGTACCAGGATCTTGATGAAGACTTGAGCTTCATGACCGCTGAAAAGGCCGAAGATTCCTTCAGTGTTGGCTCTCCTTCCGCGTCTGTCAACAACAATGATGTGGATACTTCGCAGCCGGAGCCTATTGCCTCAGCACCCCCTCAGGCTGCGCTGGAGGTCCTTCTCAACTTGTTGAGAAAGTGGCAGACTCGGACGATCCTGCAGAGGAGGATGTCCCGGTTACTGGTTCTACTGGGATAGTTGACAGGCTGAAAAGCCGAAAAGGAACAGCTGGCAAGGCAGTTAAGTCTACCAACAAAAGGAAGAATCCCCTCCCTGCCTCCGGATCTAGGGCCGTGCGGCAGAAGAGTGCGGAAGGCTTTGTGAAGTCTGCCTTCGAGTTGCCAAATGAGACTTTGGAGATGCATGGTAAGCAATGTCTCCTCTGTAAATTGTATGAATTTATAAATATGGTAAGTAACTAATCTCCTGTGCAATGTAATGGTCGCAGGACTTCTAGATACGAAGGAGCTTCCTAATGCTCTGTCCTTCCACCGTATCGTGGATCATGTTACCCCCTCCAAGTGGAAAGGATTATTGGACAACATGTCCATCGAAGGGGTCTGTGATTTACATGATAAAAGCGTTGCTAGGCAAGCGGTGTTGGACAATCACTTGAATGGTCGGACCAGGGAACTACTCAGGGCAGTTACCAAGGCAAGACAAGAGATGGATGTCATGCTTGAGAGGGAGAAGCACAGTGACCAAGAGTATGACAAGCTGGAGGCTAAGTGTGACGAGATTAAGAAGGATGTTGAGAAGAATCCGCTCGTCCAAGACCTTCGTGAAAAGATAGCCCAGTTATTAGCTAAATGTGGCAGGCTCAAGTTGGAAGAGGCCATGGTTATCAGTCTTACAGGTCAAAATTTTGTGCTCGAGGCAAAGTGTGCCGATTTGGAGAGTGAGAGGGCTAGACTTGGAGAGATGGAAATTAAGTTAAGGGAGGAGGTTGATGGCTTGCAGATGAGGTACAAGATGCTGCAAAGGACCGTGCAGAGGTCGTGTCTAAGGTGGTGCCATATATAGCCATGGAGCTCTACCATAGTGATGAGTTGGGAGCACAAATGTGGAAGGTCATCAAAGCAGCTATCTTCCATAGACGGTGTTTGGCTTTGGAGGAGGCTGCTAAAACAGGTAAACCCGTAAACCTCTCCAAAATTAAGTGATACTGTCCCACATCGAAAGCTGAATACGATGAGGCAGGAAATGCGTTTGCCACCGCAGAGTACTCCTTCCTGACTGAAGCTACTAAGGATCCAATGGCACCTTTGGAAGACCTCCTCTCAAAGAAGCCTCGCAAGGTCAAGCCTGCTACTCCTACCAAGAAGACGGTTTCTACCAGGCCTGCCTCAGTTCAACCATCTCCAACGCCATCTCCCAAGAAGCAAGAGTGAAGGCTGCCATGTTGGCAGTAATTTGGTTTCAAGGGTGGCATGTACCCTTTAAGACAATTCTATGTTATTTTACAATGCTTGTCTGGTTCTTTATACAATTTGAATATATGTGATGTATGGCCTTGGGCCAAAGACAACTTAATTGGGGCTTAGGCTCCTTATGCAGGTACAAGGGCACTAGCCCTTATTTTGAATGGTATAGTGTGGGGGAGTACCTCTACACACTTGGTTATTATTTGTGTTTGTCTTGTTAACTTCTCTTACGCCATTTTTCCGACGCTTAACTTTTACATACTAAGGTTAAACAACCTCATTGTGTGTAAATTTCAACACCAAGAGTATAATGACCAAATTTGATCATTGACAGAGGGTCGCGACCCACTCTATCTCAAATCCTTTAGGTAGTATGACTTTGTTTTTATTTTCACAAATGCCATAAACTACTAGGAGAGTTAATGTGAATGTTTGAATAGGCTTAAGTGATGAGGCGTTTGTTACACCATATGCCCTTTTATTCGACATTGAAACTCATAATCGACTTGGTTGAAAAAATCTTTGTGTTTAAGAAACGAAGCAAGAGATTTGTGGGAAATGTCTTATTTATCATTGAATTGGTAGAGAGGATTACATCATTCTTGAAATGAAAACTAAGACAACTACCAATAATGTTTGCTTTCCCCTGAGAAGCTTCTAATTACAAGAATGAAAAAGTAAAAGTGCTTCTTAAACATAGAACTTTCGAAGGTTCGTACCATTCCATGTCCTGTCGATAGGTTCTCCGAGAAGATTGGCCAATTTTTAGGCTCCGTTGCCGTAGGCCTCAGCTACCATGTAAGGTCCTTCCCAAGTAGGTCCCAGCTTTCCCTGGTATTCTGCTTTGCTTGCACTGTTGAGGCGTAGCACATATTCCCCAGGCTTGAAGGTGGAAGGCCTGACCCTTTTGTTATAGTAGCCTTCGATCTTATGCTTGTGCATGGCTGCTCGGATGGAGACTATCTCTCTTCTTTCTTCTAGTAGATCAAGGTTCTCCCTGATCCTTTCATCATTTTGGGAGGCATCATACGTTGCCACACGCTCCGTGTGTACACTTAGTTCTGAAGGGATGACCGCTTCTGTTCTGTATGTTAGACTAAAGGGGGTTTCACCATTGCTTCACTTAGGGTGCGTCCGATGAGCCCATAGCACTTAAGGGAGTTCGTCCACCCGTCCTTGGTGAGTTCGTCCCAGCCTTTTCTCGATCCCTTTGACGATTTCTCTGTTTGTAACCTCCACCTGTCCGTTACCTTGTGGATGGTAGACGGATGTCGAAGACTGCTTTATGTTGAGCCCTTGACAGAATTCGTAGAAGACTCCTTCAATAAACTGCTTTCCATTGTCGGATATGATGACGTGGGGTACTCCGAATCTGTACACAATGTGCTCCCACACAAACTTCTCGATCTGTCTCCCTGTAACGGAGGCTAAAGGTTTAACCTCTACCCACTTAGTGAAGTAATCGATTGCCACCAGCAATAATTTGACTCCTCCAGGAGCCACAGGCATAGGTCCTACGATGTCAATTCCCCACTGAGAGAAGGGCCATGCAGATGTCACACTTGTAATGTCTTGCTTCGGCATCTTGGGAGCGTTTGAGTGTATCTGACAAGCTTCACATTTGAGAATGATTTCTGCCGCATCCCTCTGCATCGAAGGCCAATAATAGCCCAACTTCATTATCTTCGAGACAACTGAGCGAGGTCCTGCATGGAGGCCGCATGATCCTTTGTGGACTTCAACGATAATGCTCGTAGCCTGCTTGGGTCCCACACATCTTAGCCAGGGTGATAGAAATGACCTTCTATATAGGGTTTCCCCTATTAGCCGATACTGTGGGGACTTAACATGAATTTTCCTTGCTAGCTTGGGATCTTTAGGGAGAAGACCGCTTATCAAATATTCCCTGATGGGAGTCATCCATGTCTCCCCTTCTTCGTGAACCACGTCCATAACTTCCTTGCGAATGATGGACTTTTCACGTAGGACTTCGACTAGTACTTCTTTGGTGAGATGAGCGAAGGCCATAGAGGCTAGCTTGCTTAGTGCATCTGCCTTCTTGTTTTGATTACTACGGACATGTTGGATGGTGTAGGAATCGAAGCTTTCTAGCATCTCCTTTGTTTTTTCCAAGTACTGTTTGATTACGGGTTGCCTTGCTTCATAAGAGCCTGTTACTTGGTTAGCTACCAATTGAGAATCTATGAAAACAATAAGAGCTTTGACCTCCATATCTTTAGCTAATCGGAGGCCTGCTAATAGGGCTTCGTATTCTGCTTCATTATTTGTGGCTTCAAACTCAAAACGAAGAGCATATGTATGCTCCTTCCCGTCAGGGCTGACCAGCATTAGACCTGCTCCAGAAGCATCGAAGCTGGATGCTCCGTCTGTATAAATTTTCTAGTCATCCTGTACTTCAGTGAGTTTAGCTTTAGGCTCTTACTTTTCTGTGTCTGGCTCGGAAGGTGTTTCTGCCAAGAAGTCTGCGAGAATTTGCCCTTTAATGGAGTTTCGACCTTTGAACTCTATTTCATGCTCCCCAAGTTCAATAGCCCATTTAGCCACCCTTCCAGACTTTTCAGGCTTCGACAAGATCTGTTTGAGTGGCTTGTCGGTTAAGACTGTGATCGGATGGTCCTAGAAATATCGCTGGAGCCTCCTTGTTGCGTAGATTAGAGCTAGTATCAACTTCTCCAATGTTGGATAGTTTACCTCCGCCCCCTGCAAGACCCTGCTGACAAAATAGATGGGGATCTGTTGCTTGTCTCGTTCTGCCATAAGGACTACGCTAATACTCTCCATTGAGGATGCTAAGTACATGAACAACACCTCGCCTTTAATTGGGGCTGTAAGTGTTGGAAGGATTTCGATGAAATCCTTCATCTTCTGAAAAGCAGCTTCTGCGTCCTGACTCCACTGAAAAGTATTCTTATCAATGCATCCTTTGAGTGTTTTGAAGAATGGTAGGGACCTGTCAGCCCCCTTCGACAAAAATCAACTTAGAGCAGCCAGCTTCCCATTTAGACTCTGCACATCTTTTAGATACTTGGGAGCTTGGAGATCTGTAATTGCCTTGACCTTGGAGGGATTAGCCTTTATCCCCTGCTTAGTAATCAAATGCCCTAGAAACTGCCCTTCTTCGACACCGAAGGAGCATTTCATAGGGTTCAGCTTCATGTTGATCGCCCCAAGTTGGTCAAAGGTTTCTTGCACATCGAGGAGTAGGTCCTCCTCCGTCTTGCTTTTGATAACCATGTCGTCAACGTATGCTTCGAGATTTCGGCCTATCTGCTTGTTGAAGGCTTTATCTATGAGACGTTGGTATGTTGCCCCTGCGTTCTTCAATCCGAAGGGCATCTTTCTGTAACAGTAGACCCCTTTGCTTGTGTAGAAGGCTATCTTTTCTTCGTCCTCCTTCGCCATCTGGATCTGATGATACCCTTTATAGGCATCTAAGAAGCATTTTAGCCAAATGCCTACCAAGGATTCTACCTTCCAGTCAATTTCTGGTAGGGGTAGCAATCCTTCGGGCATGCTTTGTTGATGTCAGTAAAGTCAACGCACATACGCCATCCTCCGTCGCTCTTTTTAACCATTACTGGGTTGGCTACACAGGTTTGGTATTTAACTTCCCTTAGAATGCCCGCTTGTGTCAGTTCATCAACTTCTTTGCAGGCTGCAACATTTCTTTCGGGGGCCAGGCTCCTCATTTTCTGCTTTATTGGCTCAATGTGTTTGTACTCATTGAGTTTATGCTCCGTTCCGAAGGACTGTCCGTCTATAAGAAATGTTCTTGGGACCCCTGTCATGTCATAATATTTCCAAGCAAAAATATCAAGGTTAGTCCGCAACAGTTTTGTGAGCTTCGCCTTGAAACTCGCCGGGAGTTGTTTTCCTATTATCACCGTTTGTTCAGGGTAACTAGGGTTAACCACAACTCGCTCTTCCGCATTTGTGCAGCTTAGAATTGCTATCGGAGGCTCCTCCGATTCTTCTTTGATCCTTTTGATACCATATACACCCTTATCCGCACCATAGTTAGAATGAACAGTTCCTACCCCGAAGGAGGTTTGGAATTTAATGGCAGCATGTATGGTGGAAACAACAATGCCCATCTTTTGCATAGTTGTTCTCCATATTAACAAATTATAAGGAGAATCTGACCTGACTATGACGAAGGTGAGTGTTTCCGTGCAGGATAAGGGGCCTTCGCCTATGGTGATTTCCAATGGTACTTCTCCAAGAGGCCATGAGTGCTCGCCGGAGAACCCTACCAGAGGTGTTTTCGAGTCTAGTTTTCGTGAGCGTATAAATGACTTGAGCTTTAAGAAACAGTGCTTATAAATGATCTCGCAGGAGCTTCCACAATCCATGTACGCTCGGTTTACTTCCCTGTTTAAGATCCGTACCTTGATGACCACGGGGTCAGTCGAAGGTGTCTGCCCCATGATGGAAGGGAATGTTATCTCTCCTACGCTTCCCTGCTCCCCATCTGCTTCTTTCCGTTTCAAGGTTGGATCATGCCTGTGCACCATTAGTATCGGAGCCTCTGTAGGGGTAGCCTCTTTTTTGTTTACTTTCCATTCACCCAGTTGGGTGTCGGAAAAATTATCTTTTCCCTTCTTGATGCCTTTAACCAGGTGTGCTAATTGTCCGGATCGTACCGCCTCTTCGATCTGCTTCTTCGCTCTCTGCAGCTGTTAGTATCGTGCCCATGGTCTTCGTGAAAATGGCAGTACTTCGACATGTCCCTGGCTTTGTTTCGCGCTGACATCTGAGGTGGTGGATTGAAGGACTTTGCGGCTTTCTCGGTAGCCAGAATCTCCCTGGGAGATTTGACCAAGTTCACCAAAAGTCCATGATTTGAGCCCTTGTTGTACGGGGTGAAGCAGTCTCTGTTCTTCTTCTTATTCTTGGATCCTTCCCAGGAGGACCCTCTGGAGAACTTGTCAGAGGCTTCCTTTTGCTCTATCGGAGCTCCGTTTGCTGCTACTTCTTTAAACTCAATCCAAGTGTAAGTCTTCTCCATCAGTGCCTTGTAAGTGGTAGGAAGATCGGTGGACAGGAATTCTACCAAGCTTCGAGTCCGAAGGTCATGTACAAAACCAGAGATCCTTTGATCTTCGTGTAAACCCAGAATTTGCAAAGTTTCATCGGTATACCTCGTAACGAAGGCCCTTGTGCTTTCGTTGTCCCTTTGCTTGATGGTATGCACGGCTAGATGGGTCTTGGTGTACTTCTTCTATTGGCTAAAGTGTTATCGGAACTTAGCCTTAAGGTCGTCTAGACTTACAATGCTCCCCAACTTCTGTCCAATTCCACCATATCCTTGCGGAGTCTCGGAGCATGTATGTGAACATGTGGCATGCTATGGGCATGACCCACTTCTGCATCTTGATAGCACCTTCGAACAAGTGTAAGAAGTTATCAGGATTACCTTTCCCATCGTAGGTGCCTATGTGAGTGGGCATCTTTACACCGTCAGGTAGAGGATAATCTTCGATCCACTTCACGAAAGGTGTGCAAGCTCCAGAGGCTTCGACATAGCAAGGATTATATGGAGGTGGATAAAGAGGTGTAGGGTTATATGGGTTAGGAAATGGTTGTGTGTATGCAGGGTAAACTGTAGAAGGTTGATACGAAGGGTTTCCACCCATCGACTGTGTGGGAACGTGTCCATAGAGCATTTGCTGGTAACTCTGGTTGGGGAGAGAACCATTAGGAGGGTAGGTGTTATAGGTTTGAGCAGGTAAGTAGGGGTTCATTCCCGGAGGGGGTAACTGATTCATACCTGAGTACGGAGGAGGGCCTCCAACACTCGAAACATATGATGGGGGTATCGGAGCCCCCATCCCTTCTCTTCCTAAGTGAACAACTAGGAGAGGGGGTAGATTTACCCCTCCGTTCCCTACTGGGTTGCTTCCTCCGTTAGAGTTCTCGCTCCTTCTTTCACCTTGTACTCTTTCCCTTCTTCCCGGATCTCCTCCGGGACCTTCTTCAAAACCCACGGTCCTTCCATTAGACCTTCTTATGGAAGGAGAACCATTTCGTAGGGCCGAACGCCCCCTGTTAACCGGTCGAGGCCTCTCATCTACCTCAATCTCTTCGTCATATTCCTCACTGGAATATTCCAGTTCTCTTCGCATTTCAGTGTTGCGAACTTGCCTCTTATGAGCCCTCAGTAAAGACTCTAAGGCTTCGAAGTTTGCCTCAACGAAGGCGGGGCTAATTTCTAGAATAGGGTTAGCGGATGCTGAGGCGTGATGTACGGGAGTGGTTTCCAAATGAGATCATGTAGTGAAGGTTGAGGCTGTTATGGGGGCGAGATTATCGGTGTTAGTTGTGTTGAGAGGGACCAAGGTAGAGAAACCTGGTGGAGGTGTATCTTCCTTTCCTGGTTCCATGCCAGAAAGGTAGCGTAATCGGTTAGGGTTTTAAGACTTGGTGATTACGGGACTAATAGTAGTGGTCCCACGGATGGCGCCACTGATTGTACAATAGATACCTGGCTTCGATGATGATCAAAGGTATGAGGGGTGTATGTTCCAGCCAAGACTTGTCTTTCATCTGAGAATAAGAAATACGAAGACACTACGTTAAGTGATTACGCAGGGGTGGGACCCTGCGAACCACCTCCGGCGTGAGAGTAAGTATGAGTTATGGTTATATAAGTGTGTGTAAGTAAAGAGATGAGTGTGAAATGAGCATACCATAATCCATTGCCCGTCTGTCACATATTGGATTTCATAAACACATTAAATCATGATTATAAATAGGCGTATAACTTGAGGTTTTAGAGAGAGAAATTGTTAGAGGTTTGGGAACTTAGTAAGAGAAGGTAAAAGTATTATTATGAGCTCCAACCCTCTACCTTGGGAGGTAGAGGGTATTTATTGTTTCTTACATAAACGCCATCTACGGGCTGTGGATCAGGCATACATTGGGTAAAGAGCCGTCGGTCCTCCACGGTGATACTTAACTAAAATACTATCTAACATAAAACAACTACGAGCTTTCTAATGAATACATATACTTGAGGTGACCGACACTTTAATAACTGGATTTACTAAATCCTAACAATCTCCCCCTAAGGGAGGTCACCTCAAATTACATTGAATACAAACTGATATTACATTAAGATTGTTCTTGGATTCTTGTTAATGTTCTTTGCTCTGTAGCCCGTAGTCTTTGATTCTTCATTATTGCATGTTTGGTTAATCCAAGTGGAGGTCTTTAACTGATCCACGTAATAAAGAGTTTTGAGCCAGCTTTGAGATCATCAGCTATCATAAATCTCTGACTCTTCCATTGTAGTGTTGACATTATGTGATGTTGTGACAATTGGACCGACATACTCACATTCTGGATCATGAAATCTTTTCATCAGAGTAGCGGAAGCTTTAATTGATTCATGATATTTGCAGCAGTGTAGCAGAAGCATAGAGTGAAAATATCAGAGTTGTTGATGCACTTATCATGATTTCTTTAGAAATGAATGTGTTGTGTGAGCATGCGGCTATGGATTGACATCGCCATTCTGATCAGCAGCAAACGTTGGGCGTACCTGCATACAACAGTTAGCAATAAAGCGCACGAAAGTGTCTTTGATCACTTTTGTTGAATTAAGGTACACGGCCCACGGTTCCCCGTTATTCAGTACAAGTACTTCCTGTGATCAGGTATAATTCTCAAGAACCTCCTTGACAGGGTTTCGCAGCTGTTCAAGCTGTTCTCAAACCGGAACGTCTCAAAGAAGACAACACGGAGTGAGTGAACCAGCGAATTTGAGATTCACTGATTGATGAAAAGAGATTTGAAAAACAGTCGAGTATTGCTTAATAAATTATTTTTTGCAATACAACGAAGGTTTTAAGGAAAATCAATTATCAATCATAACCACCTTTTATATTTGAAATATTAATACACAGTTGATGTGCTAGAGAAAAGAATTTTAAGAACACCGACCGGTTTTTCAAAGGTATCCGTCAATCCATAACCTGAACCAGGATTGATTCATAATTTTGAATCGCCCCATTGTTTCTGTTCAGTTGTCACATGGTTGGTCTATTGGATAGATCTCACATGCCACCTACCAAGAGCTTATTTGATGTTGGCTCTAGAAGGTTTTCCATCGTCATTGTGAATATGTTTACATATCACTCAGATGTCCTGGCAATACCACAAGGATAATGCGTAGGACTCTTAAAATATAATCTCTCTTTCCACATTGTGTGAAACAGATAGTCTTCATTGATAGTGTCCTAATGAGATTTATTTGATGATCTCGTGGCTCTAGACTCAATTATGCACATTTGGTTCCTATGCCGGAGACTAGGGAGAGGGTCTCATTTTTCAATATCAACAATCTCTAAGAGAAAGTCGATAGATTATGTCGGTTCCCCGTGAGAATGAAACAAGTCCTTTTTAAGAGGAACTTGAGTGGCTTGGGAAGATAAGTGCAGTTAGGGGTGTAAGTAGGGTCGGGTTGACCCGACCCGAACCCGATAAGGCCTTATCGGGTCGGGTCAAATCGGGTCAAAAATCTTGTCGGGTTGTTTTGACCCGAACCCGATAACCCGATATGTTATCGGGTCGGGTTAGGGTTAAAAAAATAATGCTATTGGGTTATCGGATCAACCCGATTAGCCTCGAAAATCAATTTTCCATTTTTTATTTAGGTCTGCAAATGAATGTTATTCTGTTGCAACTTCAGGTCTGCAAGATTTCTTATTATTTCTAAATCACACAATAAAAGATCTTAAGTCACTAAAAAACTTTGATATGACCATCACAATAGACATGTGGGCGAGTTGGCGCGACACCAATAATGCAACTTGCTTGTTTTCTCACAAAATTGTTTAAACTGTTTTAATTTCACATGATATTTTTGTTTTATCATTGCTTTATGTGTTTGAGTTAGTCATTAAATAACGACAACATATTTTAATGCCCCATCCAATTAGGTAAACTAAAATATGTCACACATTTAGTTACAAACTCTAAAATTTTATTCCAAAAAGCCACAGTAGTGCTAAAAGCCACAATAGTGCTCAAACCAGCTTCAACAGTTTATTATAATAACAAGTTTTAGAATATCTTTTTTTCAATTACTCACTGTAGTGCACAAACAAGCTTCAACAGTAGTGCTCAAACAAGCCACAGTAGTGCTCAAAAAAGTGATAGTAAATCATACATCTTTTTATCAATTACTCACTGTTAGCCACAATATGGTTTTTTTAACCCGACAACCCGACTCGACTTAACCCGACCCGATAACACCCGAACCTGATAACCCGATTACTTATCGGGTCGGGTTGCGGGTGACTTTTAAAAAAATCATAACCCGACTCAACCCGACCCGATAACACCCCTAAGTGCAGTGCATCACTGGGTCCATGATGTCTTGTCTTTAATACCAGTGTTACCTTAGTAACCACCAGTAGCATATGAATTGAACCCGGTTTCTGTCCTAAGGTTGAATTAATGGAGGGCTATTTAATTTCAACCTTTTCTCATTTAATTCTTTTTCATTCTTCAACCCCTTCAGTGCTTACCGAGACTTCTTAACTAGAACCTTGTTGGGTTTATTCCAGTTCTAGCTCTTTCTTAGTCCGCACTCTTCCCATATCTCACTTTTCTCATTTTTTTCATCATACCTAAGGACTCTACACTATCTAGTGGATTGTCCCTGGGTAGATCCCTTCGGCTCTGGTGGGATCGTGGGAACGAATACCTAACCTAACCATCCTTATATCACCATACATAAAGTAAATTTGGTCGGTCTATTTGGTATTGTTCATCTGCCATTTGAACCAATTGAAAACCATTCAAAAATCAATCCAGATACTTGTGATATATTATGAAAGCATTTTGTACCTGAAATGTTTTTGATATTTTTAGAAAAAGAGCTCCCCCTCAACATGTGCATCATGTATTTGAAATTGTTTTGGCACACGGAGGCAAGAGGAAGGATTCACATCTTTGATTACCATTTTCTAAAAGATATCAACATCCTTTTCCTGATCAAAATTAGTATTTTTCATACTTTTTTTTAAGGATAATTTTGGAAAGGATGTGGTTTTCAAAAAGTTGCTCCCCCTCAATATGTGCATAGAGATTTGAAAGTGTTTTGCACATATTAGGGAAAACCTGCACATTGAAACAAATCAATCACGTTTCAATCCTTTTTGGTTTGAAATAAATGCTCCCCCTCAACATGTGCATGGAAAATTTGAAATCGTTTGGCACATGTGGGGAGGAGAGCTTGTAGATCACTTATAAAACCATTCATTGAATTATCAGTTTAAATCCAATTTAAATCACAAATTCTCCCCCGATCACAATTTTCAAATCATTTGAGATTTGTGATCTCTGTAGATTTAAATTGATTTTGAAAGCTTTTTGAGGAGAATTGTGACTTGCTTATGAAAACATTTAACCGATAAGGATCAAAACTGAGACTTTAAACTCCAAAAACATGCTTGAGTATCTTTTTGAAAACATGACATAAACCTTGGTCTGAACCAGTTGTATGACAAATAACCTTTTGATTTAAATTAAATCATTCTCCCCCTCAATCAATGACATAAGTTGTTGATTGAGAGATAGAGATTTTGACCAGTGTCAAGTCCAGATGATTTTCAAAAATTGAGATCGAGTTATTTTAATTAGTTTTCAATAAGATAACAAATATTTGTTTTTAGAATCAGAGCATGAGATTTGAAAGATAAGATAAAGCATAGCTCTGTTCTTTCTTTAAAAACGGGTTATAGACTGAAATGACTATAAGCCTTTGTTTTACTTACTCTCAAAAATATATATATATATATATATATATATATATATATATATATATATATATATATATATATATATATATATATATATATATATATATATATATATATATATTTAAACAAATTATGTACATTCGAGGAACATCTAAAAGCCCGTGACATTCTTTGAATGTCAACACAAAGTACGTAGATGATATCGAATAAGGAAAACATTGACAAAATAACAATATTTTTGGGATTTTTCAAGATTTTCTATATTTTTTTTTATGGGCTTTTGTTGGTTTTGTAATTTTGTATTTTTCTTTTTGAATAACTATTTACAAGAGATGGATGAAGAAAAACCATTTACTCCTCTTCTTCCTCTTGAAGAGGTTTAAGTGTTACCGGATGTAGACTCTTTAGACCAAGTCGTGGGAGGATAAACTCAAAACGTTCTCTAGGAGGAGCTTTGGTGAAGATGTCTGCTAACTGGTATTCAGTCCTCACAAAATAAAGTTCCACCACACCGTTTTCCACTTGCTCCCTGATAAAATGATGTCGAATGTCAATGTGCTTTGCTCTTGAGTGTTGTACGTTGTTTCATGAGAGAGCAATGGCACTTTTGTTATCACAATACAGAGGGATTTTCTTGAATTCAAAGCCATAATCAGATAATTGGGATCTTATCCATAGGATTTGAGCACAACAAGATGACATGGCTATGTATTCAGCCTCTGTAGAGGATATAGAAGTATTCATTTGTTTCCTAGAAGACCAGCTCACAAGCTTATCACCCAAAAACTGAGCACCTCCAGACGTACTTCGACGTGTATCTTGACATCATGCATGATCAGCATCTGCATAGGCTGTTAGTGACATACCGGTGTCCTTCGGGTCCCAAAGTCCCATATTGATGGTTCCTTGGAGATACCGAAAGACCCGTTTAACCGCTTCAAGGAGCTTTTTGGTTGGCTTAGCCTGGTATCTAGCACACATGCATACATCAAACAGAATATCTGGTCTACTGGCTGTGAGGTACATCAGGTATCCAATCATACTACGATATTTCGTTTGATCTACCATGATTCCTGAGTGGTCCTCATCCAGTTTAGTACGCTCTATCATGGGAGTGTCAACAGGGTCACAAGAATCAAATCCAAATTTCTTTAAAATCTCATTTTGCATATTTAGATTGATTTATAAAAATGCCTCCGGGACTTTGTGAAATTTGTAATCCCAAGAAAAATGACATTTGTCCCATCATTGACATTTGAAATTTGGAGCCCATCTCTTTAGAAAAACGGTCACATTCATTGGGGTCAGTCGAGGCAAAGATAATATCATCAACATAAATTTGAACGTGAATTAAATGTTTGCCTGACTCTCTAGTGAACAATGTCGGATCAACTGCTCCTTTGTTGAATCCAGTAGATAGAAGAAACTTTGATAGCGTATCATACCATGCCCTTGGAGCTTGCTTCAAACCGTAAAGAGCTTTCTTCAAGCGATAGACATGAGTAGGATGCTCTGTATTCACAAAACCTTCAGGTTGGCTAACGTATACGACTTATTTAAGATCTCCGTTAAGAAAAGTCGTCTTTACATCCATCTGATAGACTACCATGTTCTTACTTGACGGTATCCTTTTGCAACCAATCGAGCCTTGTTCTTTAATACATCACCATGGTCATCTAGTTTTACTTTGAAGATCCACTTTAGAGCAATGATCATAGCACAGTCAGGAGCAGGTACTAATTCACATACATCTAGTCGATCAAACTCATGAATTTCTTCTTGCATGGCATTGAACCAGCTGTCTTCTTTCATGGCAGTTTTAACGTCTTTTGGTTCGACCTTGGATAGTACGGAGTTGAAGAAGCACCATAAGGCATCAGTTGCAAGTTGTTTACGAGTGGATACTGGACGAGAGGGATTTCCAATGATGTTTTCCAATGGATGATCATGTGTCCATTTTCTAAGGTGTTCGTGTGGTTGTTGTTGAGGAACTGAAGTAGCAGAGTCGATTTCTCCTGATGAAGATGGTTCTGATGATGATTCAGGAGCAAATATGTTTTCAAAGGGGGCATCTTCAGGATTAGCAAAGGGATTATCTCCATCATATGTGTCAGACACAATTCCATGATGTACACTTAATGATTGATGATTTGTTGATGAGACAGAGTGATCAGCAGCAGGCTCTTCTTGGCTTAATGACATAGAAACTAAAGGGTTAACTTCATTGACAGGGATAGGAACAGCCTCTGTTGATGGAATTGACAGATTATCAGCAATTGGCTCATATTGTTCATCAAACATTGGATCAAACAATTTCTTTAAATCATCTTTCGAAGGAGGTACATAAGGAGTTGCTGGTGAGGAATTTAGTACAAGAATAGAACTGATGGGACTACATGATGAAGGTTGAGATGCGGGTCCAGAACTAGATTGTCCTAAAGCCATTTGCCCGGACAGCTCATCGAACATGACGTGAATAGTTTCCATGATATCTCGAGTTCTTTTGTTGTAGATTCGGTAACCCTTCTTGTTTGATGCATAACCTACAGAAACTCCAATGTCCGCCTTAGCTCTTAATTTACCTAAATCTTGACCGCTATTCGTTGGATAGCACAACGCACCAAACACACGAAGGTAGGAGGGATCAGGTTTTCGTTTATGGACAAGTTCGTATGGAGTTTTTCCATGAGATGTGTGTATGAGGGAACGATTTTGGGTGTAGCAAGCAGTGGCAATGGCTTCAGCCCAGAGAAACATTGGAACCTTTGAATAAATTAGCATTGTTCATGCGGCTTCCACAAGAGTTCAATTTCGTCTTTCAACTACATCGTTTTGTTGAGGAGTTCGTGGAACACTTCTTTGATGACTGATTCCAACACTTTCATAAAATTGACTTAAGTCTTTGTTAACGAACTATGTGCCATTGTCTGTTCGAACAATTCTAACCGTATTGTTAAGTCGAACCTGAAGCTGCTTGATAAGTTTGATAATGACATCTAGAGTTTCATCCTTTGTCCTCAAAAACTTTACCCAAGTAAATCGAGAGTAGTCATCAACTACGACAAAAATATATTTCTTCCCATTTATCGTGTGCACTCTCATTGGTCCGCACAAATCCATATGAAGGGTATGCAGAACTTCCATTACTGAGTTTGTGGGTTTGGGTTTGTGGGCATATTTCTTGCATTTTCCCAATTGGCATGCTGAACAAAGATAATCTTTTTCATACTTTAATTTGGGTAAGCCTCTTACAAGATCCTTTCTGGAAAGATTATTAATGGTGCCGAAGTTCAAGTGATTGAGACGACGATGCCATAACCATGATTTTGTTTTTGAAGCCTTTGACAACAAGCAGATTGGAGAAGACTTCATCATGTCTTCGATAGAGATGGTGTATATATTTGAACCACGAGTTCCTCTTAACAGTTCCACACCATCAAGTTCTCTAACGAAACAAGTATGTTTTCTAAATGCCACTTATAGATCGGAATCACAGAATTGACCAACAAAAAACAATTTATGACCAAGACCTTCAACATAATATACCCTGGAGTTACACTATTGCCAACAACATAGTCTCCATAACCCATAATTGCTCCAAAATGGTCGTTCCCGAATCTAACAGTCCCGATGAATTTACTCACGAAGTTCATGAGCCGCGAGCGATCTCCAGTCATATGCTTGGAATAGCCTGAGTCCAGGTACCACAGAACGATTTGAACGATCTGTAGTTGGACACAGACAAGAATGGATAACTGTATAATTGGGATCCCCATGCAAGAATGGGTTCCATTTGGTTAGTAAAAGTGATTGGAACTCCCACATCGGAGGTAGAAACAATAGAATCATCAGGAATAGATGCAGTGCTAGTGTCCGTATTTGACCTATTCAAAGTATTTTCACTTCTTAAAGGAATAGTTCTACCAGTAGGCATCCATTTTCTAATGGGCATTGACTTAGAAAATTTTGGGCAAAACTCATTAAGATTAAACTTACAGCCAGTAGGTATCCATTGATAACCTATGTTACTAAATTTTCTTCCTGTGGGTTTCCAATGTTTTCTATCTTTCTTTCGCGTTTGCTTTTTAGCCTTCTTAGCTTGATTTTTGACACTAAAATTTTGACTGGGTATTTAACAGCATTAATCAAATCATTCACACCACATTCATGATTAGTAACAGAAATCGAGCAGTCATCATTACATGGTTTGCAGATAGTAGCAGAATTCGAATTAATTACAGTACGCTTATAGCTAATACTAGAATCAACACGATTCGTTTTATTCAACTCAAACTTAGTGTTCCTAGGGTGGTCTTCTACTCTCTTCCAATGCACATTCTTAGCTTGCGAGGTCCTATCTTGCTTTGTATTGCCTGGAGGCTTTGACCCGCTTGCTTTTATGTCACTGATTACTCCTGTAGAGGGAATTATGAGAACATTAGTTGGTTGGTCTACTTTTTGCATTCCTGAACTAGACGTGCATGGATCTGAACTACTTGAAGGCACTTTATAGTTCACTTTCTTAATAATGGGCATAGAATAGGTTGCATGCTTGGAACTAGGCATAGAACAAGGCATCACAGCTTTATCTTTCGCACCTAAGGATTTAGGACATGTTGCTATTAAACATTCTAACAGCTCTTGAGATCGTTTGGCCTGAATACAAGCAAACCTAATTTCTATATCAAGTGGCTTATTTATGAAATCCTCTTCTACAATCTCACAGAGACATTCTAGACTATCCTTAAGGTGAGCGAAATAGTTATGAAACACAAGTTCGTTATTCCTAAGATGAGGAGGAATGTATTTAACAGTCACAGTATATTTAGAGTCTGCAGATGACTTTGATGCAACATTCTCATTAAATACAAGTGGCATTTTCCCTTTTACCTGACTCCTCAGATTCTCAATTTCCTTTTGTAAAGACGTTAGTTTTTCGTTGTTCTTGTCACGAGTGACTTTCATTGAATCATATAACTCTTTAAAGTGTCGTTTAACTTTATCATTTTCTTCTAGAAAACTCTCATTTTCCTTTTGTAAAACATTAATCAAGTTTTGAAGATGAAAAGTCTGAGAACACTGAGAATCTAAAGGAGGAGGGATTTGGGAGCCAGTCACATTGTTCTTTTCACCCTTTAATTATGAAATTTGGGCTTTCAACTTTCTGATTGTGTTACAATGAGCTTGAATATGTTCGTCACGTTTTTTTATTTCAAAAACTGCATCAAACTCTGGAACATCCGAGGATATCTTGATGTTTGAGGTTTTAACATTTTCTTTTAGATGTTGATATTTTAGTTGCAAATCAAAATGTTCAACTTCTAGTTTAGCAAAATGTTTTACCAAATTATCGTGATCATCCTGGTCAATTTTCACATTTAGTTTTGAGTTTTTGTTTTCAAGCTCAATGACACGATCATGGGAAACTTTTAAAGCAACAGATAATTCATGAAATTGAGAAGCAGTAATAGAATGCTTAGTAACAGTATAAAACACATCTTGAGCCACACAACTCAATACTAAGTTCTCATTTAGGATATGCAAATTCTTCCTTTCAATTTCATTGTATTTGAGTTCCCGTTCATAATCATTGACTTCAACAATCATTGCATCAAATTCCTTTTCCATTTCTTTAATATCTGAGTTTATCCCCTTTTGAAGACTCTCAAATTGACCTTTTAATTGTTTAAAGAAAGGCATGACCTCAGTTAAATAACATTCTTTAGTTTGCTCAAAACCCCTTTCCCCTTCAGTAATCCCAGTGGGTGTGCTTCTCTTCATACATGTCTTCTCAAAATCAACAAATAGTTGATAAACAACATACAGGATGATTAAGGTCTTACTATTAGTGGAAATAGTTCTAGGAACTAAATGCATTGGTGTATTCGGAGGATACACAGTAGATGCAGGCATTTTCCTAAGGGGAGTGTTTGTTTCAACAAGTTCTTTATCTTTTTGCTTATCCATATCTTTCTTCCAAAAAATTTGTTCTGGGGTTAATTGAGTTTGAGGCTTAAACATGTTTAGGGAGGTCCAATTTTATTTTGTGTAATCATGGGGTTTGATCGTTATGTTGTTCTTTTTACACTTAGAGTCTTCTAGTTTCTTATCCATTTTCTCCCTAGAGGCATCTCTTAATTTTCTATCCTCTTTTGTGCTTCCAATACATGAAGGTGATTGCCTAGGCTTAAGGATCTCATTGCCATCATATACAATCTTATGGAAAGCTTTAGCTCTTTTGCAATACTCGAGATTAGGTTCCTCTACAAGGGGAATACTGTGCTTATCGCTTAAGACTCTATGCTTAGGGATCATGTGAGCAGTCTGAATGGTGTTCCCTTGTACGTACAACTTATTTTCAAGCTTGTCTTTCAAAGTTTTTAGATTGGAAAAATCATTCAAAAGTTTTGATTCCTTAGCATTAAATTCTTGTTTAAGCACTTTAACATTATCTTGAAGTTCTTGCTTTTGCTTAACAGTTTTAGAAAGCTTTTCTTGTAAGGAATTTAACTCTTGTTTTAACACTTCTTCTCTAAAATTACTTTTTCTAATGATTGTACGCATTTGGTCATCCATTTCCTGCTCACAGGTAGTTAACTCAAACTTAGCACGTTGTTCATAAATAGCAACTTGTTCTTTATAGGCATTCAGTTCAGAGATAACAGAATCATCAGGGGAACATGCAGTGAATTCATCAAAAACATAATCATTATTGATTGCAGAAGATACATCACTTGGTACAATCTCACTTTCACTTTGTGTCACATATTGATCATATGGGACAATATTTCTATTACCCTCATTATCAATATCTGATTCATAAGTTTCAGGAGATTGTACTTCGTTATGAATCTTTTGCTCATCAACATCATCGTATAGTTTTAATACCTCTGAAATGATTGAATCTTTGGATGGACCAGCCTGTTGTGGTGATGAGATCTTTGGAGAGACCATAGGTGAGATGCTAGCCATGAAGATTGTTTGGGCAGTAGGTTCATCATCGACATCAGAGTCAAATGCATCACAGTCTGCAACTTGAAAGGCATTTTGATGATTGTGACCTATTTCCTGAATTGGATGCTCATCCACATTAGCATCATATGTCTTAGCATTCCCTTCTGCAAGAAACAACAACTCCTCTTCATCCAAAGCTGCTCCATTATCCTGAGCTTGCACAAGAAACATCTTGTCTCTGAAGTATTCTGCATTCTGTGGACGTTTTGGAGATGTGCAGTTCCTTGCAATATGTCCCTCACCACCACAGTTGTAGCATTTGATTGGCTTTGCTTGTCCTTGATTTGCATTCCTTCCACGATTCTGATTTGCCACATACCCTCCACCAGCTCTGACTCTTCCTTGTTCATACTGTCTTCCTTGAACTGGTTGCACTATAACCTTTCCATCTCTGACAATAGCATGATTGTGAAGATTGGATGCAATTCTGATTACGTTGTTAGTGTGAAGACTGTTAGTATGTGGAGTAAGGGTCAAGTTTTGTTTAACCATAAGAGCCAGTTGATTGATGAAGTGTTCCATGACTGCATCAGCATCAGGTTGCTTGAAACTCGGATCGGGAATGAGTTTGTGATTACCGTTTCAAGTAGGTATGACTTGAGAAGCTTTGGTAGTAATCCCTACATAGATGTAGAATGCTGTTGAATCATTTGATGAGCTTGATTCTCCTTGTTTGGATTTGAACTGATCAAGGATCATTCGTTCAAACATAGCATGTCTCTCATTCTGAAGTAAGAAGGCATACAGTTGCTCATAGTTGGTGTTCTTTAATCCTTTGGTTAGCTTCACAGAGGTGACAATTTTGTGCCATTCGGGATTCATGTTGTTCACAAACTGTGAGTTCAGCTCAATATTTGGCATGGTCATTTTGATATTCCTCATGTCATTCACAAGCTTGTGGAATCTCACGTAATATTCATAGACACTTTCTTCTGGTTTCATCTTAAAGTGCTCAAATTCATCATACAGTTGTGATTCTCTGTCTTCTTTAGTTAATTTAGAACCCGAGAGAAGCATCTTGACATTGTCCCAAACTGCCTTAGCTTCAGTGTTGTGATTGATCAGCTTGTAAATGTCCTTAGGTAAACCCTGAAGTATGATGTTAGAAGCCCTGATGTCTGCATCGTATCTCTTCTTCTCCTTATCAGTCAGTTCATCATACATTTTAGGTCTGTCCAGTCCTAATATCACCGAGCCATCAGCAGCAGTATCAAGTATGTCTCTGGTTGTCTCAACTTGATACGGTCCTTCATCAATTGACTTGAGAATGTTGACTCCATTTTCTTTTCCCAAACAGTACAACCTAATTCGCTGAGCCCATGAGTCATAGTCAGTTCTGTTAAGCATAGGTGGACGAGTATCTGATCCAGCTGCTTAAACGTCCTCAGCAACAGAAGAGATGATTGTAGGTATGTTGGTAGACATGATTACAGATTTCACGGGATTTTAAAACTCTATGATTAAACCGGGAAATAGATTCTTTCACAGGATTTTACTGAATCAAGAGAAAACCGTTTTAGAAACAAAATCAACCAAGTCGCTATAACCCTTGAAGACAAGTCGCTAAGTAGCAACTCGCTAAAGGCTCAAGTCGCTATGAACCAAGTCGCTAAACACAAGTCACTAAAGCAGCAAATCGCTTAGCTGAAAAGTCGCTAAAAAACAACTCGCTAAGTAGACAAGTCGCTAAGGAACAACTCGCTGAGAGGTCAAGTCGCTAAAGAGTAACTCGCTAGTAACAACAAAGACAAGTCGCTAGAAATAATAAAGACAAGTCGCTACGTCAACCAAGTCGCTAGCCAAAGTGGTGTCTCCACTACTTAGTACTGTTTGTCGTCTTGTCTTAATAGACAAGTCGCTAGGGCTCAAATCGCTACCACTTCAACTACAAGTCGCTACCAACTAACGAAGCAAGTCGCTACGAAGAAAGTTTATCCGAGAACCAAGTCGCTAGGAAGAAAAACTTAAACACAACCCTTTTCAATCCAAAACAAGCTCAACCATAGTGATTCAAGCTTTCCAAATCAAAACCCTAGCACTTACAATGATTCTAAACACAAAAGTACACTCAAAATTCAAACTTTAACACAAGAAATAATCCAAATGATGCAAAAACCACTAAACTTTTTCAAACCCAAAAACTATATAAAACCACTAGAAATCCAAGGATATGTAAGAGAGATGATCAAACCATGGCTCTTGATACCATTTGTAACATATTGGATTTCATAAACACATTAAATCATGATTACAAATAGGCGTATAACTTGAGGTTTTAGAGAGAGAAATAGTTAGAGGTTTGGGAACTTAGTGAGAGAAGGTAAAAGTATTATTATGAGCTCCAACCCTCTACCTTGGGAGGTAGAGGGTATTTATAGTTTCTTACAAAAATGCCACCTACGGGCTGTGGATCAGGCATACAGTGGGTAAAGACCCATCCGTCCTCCACGGTGATACTTAACTAAAATGCTATCTAACATAAAACAACTACGACTACGAGCTTTCTAATGACTACATATACTTGAGGTGACCGACACTTTAATAACTGGATTTACAAAATCCTAACACCGTCCAACCTATTTATAATGGAAGAAATAGGGTTAGGGACACTTCTGCATGAATTTCGGAGATCATGGGGGCGTCCCACGTTTGTGGGTAACCGCTAGGGCTTAGTGACCCACGTTCTCAAACTTGGTGGGGAAGCCAGGAAAGAGAGGGAGATCGTGGGTTTGACCAAGTCAGGAGGTTCTCTTATCCGTTACTCCTTCATCAACCATACCCCGAAGGGCTTAGGGCTTCGAATGGCGAATTCCCCGGAGGTAACCTTCGTGATAAAGAATGGTTTGACGCCTAACTTGGGCCTTCGAATAGAAGGGTTTCGACACGTCTCGGAGGAGTGTCCTTCGAGCTGTTCGGAGGGTACATCATCATAATTGATCTAGGATTGCGATAGGTCATTCGTTGTGTTTTTAATGCTTGCGTAATCTTTGTGAACATTAGTTTATAATCGCCTAGAGTTATTGTAGGCTAAACATCCAAAGATAACCTTAGAGTTAGTTTATGAATCCTAGAGATTTTGTAGGCAATAACCTTAAGGTATCCTCAAAGAGTTAGGAAAGAAAGCATACCCTACGACCTTAGAAGACACAACGCGTTAAGAATAAGGACGTGACAATTCAACTATCAGTAGGAGATAACTAGGGAGTAATAGTATCTAGGTAAACACATCTTTAATCATCATACGAGCACACATCAATTAGACATAGACTACCGCTTAGCTTAGTTAATTAGATAATTAGAATAGTAGAGTAATCGGTAGAAATACCAATCCCTCAAATCCAATACCCTGAGATTCGTAATTTTAATTTTCTAAAAAATATAAAAAAGATAAAAAATAATCTTCCTCAACCCCAACCTTAGCGTAGTAATTTCTCACTAGCATTCCTATTCTCCTAGAGAACGATATCAATCCCGAGGCTTACCCTAATACTACACTACAACGATTAGGTTCACTGCCTAGGTGGTTGAAAAACTTGCTCGAAGAAAAGGAAGTTTCCTTTGACCCCGAACGCGGGTTGTAAGCGTATCAGTGTGATTCTCTAGGTTCCTCTTAAAGGCGAGATCACAACCTCTTGAAGACGTGCAGGCTCAAGGTCATGAGTTGCTAAGCTTCATCATCATCAACACCACTGAAGTGCATCTTGTTGATAGTTCTTCTCTCCCTCCAATAGTGTCGTGTTGAAGGCATTGGTGTATAGCGCCGAAGATGTACATTCGATATGGGGCATCGATGTATATTTTTGTAGTTTGGGTTAAAGGATATTGATATCCTTTCTAGTTATGTAAAAAGTAGTTTGTCTCCTTTGGGTAGTTGTGTTGGGTAGTAGTTCCTCCTTTGTAATGGAACTCGGTATCTAGCCTTGTGCCGGATAAAGTGTAGGCGACGTTGTGATAGGTTTGGTTCTACCTCGTGGAAGAACTCGGTGTCTAGCTTTGTACCGGATAAAGTGTAGGCGACGTTGTGAAGGCTTCTCCGCCACATTAAGGAGCTTGTGTTGTGTAGTGCTTAGAAACTCTCGAATTGGGTACTCGGGGAGTGGAGTAGGGCAAGGAAGGTGTCCTTGTAGCCGAACCATTAAAAATACTCTTGTTGTGGTTTTGTATTCCTTCACTCTTTATCTCTTTGCATTACTTATATATATGTCCATCTATCAATATCCAACACACGATCTAAATGGATTGACATAAGTCGATCTAAATTCTTTAAAACGAAGTTTTAATCGGCAAAACTATTCAACCCCCCTTTTAGTTTTCCACAGGGTGGATAGTATCTTCGAATGAAAGCTTTTTTTAATAGATCCCAAGTATTGATTAACCTGCAAGAAGTCTGTTCGTCCATCTCCTAGCTGCCCCCGTGAGTGTAATAGGAAACACTTTAAGCATTAGTTCGTCATAAGTGATGCCTGAATTGTGGAAAAGATCTGCAATATCTAATACTCTCGCACATGTATGTGGGCATCTTCATCGTCAATTCCCACGAAAAGCTCACGTCTTATTTCCTTCATACATTTGCTATTGATTTCGAAATTGATGTCATTTCCAATTTCGAGTCTCACCAAGCTAGGTCTATTTTTATCTTGAAATAAATCCAGGTATTGTTCCATGGTGAGCGTGTTTATATCTACATCATCTCCCATATCTGAAAATTAGCACGAAAAACTAGTAGAATATGCTCACAAAAGGAAAACAAAATTAACAAGAATTTGAAAAGTGTTAAACTAGAAACAAAATATATACAAAAACTCAAATTTTAAAACCTATTTAGCTCCCCGGCAGCGACGCCAAAAACTTGATGCTTAATTTAGACAATGTTTTAATTTTTTTAATTTCTCGTCTACCTATGAACTAACGGGCAGAGAAACCGGTTGTGTGTAGTGTAGTATTCGGTAAAGTCGAGGTCATCCCAAGAACTAATGGGCAGTTCCTAACTTGAGTTCTAATTATCACGGTTTTAAGAATTGTTATTTAAATTGCAAGAATTAAATAACGAAGATGGAAATTAAATCAAGCGAGAAAGATGTGCTAACCTAGTTAGTAATATTATCATGGAATGATCTGGTTCCTATGTAAAGCGTCTACTCTCGCCTTATGTAGTGGGTCTAATTCATTAGGCACAAATGCTCATTGTAACCTAACCTATAATTCATATACCCTAACCCCGATGGTCACGATGGCCGAATGTCTATTCTAAGTCATTACTCACCAACTATCTTCTAGACCTATCTTAGTAATTTTATCATAAACCCTCGCTTGGTCCACGTAGGGTTGTCGCGCTCCTTAAGCGTTTCTACTAGTGCAAGTAGTTTTATGGTCAAGTCCTACACAAGGATGATGGTCACACCTCAAGCAACCTATTGGCTAGTGTTCTAATGGTCATATAATAACTAGAATATGAGATACTACGCTAACTTCAATGCTGCCAAAACACGGGGATTAATGATAGGCTAGAAAGATATCTACATAAAGTAATAAATAAACGAAGAACATAGATCAAAGCATCAATAAATTCATAATTAGGCTAACATTAAAAGTGATTAGCCAATCATACTAAAAATTGCATATACAATGATGAATAAAACATTGGTTGAATTAAAAATAGAGTTTGATACAATTTACTTGATGTTAAGCTAATAATGATGATGATTGAAAGTGAATTCTTCCTTGAAAAGTGGCTTGGAACTGCTGGAAAATGACTTGTGATGGTGCCCTATTCGTCCTATGGAGAGGGGAGGTGAAAGATGCTGAAAAGAGCTGAATTAGGGATGTATTTATAGGGTTCGACAAGCTTACAGCGTAACCGAAAGTACGGACTTACGCCGTAGAACTCTCGTACTTATTTTTCTCAATTTCTACGGCATAACTTAAAAATTACACTTACGTCGTAAGTCATACGCCGTAGAACTCTCGTATTTATTTTTCTCAATTTCTACGGCGTAACTTAAAAGTTACACTTACTTCGTAAGTCATTCATGAAAGTGACGTGATTGGTTACTTGAAACATCATCGACTTGTACGGATTTACCCCTTAAAGTAGCGCCTAATTCTCACAAAAGATCTTTGTCCATTATAAGTGTAATACTTATAAGATTGTGCGGTTTTAACCCCTCATCGTTCTTGTCGTTTTTATACTTGGTCCTTAAAAAATCATTTGAATTGTCATCTTCATTCCCTGATCATTCTACTTATTTTTAAAACAAGTCTTTGTGATAATTTAGCCCCACTTATCGTCCAAGGTCCTTGTTACAGCGTAAGTCCATCGAGCTACTTACGACGTAACTCGTATTTGATCATTTTGGCTCGACACTTCATCTTGACTACGGCGTAAATACAACGGGCATATTACGCCGTAAATATTATTGGATGCAGATTTCTATGTAGTTTTCCAGTTTTGGTCATCATCCGTGTCTTTTCGTTCCAACGCCTTGATTAACCTAAAATGTAACTATGAACAAATTAAGTACCATATTCCTATTAAAACAATATAACACAAGGTGATAAACATGGGATTTTGATACTAAAATATTCAAATTATTTAATGCTGTCAATCAACTTATGATTTGTGACATCGTCGCTCTTCATATTCTTAGTCATGACGTCGTCAGATTGAGGCCGTCTCCACAGCCTGATCCGTCACTTGCAAATTCTGAAACTACAATCTCATCAATATCTTCAAGTGACGGCGTCACTCAAAGATTGTAAACCCGTCCCAAGGCCTGTTTTTGACGTTTTATTTGATGTTGTCGTTTTCTTCATTTTTTCGTCTAATCGAGCCCGAAACATGCCATTTTCTATCGTTAGCGTCCCAAGTACCTGAAAGTCAAATAGAAACGATTTAGGATAATAAATTATCAAATATGTACTAGAGGCTAAATGACCCCTTCTAAACGTATAAAATTACACCTCATCAATTGGTCTCTTGAGTTTTTTCTTGCTAACAAACAAATAAGAAGGTCCTTGTAGCACACTTCTACCTAGTCCTAAAATCATCACAAAGGAAGTCTTCCCAAGCATGAAATTTTTGGAACTCATCATTAGAGAAAACATTTTATGTATTACGGGCATTTACATGGTCCATTCGCTCACCCTTGCCTCCACCACTATATATTTGGCAAATATCTCATCTCACCATCTCCTCTACATTATATGAAGGAACCACATGGCTCGTCATATGATCATTTTATGAACATTTTCAATGTTCGATAAGAGCTATGTAACTTCAAGGATGAAGTTCATTGTATGATAACCGTCATTCGTCATAACATCATTAAGCTCATCGCTTCCGTCAACGTTTGTTTTCTTCTTTATTTTTATTTGATGTTCAATACATTATGTAGGATAGCCATCGATTAAGGAGGAGAGGAAACACACTCATACACATATATTATTTCACCAAACACTCCTTAGAACACACAAAGGTGGTTCTTATTTTGTAGAAACCAACATACAAGAACACAAACTTCATTCCAACATACTTGTACACACTACTTAAAAAACCAAAGTCACAAAACCACAATTGATTCAAGCTTCTTAACCCAACATCATTATTTTACACCAATATCTCATCAAGAGAAAAACATATCATGTGTCTGAAAACTCTACTTAACTATTTATTCTATCTTGTGTATTAAGCCTGGTCACAAGCACCTTCAACCTTCACATCAAACCTCAAAATAATATCATCCTTCACCACACTCAAACCTTATAGTTGCACTTCACTCTTGATAGTGATAGTTAGCTTTAGAACCTTCAATTCGTATATCGATCATAAACAAGAAACACATCAACCGTTGCACTCAAAACTTATAACTAAACTTCATCATTGATAGTGATATTTAGTTTTAGAATCTTCAACCCGTATATCAATAATACTCAAACTTCACAAGAAACACTTCAAACATTACATTTAAACCTCACAACTATACTTCACTCTTGTTAGTGATAATTAGCTCAATAACCTTTAATCCTCACAATCATTATAACCAAGTGTATAACTACACAATCATTTGAAATCCTTCACGCACCAAATTATCTCTAACATATAACTAGGATCATAAAGCTTACCATCAATTCACAATTGGAATAACGCAATTTGCGACATTATCCCAAATTTTTTAGACACATTTGGGTTTCATTATTGATAGAATAATGTAATCTCTCAAATCTTCCCACTTCGTGGATTTTAGGATCTTCCAAAACTAGAACTTTATAACTTCATTATCTTAACATGTTAAAGAAACTCACCCACTATAGGATCACATGTACATCTTTCTCCTTTGAAATATATCATGCATTTCATTATCAGTGCAAACGATATATTAATCTAAACCGTCTTTTCCCACATTTCCTCAAAGGTTCATCCGACACTTGGGAAGCATCTAGATGTGTATTGCTTTCATTTTTTCATAATATAACTTCTATTGAGTTTATATTATGGCATGACTTGTTATGATATTCATGACATACATCTACCTCGTTTAGAGTATGTCTTATTAACAAACTTCCCTTAACACCAATCATCTTAGGTAGATGATAATGTCATAAAATAAAATGTCGTTCAGAAGTTTGTTAGAACTCCCCTTCCCAATGTTAAGTTGGAAGAAGTCATTACCAAAATGTTGTGTGTCAGTTCATGAATGAATTTCGTTCTTATTGGTGTAATTGGTTGAACAATTATACCTTAGTTTGTCGGTCTTGTTGTGACCTGTGAGAGATTTTGAATAATAATAGTCATCTTATCCTCGGTTAACTTTCTTGGTTTTTTTTTCCTTTATTTTTATCTATTAGGTTGTAGATTTTAAACAATATACTTTTAATTTTTTTGAAACCTCATCATCTCATCAATATGCTTTTATATTGAAGTTATCTTATGATCCTGAAGAGTTTAATTGTAACATAGTTTTATCTTCGCATGTATTTCACTATGTGTCTTTCCTCTATTTGATGTTGCTCCCATTTGTTTTTGATGTATTTTTTTGCAGGAAACTAACCTTGATGTCGGTTAAGTCTTTGTAACAAATTTGATCCATGAATTTGCTAGCAACGAGATTCAATAACCAAAGGGATGCAATAATCACAGTGAGCAATGAGCTAGGGAGAGCTCGGGGGTATTTATGTACATAGCCTGGAGTCGGTTAAACATGGATGATAGAAGTATAAATTCATCCGGATGATGCAATCTCGCTTTTTTGAGGAGATAGGAATGCATTGTATAACGGGATAGAAGGAAGTGCAAACTCGGAGCACCCTCCTTAAGGGAGAAGGGAGGGTAAACAAGTAACTTTTATATTTTATTGTGTTTTACGGTTTACATATTTGTTATCATAAAAAAAGGGGAGATTGTAAGTCCAAATATTATGATATTTAAACTAAATGATCTCTTAGGTTTTAATAATGAAAAACATGTAATTTGTAATATATAACGTAAAATACGCAAGTTACTCGTTTACACAAAAATCAAAGCATACTTACATCAACATATCTCTACGTCTCATGTATGCGTCAACATAAATTTGAATATGTTCGTTATGTCGCATTATGATCAAACCACTTAACAAACCATAGAGAATGTCTAAATAATATTTTGTTGTCACTATGTAAAAGTTGACGTAAACATTTTTAGTTAGACATAAGTTTCCATTTGACGTAAATCATTTAACGTAAAAATAATGATACCATACAACTTAATTTATGATCAAAGAAATATTTTTCATATACATTACATTTTACTGTGTACAAAATATTTTTACAAAAGTTAATTTACATTTTTTTTATATGTAAAAATGTCTTAATAAAAAGTAAATTTGAATTAGACTTGTAGAAACTCAATCTTGTAAGAAAAAGATCTAGCTAAGATTTGCAAGCCACCACAAAATACAAAGAAGAAATGGAATCTGGCACGCGCCGGTTATATACGGCTCCGTCAAATATTTAAGGGAATCGTGGAGACGTCATGGAGCATCCAACTCTTTGTTTGCCTATAAATAGTGGCTCTTTTCACACTTTAAAAACCACCTTTTACACACATTCAAACATGTTTTGGTGTAATGTCTAACACTTTTTCATGTTCTTAAAACCAATTTTAAGCCTTGATCATAATACATCTAACTCTCATTTGTTGTAAGTATTTATCTGCTTGATGATCCATCAACGCAAAATTAGAGATTTTGCCATCCTCATCCACCACAAGCACACACATATGAAGATCCAACACAACAAGATTAATGCTCTTGTCATCTTCATTTATTGAAGCCTTCTTGTCAAAAGAAGTTCATCCTTATCAAGCTTAGAGTTCTTGATATTTAGATTAGGCATTTATATCCATTTGACACTTATGTCTTGGATCATCATACACCATCATGTATCACTAAATATAAACCGAATTAGAAGTTAGATGATTTATGAGTTAGACCTTAAAACACAAAGTTTGTTATGTTGGGCCACAAAATATAACAGGTTTAGTTATACCTGACGAAGGACTCAGTATTTAGCTTATTATCATAAAATAATGTAAGTGATGCGGTTTATGTTTTTAGGCCTTAAAACACAAGGTTTATTATGTTGGGCCATAAAACATAACGGGTTTGGTTGTACCCGAAGAAGAACTTGATATCTAGCTTATTATCGTAAAATAATGTAAGTGACGTTGTAAGGTTTTCTCTGCCGAGAAAGGAGCTTGTTAAGTAATTAAGTAACTCTCGAGTTGGATACTCAGGGATTGGACTAAGGCAAAGAGGAGCTTCGTGACCGAACCATTATAAATCACCGTGTCCGGTTTGCGATTTCTTTTATGCATTTGCTTTACGTTTATATTTTCAGTTATCGCTTTACATTTATATTTGGATTGCGTTTATGTTTGTGTGGTTTGTTGCTTATATTGTGTTGATTGTATTTGTGTTGTGGCTTAGTGTTTATATTGTGTTTATGTTTGTGTTATGGTGACATGCTTTACTTAATATTCTCTATTATCTCTAGTTTTTGTAGAACTATTATTTACACTTTTCATATTGTGTCACACTTGATCGGTTATTTGATAGAAAATATTTAAGTTTTTAAACGGGAACGTATTCACCCCCTCTACGTTTTTCACATGCAAAATGACCAAAACAAAGAATGCGACTATCATGAGGTTTGATGAGTTGAAGTTTCTTGCTATTAGTACCGTGGGGATATCGTATGAAGATGTGGAGATCATCAACATGTAAAAATACAAAATCTGACAAAAATATAGACGTTAAAAATGAATTTTATTTTTTCATAATTTTTTATTTTGTAATTTTTTATTTTATTTTATGTACTTTGTAAATTTTAACTTTAACGAATGATTTTTTTTTTTTTTTTTAGTGTAAGAGAAAATAATATATGGAGTCTCAAAAGGGGTGTTATGGTTTGAGTTCCTTAGGGTGATTTTGGGTGTGCGAGTTAAAGAAGAAAATTTGATGTGACATGACGTGTTACGAAAAAGAGGGCTTAACTTGAGTTATGGCATCCCTTGCTTTTATAATATTTTGCGTTGAGTATCCTTTAGAATATTAAATAACACTTTTTTTGTGTCTGTCAAAAGTTTGTATAATAAATGGATAAGTAAATATGACATCTTTATGTAATACAAATAATAATCAACTTTTTATTTACTTTAACCTACGTATGGCAAAAGAAAAAAACCAAACTCGACGGAGAAATCTGAAACCCAAACAAATTGGGCCGAATTGAGGCATACTCATTAGGTTCGGGCGGGTTTGGGGCTTAAACTTGGATTAATATCCCCGCCCCTTCTCACCCGAATAATATGTATGCACCTTTCTCTAATATAGTATTATGTTTGTATTTACGTAATTAAAACATCTTTCTCTAACAATTTTTTCTTTTCTTTTTTTTATTATTTTTTTTTAAATCTTTGTAAGATTGCAAAATTGTGCTCATAAAAACTTGTTTAATGTCATACTTTTAAGTTGTAATTTGTGACAGTGTAATATTATTATTTATGTATAGTATTATCGTTGAAAACTTAACAAGGCTTGTTTGTAATTGATTATTAATAGTTTTAATTCTTTAAGTTATTGTTAACGGTATAAAATTAATAATAAATGTAAAATGTTGCGGCTTTGGTTGAGAATCGTGTCCAATGAGGAAACCCTGATAAGATCCCCGACTAGTGGGGACGGGTCTGGGAGGCAACGTGCCCCAGTGGGGCACCCCGATTAGATCCGCGATGGGGATCGGGACATGTTTGGAGAGGAATTTGATAATTATGTTTGGGGATGGGGATGACCGCCCCGCACCATACCCGCCCTGTGACAATCCCTACTTTAACCCATACAGGAGAGAGCCATCTTGTGGGCAGGTGCCCCACACCCAAAAGATTTGTAGTGTAAAAGTTCTTGATTTTAGAGTGTTTATTTTCCTTCATAATCTTCCCTTTTGGAAATATTTTCTTTAGTAAGGATCAAGTGAGAAGTAAAATTAAAATGAGAAGAGTGAGAAGAAATCACAGCCGCACATTTCAGATGCATCTAATAAAATAGATGCATCTCCCCTTAAATCTATTTTCCTCATTTAAAATGTGTGGCTCAAATTTTTTCTCATTCTTCTTATTTCAATTTCTCTTCTCACTAGATCTCTTCCCATATTTGCTTTATATAAAATGAAAGTTAAAATCAGTTTAGAAAAAGAAGCAGAAAAAACTATGAAAGTGAAAAAAAATGAGACACGTATTAGGCTGAAATAACTTTTTATATTCTTCAACTTATATCCACTTTGTATTGGATCACAAAGCCACCAAATTTGCATTTTTGTTAGTTTTTTTAACGGCGATTTTTATTAAACTAGCAAGCTGCTAGAAAACGGGAAAAAGATTTACAATTTGGAACAAACATTAACCGGATCAATTGTCCAGTCAAGCCAACAAAATTGAAAATTCCTACTTCTATGAGACATCCACAAATGAGAGAGAAGCTTGATATCATCGCCTATTGTATCCTTCCTCGGAGGCTTCATGTCAAAGCATAACATGTTCCTAAAGTGCATATGGACGAAAGAGTAGTTTGAACGACTGCATCAAAGTATTGAGCAGTTTTGAAAGGAAAATTGATGGAAGCAGCCCATGAAATCAAGGAGTGGAGATCTTTTGGGTAGTCAAAAATTCCCCACCATTTACAAACCATAACCCAAACATATTTAGCAACTACGCAATCCACCAGGAGGTGTTGTGACGTTTCGAGAGCATCATCACATACCGGGCAACGTAATGAGTCTAACTCAATCCCTCTTATATCTTGGTTACACCAAGTAGGAATTCGGTCCAAACTCAATCTCCAAGTAAGAATATTAATCTTTATAGGGATAAGGTTGTTCCAGCGGATTTCCTCGACATCTGATAATAAGATAGCCTTTTCAATATGTTTTCTCATTGAAGAAACGGTGTACTGTTTGGAAGGGGTTAAACCAAATTCCCAGCAATCAGTAAGAGATGATGGAACAAAATTAAGCAGAAGATTGCAAGGCCCATTAAATTGTTCTAATTTAGCTCCATTTCTTATGGGCCTCCTCCAAGCCCACCTGAGAGAGAAGCTTGATATCATCGCCTATTGTGTCCTTCCTCGGAGGCTTGATATCATCGCCTATTGTGGATCTCTCATAGAAGTAGGAAAAGTGATGGAATCAGCCCATGAAATCAAGGAGTGGAGATCTTTTGGGTAGTCAACAAGTCCCCACGATTTACAAACCATAACCCAATATATTTAGCAACTACGCAATCCACCAGGAGGTGTTGTGACGTTTCGAGAGCATCATCACATACCGGGCAACATAATGAGTCCAACTCAATCCCTCTTTTATCTAGGTTACACCGAGTAGGAATTCGGTCCAAACTCAATCTCCAAGTAAGAATATTAATCTTTATAGGGATAAGGTTGTTCCAGCGGATTTCCTCGACATCTGATAATAAGATAGCCTTTTCAATATGTTTCCTCATCGAAGAAACAGTGTATTGTTTGGAAGGGGTTAAACCAAATTCCCAGCAATCAGTAAGAGATGATGGAACAAAATTAAGCAAAAGATTGCAAAGCCCATTAAATTGTTCTAATCCAGCTTCGTTTCTTATGGGCCTCCTCCAAGCCCACCTGTGAGTTGTTGATCCATTACTTAACACACAACGATCCATGACTCTGCACTCTTTAGTGGATTCAAGGGAGAAAAGTCTGGGAAAAAGGTGTTTCAGGCACTGATCACCTAGCCAAGTATCGTTCCAGAAGGATGTTAAGGCACCATTACCAATTTTGCATTTGAGAATAGAACGCAAGTTGATGCTTAAACCCGCAAGGTAGTTATCCATACCAATTATATTCTTCCAAGTGCTTTGAGGTGTATGAGTTGAGGGGTTTATAAAGCTGAGACCTCCATAGGACCCACGAATGGAAGTTATTACAAGTTTCCAAAGGGCATTAGAATCCGTATCCGGATTAAATCTCCACCACCATTTAGTTAGCATTAAAAGGTTTGAGGCAAGAAGACATCCAATACCGAGACCACCACTCTTAGTGGGAGAGCAAACTTTATTCCAAGCAATCTTGTTTGAGACTACTGAGCCTCCCCAGAAAATATTATGCCTAAACTTCTCTAATAATTAAGCACATACTTTGGTGCTTTAAACAAGGAGAAGTAGTAAGTACCAAGAGCCCCAAGAACCGACTTAATAAGAGTGAGTCTTCCTCCATAAGAGAGAGTTCTAGCTTTCCAAGAGGTAATACGGTTATGGAACTTATCATTGATGGGTTTCCAGTGGACTCCTTTGTTCATGTTAGCACCAATTGGTAGACCAAGATAGATTCATGGAAGAGATGATGGTTGAAGGTTCAGGTAGGAAGCAAGATTATTTGTTTCGACATCAGAAACCCCAAGACCAAAGAATTTGCTCTTTGAAAAGTTTATTTTCAGCCCGGATGACAAGTGAAAACACCTTAAAATACGACATATGTTTTTTGCATTATCAAGAGACCATCTTCCCATAATGAGGGCGTCATCCACAAATTGGGGGTGGGAAATGTCTACTTTGTTATCTCCTACTTTAACCCCTTAAAATATATTCTTGGCCTTAGCTTCTTGAATAGAAATATGAAGAGCTTCAACCGCAATAATAAATAAGAAGTGTGATAAAGGATCACCTTGACGAAGTCCTTTTTGAATCTTGAATTCTTTGGTCGGGGAACCATTCACAAGGACTGAGCTAAATGCTGAATCAAGGTATCCATGAATCCATTTCCTTCATTTCACACTAACCCCATTTGACCCATAATGTTGTCTAAGAATTTCCAATCGAGAAAGTCAAAAGCCTTTTCAAAGTCAACTTTCAAAATGAATGGTCTTTCTTTTTTCTTGTTAGCCCATGCTATGATTTCATTCACCATTAAAGGCCCATCGATAATTTGTCTTCCTTGAATAAACGCCGTTTGAACTTCACTAACAATCGAATTGATCACTTGACTTAAACGATTAGCGAGAACTTTAGCTACCACCTTATATTGGCAACCAATGAGACTTATGGGTCTAAAGTCTTTAAGGTGAAGCGGGTCATGAACTTTCAGGATTAGGGAAATAAAGGATGAGTTGCAACCTTTATGAATAAACCCATCAATTTCAAACCTTTTCACCATGTCGATGAAGTGAACACCAATCTTATCCCAATAGTGTTTGATGAATTTGAATGTAAATCCATCAGGCCCGGGGGCCTTATCACCCCCACAACACCAAAACGCTTCTTTAATTTCTAAGTTGGTAATTGGGGCGTCAAGTAAGGACACTTCCAAGTGGGATAATGTTTTAAACAGGTTACTTGTGAATTTTGGACGATTGGTGGTGGTGTATTGGAATTTGTTTTTATGGAAGTTGAAGATGTGGGAGGTGACTAAGGTAGGATCTGTGATCCAAGAGCCATGGATAGATATGCCATTGATTCTAGAACGTGAAAATTTATTGTTGATGATTCCATGAAAAAAATTGGAGTTTTCATCTCCTTCAATTGCCCATTTTACCTTTGCTTTCTGTTTGAGGTCGAGATTTTTAAAGTGTTTGAGGTCTTCTAAAGCTTTCAAATGCGACAACCGATCAACGATGTCATGATCTTCCAAGGCACCATTTTCAGCTTTAGTTTCAATGAAATTCACTTTTTCTTTCAAAGAATCAATCAAGCAATCTTGCTTCTGAACTTGGATTTTCCGCCATTCACGAATCTTTATCTTTAAGTTTTGAAGTTTACATTTGAGATCAATTGTCGGGTGACGTGGAGGATTGGTTGATTCAGTAGGAGGAAGCCAACCAAGCGAGACGACATTAGAGAACTCATCATTTAAAAGCCAAGAATTAAAGAATTTAAATGGTGTTGGGCCGTAGTCACTTGAGTGTGTTTTGAGTAATAGAGTACAATGATCTGAGAGGTAACGTGGGAGGGCTGTAAGAGTGGCATTTGGCCACAAGTAGGTGAAGTGTTGAGAGATAAGGATACGGTCAAGTTTACTCAGTTTGGTTCCATGTTTGTTCATGCGAGTGAACAATCTACCACCCATTGGAAGATCAATAAGCTCAGTGTTTTCAATAAATTCATTAAAGAGTTTAGCCCCCTTAACGCAAAATTTAGTTCCCAATCTTTCATAATCAAATCTAACCTCGTTAAAGTCACCAAGAACAATATACATGCCGTTGAAGTTTCTTGTAACATCGTATATCTTTTTCCACAGTACACGCTTGCTGTTAATATCTTGTGGAGCATAAACCACAATCATGAGGCAAGTGACATTAAGGTTAACCCATTCTCCATGGATTGCCAGAAACCCATCTTCACCATCAATGGTCTTAAGCTTTTTGAATAAAGAATCATTCCATATTGCAATTATTCCCCCTGAATTCCCCTTTGATTTTTTTTGTTGCAAAATCACAGGTTGTACTACCCCACATGGAATGGATGAGGCGTAAATCCACTTTATCAGTTTTAGACTCTTGAATACCAATGAAGTGAACATGATTTTCAAGACAAATCCTGCGTATCCGTTTATTTTTTGGATGGATCCAACCCCATTAATATTGATAGAAGCAATAATCATTGGTTCACAAGTTTTTCACCGATGATGGCACTAACATCAAGCTCTTTACCATCCATAACATATCCAATGATTGAACCCACTTCGATTGTCTTCTTAATTTCATGGTTACTTTGTTGAGAAGTAGAAGTGTCACGATTAAGCACCCTTGTATTACAACAGAGGATGCAAGAATCAATGTTTGACACGGAGTTATTTAGAGAATCAGTAGGTGTTGGACATTTGGTTATGACATGGATTTTGTTTTTCTTTCCTCTGTTTCCTTTTTTTGTGGTATGTGGGGGAAGTGTGGGATTTCCATGAATTGGATTAAACAATTTTAAAGAGGTGAACTTAGTGGGTTTTTTGTTCTTGGTAGTATTCGACAATGGGTTATGGGGATCTGTTAGTTTAGGACTCATGTTAGTGGGCTTTAGTTTAGTGATTGGGTATGTGTTTGGTGGGGCCTGGGTTGAGATGATTGTTTTGTTACAGTTATTGGGCTCATGTGAAGGGGGTTGGGATTTGGATTCCATGTGAGAGCATGAAACAAGAGGAGTAAGGTGAACATACCTATCAGCCGCACATGTGAGGTTGTCAGCGTCTAAGTCAACATGAGAAGTCCCTATCTCACCAGAAGTACCTTTCTCACCTGTTTTTGTACTTTTGGATCTTAACTCAAACTGGGTATCTGGCACACACCCAGAAGAATGTTCCTCATCTTCATTAACCAAAATATGTGTCACGTGATTAGCCGTTTGACTGCCGCAACTGGCCGGAAAATTTGGATTTTTTGGTGACTTCGGTTTTTCTGGGGATTCAGATTCCTTGTAAGAACCCATCTCCGAGCTTTTCTGCATTTCATCTCCACCCTCTTGTTCTTTTTCCTTAATCCAGCCCCCATCTTCAAAGAAGATGTCATTGAGTTCTAATCCATCATCATACAAATAGTCGTCATCTCCCTCATCCTCATCCTCATCTTTTCCTTCATCATCTGTGTTATCCTTATCGGTAACATATTCATTGGTAGTGTTTTCACTTTCTGTGTCAATAGATTCTGAAGATTCCGTAGCTGGAGGAATTATTTCATCACATTCTCTAACTAATTCACGAATTCTAACACAAGTGTGAATGTCATCAATTAATATTGGCATGTTATGCTGGATAAAATCCATACAATTTGTGCGTATACATACTTTCCCAGCAACCATGTTATGGGAGGTGGGTTTGCACTTCTCTGGAAACACAACGTCACCCAGGCTCTAGCAATATGAGTAAACGTAGCCTCATGCCAAGCTTGAGGTGGCAGAGCCTCTATCGAGATCCAAGCGAGTCTATCTTTAAGGTGGAAATTTTTATCCCAAGGGAGGAGGGTTTTCAAGCAGTTTATGAGGGTGGGGTTAGAGAGGGTAGATTCTTTAGGTGTGTCGGGTTGTAGCTCAATGAGTATGTGAAAACCTCCTATGTACTTTATCTTGGTGTCGGAAAAGCCTAGGTCTAGTAGGATGGAGGGAAGGTTTGGCAAGGTGTCAAGAGTGTGGAGTTCCCCAACAAGGGAAAAGGAGAGGGTTGAGTTCAGATCTGGGCAAGAGTGAATGATAAGAGGTGTGGGTGGAGGTTTGCGGGGTGGAGTACTACGGTTGCCTGTGACGAGGATATCAGCAAATGTATATTTGGTGAAAGTTGTTTTAGGTGGATGGTGTCTCACGTAAGGTGGTGGTGATTTGGTGTTAAATGTCACGGCAGTGGTATTGATGGGGTGTGGTTTTGGACGTGTGTTGATAGCTTTACCATATTGGTACCTGGAAATGTTGACAGAAAGGCGATGTGGTCCAAATGCAATGGATTGTAAGTGGGTTTCAAGTGCCTTTGAGTCTTCAACGTTGGTGAATCTTACAAACCCGAAGTCTTTACCGTTTGTCGATTTCTTCTTGGCCAAATAAACATCAATTACCCTACCAAATTTGGCAAAAACTTTCCACATTGCTGAATTATTCCAGCCTTGCGAGAAGTCTGTGAAGAAGTACGAGATTGTTGGGTTTGAAGGACCTCGTGTTTTTCTCTCCCTTCTGTTCACCGTGCTCCAATCATTTTCGTCATCTTCTTCATGGTTGAGGTTGTGTTGTTTGGTGGTGGGGTGGTGGTCTTCTCTTTCCATTGACCTTTAGGAGAAAAGGTCAAACTTTTGTGGATGTGTCAAAAGTTTCACGTGAGAATGTTATATTTTTGTATGTATGTCTTGTATATTAGTTACTAATACCGTATAAACAAGGTAAATAGTATCTTCAAGATGTACTTTAATTCCTTAAACTCTTTGCTCATAGAATAAACATACAATAACTTTCATATTTACTTTCAACGGGAGAACTAACTTAATATGACTTTAAAGATCATTGGACAGATTCATTGGCCCAACATTTATTCTCATGGGTAAAATAATAATACAAGTCGTTATGTTAACTAGTTAATCCATTAATGAAGAAGACAATTACGTACAAGAATACAAAGAGCTAATCCCCTTAACATAATTTATGAGAGACCATGAACACGTTATAACAAATAACCACTTGCTTGTTGTACTTGCAGATGTTTTTTCCCGGTTGAAACTGATTTTTTTTCGAGTTTTTCCTTCGTCCGGATCCCAGTTCAAATGGTTGAACCAGTGGGTACGGTCACGTTTCAAAACACTTCTTGCAGTTAATGGAAGATATAAGAAGATAATAAAATTTCCAACCCAACAAACAGAATTTTACAAACTAGACCTACCAAAGACATACACCAAATGGCCGCTCCTTGAAAAGCAAAATGGAAGCCCTGCATTTAAGGGGGGAAAAAAGATATCAATGAAAGGAAGAAGCCGTCAAACAGTATATAACCATCTCGTTTTAAACCCTGTCTCCGTGCTGACAAATGTTGATACAAAAGTTGGGCTTTCTTTATTTGGACTCCGGTTCCCGTATCAATTAGACCTTGATGCTGGAGACATGCGCACTAAGAAAACAGAAAACACCGTTAGGCTTATCGTGGGATTGTCTCCTACAATTATCCTCCGACGTGAGAGTAAGTAATCAGTTTTAGGGTTTAGTGGAGAGTTAGGTTTTTTGATCGTACCTTTAATGAGGGCCGAGATGCCCTTTATATACGCACGAAGTCCTTGTTGGTTTCGTGTTCCTCAACCTTAGGCGTATCCCGCCTAAGTCGGTTGGTTGATACATATCCCATCAATAAGAGATATCCGATATCAAAACCATAAATAACTTCGGGCTTGGGACACTCGTATTGGGCTCGAGTGTTAGTAGCGTCCATTGGTCGGGTTCATGACCCGAATGCGGACTATACGTCATCATGTCCCCCAGTCTAGTATGCGCAGGGTGGAATCCGCGGATGCTAGACTAATAACTGTAGCAAATATCTTCCTCGAGGCGTAGCGGGGAAGCTTCAAAGGTTTCCCGCCTAAGTGAAGATACAGTGAATCTAGTCTAATTAGGTCAAATATAACCTTCGTAAAACGTGAAAAAGTGAGTGGAGAGTGTGCCACGTCGGCGTCTCCTATCCACACGTTTAGAGATAGTGGGATCCACTTGTCGATCATCGCATGGATGTGGAACCCTATTTAAACTACCGCCTCCCTTTCACTGTGGTTATCACAGTAAAAACATTTCCACCATTGTTAAAAAAGAAGCTCGAAAATCAACCAAGAAACCCACAAAGTTTTAAAGGCAACAGCGCGTGCGCATTCAAAATATCATCATGGTTCTTGGATTAACTGACTTCTCCTCCGATATAACCGAGGACTAACTTCGTGAGTTCTCTTCGGAGTATTATATCCTGCTCGCGCTGCATCCAGTAGTTCCGGCTGCGCGCGCGTCGATAGCGGATTTCCTTGAAGGGAAAGTGGGAGTATACACACGTTTTTTCGAATTTACAAATCAACGTGTGCCTATCTCCTTATTCTTGTGCGACGTTCTAAATTACTATCGCCTACACATATCCCAACTGCACTGTATAGGTGCAGCAAAAATAACAAACTTCGAGGTGAATTGCCGTTTGTTGGCGATCAACCCCACTATCTATCTCTTCCGCGCGTTTTACCATACGTCGTAGTCAAACGGGTGGGTTTCTTTTGCTAAGCGCGCAAGACGGCTGCAGTGTTACACTGAGAAATTAGACGCGCTTAGGAACTGGAGAGAGAAATTTTTCTGGGTTGATAAGGCGTTGTTCCCCTGGGACTGCGTCTTCTATACCCAAAGTTCGCCATCGAAGGATGAGCGCCCACTCTTTGGAACGTACAGCGCGGATGATGCGGAAACGATAAACGCCAATCGTATTCCCGTCAATTCCTATCCAGAGGATTTTTTGGTGCACATGGGCATCAGTCGCAACTATTTTGATAGTCCTGACGAGGTGCCAACCTTCCTAGACGCGAATGACCAGGGTGGGTGCTCGCCCTTCCTTCTCCTTTGCTTTATTAGTGTGAGCATTTCTTTTCGCCATTGTATTTTATATAACTCTTGTTTTTGTTTGTTTCTTGTTGCGCAGAGATGGATTTGTTCAGCGTTGTTCGCTTGGCAAAACCCCGCCAGGTCACCGTGGGGGTGCGCCCTCTGAGGGAAGGAGAAGTCCCCATTTTGGATGCTACCGCGGGGTGCACCATGGAGATGAATCTGGATGAATCGAGGGGTGGTTCCCCCGTTGTGTTGGAGGCGACCCATCTGCGCAGCGTGCCCAGCCCCAGGATACACTCCCCTGAAGTGGAGCTTCCACGCACAGATGTTTCAGGGAGCGTGAGGGTCCTCAGAATAGATCCAGAGGAGGCAGGCCAAGTGGTAAAGCGCAAGAGGGCGCCTGGTGGTGATGGCGCAGGCTCATCCAGGAGAAAACGTCATGTAATTCTCGACGTGGAGTCATCATCAGACGATGCATCCCCCCCCCCCCCCCCCCCCCCGTGCAACTGAGACTGCTCCCCCCAAGTAAGTATTGTCGCTGAAGCACTTATCACATTCCCTGTTTATGTTATGAAATAATCACGAATTCTCTTCTTTTGCGTGTAGTGTTGAAACCGTTGGGGTTACTGCTGAGCATTCTGGGGAGTCGCCACCCGAGGCGAGTCCCTTTCGCGCTGACTCTCCTAAGCCAAAGAACCAAGGCGCCGAGCCCTTGGCATCTGGGGATGTGCCAACGGACCATCTTGTTGAGGAGCTTGTGTTGGCTGCTGCGCACCAGGCTACATTGGTTGCACAGCTAACTGCAAGGTATTCTGGGGAGAGTAGCCAGAGCGCGCAGAAGGATAAGCAAATTGCGCTGCTAGAGGTGCGGCTGGCCAGTGCTCAGGCTGAAGCAGAGGCAGCGAGCTCCTATGCCAAAAAACTTGCTAGGGAAAAGATGTCGTTGCTTGCCCAAGTGAGCCAGGAGCATGTCGCATTAGAGGATTATAAGGCTACTTGCTTTTGGGCTCTTAAATATTTGAAGAATGGGAAGAACGAGCACTTCTCTTGGTTGGAGGAGTTTCGTGCAACCGTGGGAGGCTTGCTGGAGAAGCAGGAGATGAAGCTAAGCAAGCTCAGCATCGAATACGATGAAGAGCTATATCCTCAGCTGGTTTCCACGATTGATGAGCGCAGGTGGCTCATCAGCCATGGTTTGCGCCTTGTTGTCCTCAACACTTTGGAATCTCGAGAGGTGGTAGACACCTTCGGGGCTGTTGTTCAATGCGCGTTGGCGCGTAGCAAGGCGGAAGCTATAGAAGAGCTTCATGAGAGCGGCCTGCTGACAGTGCCTGCCGCACAGGTGCCCAGGTATAATGAGCGTGCATATGATGATCTGGTAGCTGCGATGGAGAAGATGAAGTTGTTGGAGCTTCCTCAGATTGCCCAGTTGGAGCGGGACCAGGATTATCCTATAGGTTTGATTATGGAGGGGTTAACCTTGGCCCGCCACCATGCTGATGATGCAGAGGCGCAGCCTGACTACTTTTTGAAGCCTGACGAGTCACAGTTGCAAGTGCCTATCTTTGCTCTCCAACGCGATATCCTAAACCCTTTTGCGCTTGAAAAGGAAATCCCTTTGAAAGAATCCTTAGAAGCCCATGCCACGAGGCTTGCCAAAAAGAAGGGCTTGAAGGGAAAGGCCATTCTTTGTGGTCTTGGCGCATCGCATCTCCCGAGATCCGATGGGGTACCAGTTAGTGTGGCCACGATATCGCGACAGGATTATGATCTGTTGAAGAAACTTAAAGAGGTTGGGGACGCTGCGCGCCATGTTGAGAGCTCATCTCTTAGGCGTTGTAATAGTATGTAGGCTATAGCATCTTTGTAGATATCCTTTGTATGAACTTGTGGTCCATAATGAAATTTCCCTTTTTTGTTGAAGATGTGTTGATCCATATGTTTTGTAGAATGTGGTTGCGATTATAATGTTTGTACTTAGTTAGCTGTCTTTGCATAAAAAACATCCTCGTTGTCTAAGAATCAAACGGTTATATAAACGCGAGTAGCATATGAAGTCCACAATCGTGTATGAAAATCATGATTTAATGCACTTGAAACATAATTTCTAAGTATTTGTATCATAATCGTGTATGGTGTGATATGCAGCGTACAGTAAATATCATATCAAGGAGTCAAGAGTCTTGATTCCTAGTTTGTTAAATGCGCACAGTGTGCATTGTTGCGCATCCATCGTGGGATGCACATTGAACTTATTCCAACATCTTGAGAATAAGGTGTTTAACAAGGATGCATGATCCGATGTTGATGGGTTTGCGACCCTCTTACTCAATGAGTTATTTAGTAGGTGTACTCATCCTGTTACCATCGTGGGTTTTAGTAAGTGCATGCACGCCATGTAGGCAAAAGAGAATATAATAACAATGCTGAGACATAAATAATATGTAAATAAGAAAGTGAAATGTGTCGCGGAGTTAGCTAGAAACCGCGATGTTTTATTAATACTTGCAAGTTTTTGTAAAAAAGAAAAAAGACATTTGCCTAAGTAAAACAGAATGTAAATACACGGATACTTATTGAGCACTTTACTAAAGTGTGGGGGTGTCCGTGCGCTGGGCCATAGCCTTTCCTAAAGATAACATCGTTTGAGATTGCAAATGTTCCATGTGCGTGGTAGCTCACGACCATCCATGTCACGCAGCTTGTACGCGCCCTTTCCTAATGCTTCAATGACCTCATAAGGTCCTTCCCACTTCGGTCCAAGTTTTCCTGTATCTTCTGCATGGCTCGCATCATTGGCGCGATATACAAAGTCGCCTGGTCTGAATGAGGTGCTTCGAACTTTAGCATCGTAGTATCCTTTCATTTTTGATTTAGCTCTTGCCTCAAATATAGATGCGCGTTCACGCCTTTCTTCCAACAGGTCCAAGTCTATACGCCGTTCATCGTCATTGGTTGTGACATTAACTTCGGTAGTACGAATAGTTGGCATCCCAATTTCGGCTGGTATGACGGCTTCTGTCCCATAGACAAGAGAAAAGGGAGTGTCTCCCGTACTAATTTTGATTATCGTGCGGTGCGCCCACAAAACATGCAATAATTCCTCCACCCACCTCCTTTTGTGTTTGTCTAAGCGTGCTTTAATTCCTTCACCCAGACTACGATTTGCAGGCTCGACCAAACCATTGGTTTGTGGGTGTTTGACTGACGCGAAGTGTTGTAAAATATTTAGTTTCTCGCACCATTCCTTGAAAGGGTTGTCACAGAATTGTTTTCCATTGTCCGAAATGATTTCCCCAGGTAATCCGAAATGGCATACGATATTATCCCAAACAAATCGTTTTACCTGATTACATGTGATTGTCGCGACCGCTTTTGCCTCAATCCACTTAGTAAAATAGTCTATAGCCACAATAAGGAATTTCAGTCCCCCTGCTGCAACAGGGAAGGGGCCTGCAATGTCGATACCCCATTTATAGAATGGCCATGGCGACATAATAGGTGTTAGCTCCTGTTGTAGTCGACGTGGGATGGGTCTATGAACTTGGCAGTCGCCACACTTTTTTACAAATTTCGCGCGTCCCGGTGCATCGTAGGCCAGTATTATCCTGACTGTAAGGCGCGTGCTACAACTAACCGTGGTCCTGAGTACATACTGCACGAACCGGCGTGGATCTCTCGGAGTACGTAATCTGCTTGAAGGCGTCCGACACATCGAAGCCATGGTTGTAGAAATGAACGCCGATATAATATACCATCTTGAAGTTCAAACCTCTGTGATGTGCGACGTATTCGTCGGGCGTCCTTCTGCTCCTGGGGCAGTATGCCCTTGCTTATAAACTCGACAATGGGAGTCATCCATGTAGGACCTTGCTCCTCTATCACCGTGGTTATCTCCATCTCTGAGATGGACTTGCTCTTAAGAGTCTCCACCAGTACTTGTTTTGACAGGTGCGCAAAGCTTGTGGATGCAATTTTGCTCAGTGCATCTGCCTTTCTGTTTTCCCCTCTAGGAACCTGTTTGATGGTAAACCTGTTGAAACCCTGGATTAGTGACTTAGTCTTGTCGAGGTATTGAACCATGTTTTCCTATTTAGCCACATATTCGCCTAACACATGGTTGGCTACTAACCGGGAATCCACATTTGCTTCTAGGTTGCGTATGCCCATTCGAGCTGCAATGCGTAATCCAGCTATCAGGGCTTCATACTCTGCCTCGTTGTTTGTGGCTGTGAATTCAAAACGCGGTGCGTAAGTGAATTTCATTCCTTCTGGACTCGTGAGGATAAGGCCTGCGCCTGACCCGTCCACGCATGAAGATCCATCCGTGAATAGGATCCATGGTTCTTGTAGTTCCGCCTCGCTTTGTGAAGGTGCATCATCAGTACCTGGTTTTTCAATGATGATATATGCTAGTATCTGCCCCTTAACCGCAGTACGTGGTCTGTAGGAGATGTTATTCTCACCTAGCAACACACTCCACTTCTGTAGTCGTCCTGATGCGTCGGGTTTAGAGATGACTTGCTTGATGGGTTGGTATGTGATCACCGCTATTGGGTGCACCTGGAAGTACCTGCGCAGCCTTTTGGCGGCGAATACTAACGCCAAGACCAACTTCTCCATTGCGCTATAGTTAACCTCCGTTTTCTTGAGTGCTTTGCTTACAAAATATACCGGTGTTTGTACTGAATTCCTGTCCGTCAGTAGCACCGCGCTGACTGCTCCATGAGTCGCAGATAAGTACATAATTAATTCTTCCCCTGGGCGGGGCGCGACTAGCCTGGGGAGCGCTGCTATATGTTGTTTAAGCTGTATAAAGGCTTCTTCTGCTTCCGTAGTCCAGTGAAAGTCTCCCTTTTTTGTACACTTCTTAAGCGTTTTGAAGAGAGGGAGTGACTTATCTGCTGATTTGGACAAGAATCTGTTCAAACCGGCTAGTTTTCCATTCAAAGACTGTACTTCTTTCAACGTGCGTGGTGAAGGAAGTTGGATGACAGCCTTCGTTTTTTCTGGACACAGTTTAATGCCATCGGGCTCTATCAAATATCCAAGGAACATGCCTTCTGTAGCGCCAAAGGTGCATTTCTTAGGATTTAACTTCATGTTGATCTCTCGTAGTGTCTTAAATGTTTCCTTAATGTCGCGCACCAATTCGTCCTCAGTATGGCTTTTTATGACAAGGTCTTCAACATAGACCTCTAGGTTGCGACCCACCTGTTTTGCAAATGCATTATCTACCAATCGCTGGTAAGTGGCTCCTGCTTTCTTCAAGCCAAAGGGCATCTTTGTATAACAATAGACGCCTTGACTTGTATGGAAGGCCGTTTTTTCCTCATCTTCTTTAGCCATTTGGATTTGGTGGTACCCTTTGTATGCGTCTAAGAAACATTTAAGTGGGTATCCGCACAAAGATTCTATCTTCCAATCTATCTCTAGTAGTGGGTAGCAGTCTTGTGGACATACTTTGTTGAGATCTGTGAAGTCCGCACACATTCGCCAACTACCATCGCTCTTCTTGACCATCACTGGGTTGGAAAGCCAGTCATGGTAATAGACTTCCCGCATGATACCTACATCCACAAGTTTGCGTACTTCCTCCAGAATGCCTTTTGCGCGCTCTGGAGCCTGGCCGCGTTTCTTCTGTCGTACTGGGGAGTATCCTTGTCGGATTCTCAACTTGTATTCTGTAATCGAGCGTGGCACACCAGTCATGTGCTTTGGTTCCCATGCAAAGATATCCAGATTCTTTTGCAAGAGTGCGCACACGGACGCCCTGCCTTTATCAGACAGCGATCCCCCAATTGATACTTCTTGCTCTAGGTAATCAGGATAAATTGCGACCCTCAGGTTTGATACTTTAGTTGCGTGCTGTTCTGGGATGTGTTTCGTCTCACATGTAATCGTGTTACATTCTCCAGATGGTACGGTGGTATTGTAGAGAGTAACAATGCCCCATCCACCGGGAATTTGAGCATCCCATGTGCTGTAGACGGTACCACGCGTATGGCTTATATCCCTGGCCTTCCAATAATTCCATTGTATGACGAAGGGGATCTGATCACCATAAATTTCATCCAGGCTGTCGTGGAGTGTTCCTTATTACCAACATTGACTAGTAGGCGTATTTGCCCCATGGGCCATATCTTTTCTCCCGTAAAACCAGTCAACGACGTCATGGCCGGGCTTAACTGACTTCGTATCTCAGGTCGCAGTCGCTTGAAACAATGTTCATACATTATATTTGCGGATGCTCCTCCATCAACATACATGCGGTGGATATCGTGACCCCCTGCATTAATTTCGATGGTAAGTGGTTCTACCACTGCGTTGTCCGCAGCCAAGGTGGGGAAAGAAATTTCACTTCCACATGAAAACTTTTGGCTGATCTTCTGCCTAGTCTTTCGCTGCCATGATTGTATCATGTAAATGGTATCAGCCTTATCTTTGGGTGCTTCTTTCTTGTTCCCAGTCTTTTGCTTATCTTTTCCCTCCTTGATGTTCTTAACTAAATGGTCCAATCTACCTTCTTTTACCATCTTATCAATTAGTTGGTGCAATTGGACACACTCATTGGTGGTGTGGCCCTTCTGTCCATGATAGTCGCAGTATCCATTCCCCACGCGACGCTCCTCTGGGGTGCGCATTGGTGGGGGTTTCGGGAAGTTCACGCCTTCCGTTGCAAATATCTCCTTTGGAGTCTTGGTTAGCGGGGTATATTTGTCATTCTCTCGTCCGCTACCCTGACCGCGGTAGTTCCTGTTGCGGTTGCTAATCTGGTCAATGGATTGTCTCCTAGGCTGTTCTTGTGACCTATAGTTTGAGTAGCCTTTCTTGCTGTCTGCCTCTGCAGCTTCTCCTTGGATAAAGGACCTTGTGCGTTTCATAAGTTCATCAAAGGTTTGGGGGACCTTGTCGTTTAACTTTTTGATGAGTTCTGGGTTATTGATTCCGTTCATGAACCCTGAGATCTTTAGTATTTCGGGGCATGCCTTGACATGTATGCATTCGTCTTTATAGCATTCCACATAAGCGCTTGTAGATTCCCCCTGGCGCTGTTTTACCCTGGCAAGTTCGACAGGGTTTTTGGCGCACTTCTTCCTTTGAGTAAAGTTCAGGCGAAACGCCTTTCGCAACTCTTCAAAACCACCAATGCATCTGCGTGGGAGCTTACTGAACCAGTTTCGCGCATTTCCCACTAATATGTAATTGAACATGTGGCACCACACAGGTTGTGGCCAATTTTCGATGGTAGCAGCTGACTCGAAAATTTTTAGGTGATCATCCGGATCACCTGTTCCATCGTAGGTTTTCACATTGGCGGGCATGCGCCTCCTCTTATCTTCTGAAAAATCGCTGATGCGCCGAGCGAACGCATCCACCTTTTGGCGGCGCCAGGGAAGAGACATGTCTTCATCCTCCTGGTCGCGATATCTTCTCCTGGACTTCCAGTGTCCTGTTTCTCTGTCCTCGTTGTTCGAGGGGTCACTGGAAGACGAGCTTTCCCTCTTTCGGCGCTTGCGCCGACTTTCCTCAGAATCCGAGCTCGAAGAGCTTTCACTTAGGGAGTGCCATCGTCCAAGTCTGTCATGGACCTTGCAGCTACCAAGCCTAGCGTGGGCATTAGTACGCCGTCCATCATCTTCGTCTTCTCCCAGATACTGTAGGTCAATTGTTTCATCGTTCCCAACTCTCCTCCCGATCCTGGTAAACACTGGGGGCCGGCGGCTTTCCCTCTTGCGCCTTTCCCTCTGGTGACGCGATGGGGATGTCTCATACTCTGGTTCAAAGTTGATTCGGGCTTGCAGGCTCTAACTTGACCTCTTTTTCGCTTCCTCTTGCATAAGGGCATCCAAGGTTTCGTAGTTTTGAGACACGAAGTCACTTGGCGCTAGTTCAGGCGCGACTCCTTCTAGCGCGAGGGTGTTTGTTTCCACCCCTGGACCCCTGTTTCGGCGAGGCGCTCCTGATGGGTCTGTGGGGTCCGTTTCTGGCACCGATTGGTTGGGAGTGGTAAAAGGTGTGCGCTGTGGATTTTCCGCGTTGGAGATGTTGATGGTTGTTGTAGTGGCATGGGTTGTCCCCGTGCGTGGTTCCATTGTCGTGAAGACTGGGCCTGACCCTTGGTTTCTGGTCGTACTGGTTGTTCCAGAGGCCTGCTTAGAGGTTGATTCGCTTTGCTGCTTCTTCCCTTGTAGGTCACCATGCGATCGCTGGCTTAGGTTTCCTTGCTTTGTCATTCTAGTTCTTAGTGATTGGTCCCACGGATGGTGCCACTTGTTGATACAAAAGTTGGGCTTTCCTTATTTGGACTCCGGTTCCCGTATCAATTAGACCTTGATGCTTGAGACCTGCGCACTAAGAAAACAGAAAACACCGTTAGGCTTATCGTGGGATTGTCTCCCACGATTATCCTCCGGCGTGAGAGTAAGTAATCGGTTTTAGGGTTTAATGGAGAGTTAGGTTTTGTGATCGTACCTTTAATGAGGACCAAGATGCCCTTTATATACGCACGAAGTCCTTTTTGGTTTCGTGTTCCTCAACCTTCGGCGTATCCCGCCTAAGTCGGCTGGTTGATACATATCCCATCAATAAGAGATATCCGATATCAAAACCATAAATAACTTTGGGTTTTGGCCTTCGTGAGCCCAAACCGTTACCGTGTTAGCCCACTCGTATTGGGATCGAGTGTTAGTAGCGTCCATTGGTCGGGTTCATGACCCCGAATGCGGACTATACGTCATCAACAAACAAGAAGGATAATAAAAGATGAAAAGATGATGAAAATAATTGAAAGAAGAAGCTTTCAACGAAAAAGATTATATATCCAAGGTTTTCGACATTGTTCTCGTTTGCAAGTGTGGAAGCCTCTCGTTCAAATTAAGAGGGTATAATTAGATGACTAGGTTAGTTTGATCGAATCCTAGTTGTGGGCTTAAACCATTAGGTTTAGAGTTATGTTGTTTCTTCTCTTAGCTATGTTATATTATAAACGGGCATAAAATCTATGTTGGGTTTTAATAATCATAACAATTATAAAATCAAGTAAACATCATCAAAGCATGCAGCGGAAGTATAATGAATAATATATGTATATTAATTAACCGAATAAGAATGTGCGTACCTTTTAGCAAATCAAGAACCAAACGATAATTGAACAAGGAACAAAACCCAAAACCCTAACTTAGGGTTTATATAATTCGACCTACAAAGAAGTCAACCACCAGAAATCCACAAACACAAGTGCGCTTGTCCTTCGTTCTTGTACACACGTACTAGTAGCGATTTGATGTGAAAAGCTAGGTTCTTGAATCACAAATAAAACCAAACACTAGTTTCTTGAGTTGGAAAAATCGAATCCCTTGGGAAGGGGGGTTGTACGATCGGCCAACACAAGAGGGAGGAAGAGAAGAAAGCAATTAGGTTTATTAGTGATCCAAGGTTAAGAGAATAATGAATACAAGGGTTTCTATATATAGGTTCTCAAAACTTGGTGACCAAGAAAAGCCTCCCTTGGGCTTTTGTGAGCCCACGACCGGCCAACGCTAGACCCAAGGGGTTCTAGATCCTTCTTGTCCACTAATTGCATCTCTAGTCCCTTTAGTTTACATTTAACTACCGTTAGTCAAACCCCGTTAAATATTAACTATCGTTAAGTTTTATTTCGTGACAAATAATTAATAATAATAACGTTTATATATATTAATTATTTAAACATCAACTCTCATACGTAATGTGTGCAATCCCGAAGTCTCGAGTTCGAATCCGGTCATACGCACATTTAAAATATCCATAAAACCTTTCAGCTCCCACTTGGATATTACTAAATATAGTAATGACATTGGTTTAGTCTAGCCTAACACGCCAATGCCCCCAGATCGAATCGAGTATGGTTTCCTAGAAAAACCATTAAATGATTCATCATTTTTACTTATCTTTTTGTTACTAATACTACATTAACTATGAATATGGATCAAGTCATTTCATAAGTTAATATTCTGTTTCTCGTTGTATCTGATTGAACAAGATTACCAAATCATCTGAACGTATTCCAGATTGATCTTGGGTATGGCCATACAAACATCTTGTCAACCCTACGAGGGGCCCAAATATAGTATTATGCTTTGAAACAAATTCAAAGGAACAAATTCTCTTGACTACAAACATAACTCATGAACTTTGTAAAACTTCTGAAAATAGCCCTTATAACTACCAGTTACGGATAGCGTTAAACTATCTTACACAAATGCACTACATTCATAACAGTTATCTGGTATCTCAAGTCTGAGGATAAACACTTCATGACTTACTTAATGACAAAGACCCATAAGTAACATCATGGAAAGTTGGGATCTGTCCTATATTCAATTCATTGAATATCATGTGAATCTGGTATGTCCCACGCATCAATATACTTTAAGTATATTCTACCAAAACTCAGATTTGTCTTAATTCAATGACATTCTCACATCATTGATCGACAACGGACTATTTAGAATAACATAAGTTATTCACGGATTAAACATGCAAATATAGGATATAATATTAAGAAAATGAAAAATAAACATAAACAACTATTTTATTTCATTAAAGTAATATTTGTTCATAACATCCTTTATCCAAATACTAATCACAGATCTGCATGAAACTACTAGCTAAACGAAGTCCTATCCCATCAGCATGGTCAGTAAGTTTTTCTTTTGGCAAAGGCTTCATAAAGGGATCAGCTAGATTATCATCTGTATGAACTTTGAGTAGATTGATTTCACCTATTTCGATTTGTTCTCGAACATAGTGATATCGTCGAGGAAAATGTCTGGCGCCTTTCATGACTCCAGGCTCATTGGCAAATGTTATTGCAGTAGAGTTGTCACAATACACATTTAAAGGCAATTCGATTGAGGGCATTACTCCGAGTCCCGAAATGAATTTCCTAATCCAAACAGCTTCCATCGCAGCTTCCGAAGCAGCTATGTACTCAGCTTCTGTAATAGACATCGCAGTCGTTGTCTGCTTCTTGCTCTTCCAGTCAACTGCTCCTCCATTAATGACAAAGACGTATCCCGTTTGAGACTTCTTATCATCTTTATCAGTTTGGAAAGACGCATCGCAAAAACCTGTAACATCAAGTTCTGCATCTGGATTTCCTCCATACACTAGAAACATTTCTTTAGTAGCCCTTAGATACTTAAGAATGTTCTTAACAGCTTGCCAGTGTTTCACACCTGGATTCTGTTGATATCGACTGGTGATATTCTGTGCAAACGCCACATCAGGCCTTGTACATCTCACAGCATACATGATAGATCCTACAGCCGAAGCATAAGAAACTTTTCTCATGTGTGCCACCTCTTCAGGTGTTGACGCGCATAGTTCACTACTTAAGCCATGTTCAACTTGCATCGGCAAATATCCCTTCTTGGAATCTTGCATATTGAATCTTTTCAATATTTTATCAATGTAAGTACTTTGGCTTAGTCCAATCAACCGCCTTGATCTATCTCGGTAGATCTTGATTCCCAGAATAAATGTTGCTTCCCCTAAATCCTTCATAGAAAAGCACTTTCCAAGATAAGACTTTACATCTTGCAAACTTGGAATGTCTTTTCCCATGATCAATATGTCATCGACATATAAGATAAGAAAAATAACATTACTCCCACTAGCTTTGTGATATACACATGGCTCATCAAGATTTTGAGTGAAACCAAATTTCTTGATTTCTTCATCAAACTTCTTGTTCCATTGCCTTGATGCTTGCTTCAACCCATAAATGGATCTTTGAAGTTTGCATACACGCTTTGGAAATTTTGGATTCACAAACCCTTCAGGCTGCGCCATATAGATGTCCTCATCTAGGCGACCGTTTAAGAAGGCAGTTTTGACATCCATTTGCCATATCTCATAGTCATAGTACGCAGCTATGGCTATAAGAATACTAATAGCTCTAATGTCTGATACAGGAGAAAATGTCTCCTCGTAGTCTATCCCAAAAGTTTGAGTAAACCCTTGAGCTACAAGACGAGCTTTATAGGTGTGTACATTGCCATCCATGTCAGTCTTTATCTTATAGAGCCACTTACTTCCAACTACCTTAGCATTTGGAGGTAAGTCAACCTCTATCCAGACTTCGTTATCTCTCATGGATTGCATTTCCCCATTCATTGCGACTTGCCATTTATCCTTTTCAGGACTCATCATAGCAACCTTATAGTTAGCAGGTTCACCAAGATCCCCTAACATATTTTCCTCAGCTTCTACGTTAAGACATAGACGCTCAGGTGCACGCGTAGTCCTTGCAGATCTACGAATGGGAACCACTTCAACTTCATGTGGAACACTCAGACTTTCAGGTTCTACTTGAGGTTGGCTAGTGTTTTCAGAAGGTGTTGTATCTTCTTGATCATATTCCAGATCATAAACTCTCCCACTGAATTCATGAGATATGAGATCCCTTTCAAGGAAGTCTCCATACCTAGCAACAATTACTTTGTTTTCAAGTGGAAAGTAAAAGTAGTAACCCATAGTTTCCTTTGGGTATCCTACGAAGATACACTTAACAGATCTTTGTTGTAGCTTATCAGCTGAATCACGTTTAACAAACGCCTCACAACCCCAGACCTTTAAGTAAGACAAGTTGGGAGCTTTCCCATACCACACTTCATAAGGAGTCTTATCAACGTTCTTAGTTGGAACCATATTCAATATGCGAACAGCAGTTTCTAAAGCATAATCCCAAAAGGATAAGGGAAGAGTTTTAAGATTAAACATTGATCGCACCATGTCTAACAATGTACGATTTCTTCTCTTAGATACACCATTTTGTTGTAGAGTATATGGAGATGTGAGTTGCTGAACAATTCCATACTCAGCAAGATAATCTTTAAACTCTTGGCTTAAATATTCACCACCTCTATCGGATCGAAGAGCTTTAATCTTCTTTCCTAGTTGAAGTTCTACTTCACTCTTAAAAACCTTAAATGTTTCAAAGACTTCATGTTTATGTTTAAGTAAATAAACATAACCATAACGACTGAAATCATCAGTAAAGGTTAAGAAGTAGCTAGCACCCTTCCTTGACACATGTCTTAGTGGTCCACATACGTCAGTATGTATCACACCAAGAAGATCATAAGCCCTTTCTAAACTATTTGTAAAAGGTTTCCTGGTCATCTTTCGAGATATGCAAGATTCGCATTTATCAAATGATTCATCATTGATGTCTTGCAAAAGCCCATCGTGTTGCAGCTTTTGCATGCGTTTCTTGCCTATGTGAGCAAGTCTACAATGCCAAAGAAATGAAGAATCCAAATCACTTTTGATTCTTTTATTATTGATGCTAAAGACAGAATTATTTTTATCAATCACATTATCATGCAAATCAATTTCAAACACACCATTTACTGGAATAACATTAAAGTAAAAAACACCATTTAAAGAAACCAAAATTCCATAATCAGTAAATGTATGAATAAAACCAATATCTTTTAACAAGGAAACAGAAATGACACCCCAAACAATAGAAGGTGCGTAATGACAATCGTTCAAAGACAGTACTAAACCCGTAGGTAAAACTAAATCAAACGTGCCTATAGCTTCAACGACTGCATGTGCTCCATTACCCACGTGCAGGTATTGTTGTCCATAGGTGAGCTTCCTTGCACCTCTAAGTCTCTGCAGTGTATTACAAATGTGAATACCACATCCAGTATCATATACCCAGGAATTTATTTTATGAGGAAAAGCAAATAATTCTATCATCAAAAGAGTACCTGAAGTACTAGCCACAGTGCCAGTATTTTTATACCTCTTAGTGCGCAACTCATCAAGGTAGAGCGGACAATTCCTCTTCCAGTGTCCTACCTCGGTGCAGTGATGACAAGCCTGATCCTTCTTAGGATTCTCACGCTTTTTGGCAGGGTACTTCTTGGGTTCTTGTTGATAAGCCATAACTTGTTTTCCCTTATCAACTTTACCCTTACCTTTCCCTTTCTTGTTCGCTAGCGGCTTATTAGGCTTAGAAATCCTACCCTTTTGGATGGTTAGAACAGTAGGTGTAGGGGCCTTATTGGGCAAACCTTTCTCGTAGTCAATGAGCATTGCATGTATCTCACTAACTGTCTTCCCCGTGCAATGCATATTATAATTGCGCACAAAACCATCAAATTCCTTGTTAAGGGATCTGTTGATCAGGCCAATTTGTATGTCATTAGGGTAGACGTAATTGAGTCTCCCGAGCTGGTCCATGTAACTCATCATTTCCAGGCAGTGGGCGCTCACAGGTTTCCCTTCTCCTTGCTTGCAACTGTGTAGAGCATCTATCAGATCATACAGCTCTACACTCACAGGCTTTTCAAACAACCTTTGCAATTCTTCGAGCATGAGGTTAGGGAAGTAATTCTCAAACTGTTTTTGCAAGTTTGAATTCATACTCCCAAGCATAATGCAGGCAACCTCATTATACTTGTCATACTCAGATTGCCATACAGCTCGTGCTTCAGCAGTAGCACCAGCTGCAGGTTCAGGAGGACAAGGCGTAGTCAAATAATCTAGTCTTTTGGCAACCCTCAAGACAATTCTGAGTTGCCGATACCAATCATTGAAATTCGCGCTACCAGTCAATTTCTCTAGATCAAACATAGATTTGAACGACGAGGCTAGTGCAGTAGATTCAGCTTGATCCATTTCTACAGAAAATAAAAGTTCAAAAGTTAGTACTTTCGATAAGTAAACATTCAAGAAAATAAAATACCCTTTGGTCAATATTCATATTAACCATAGAATTTTCCTTGAATTTTGGATCCTCATTATCGTAGTTTCACCACATCAGTTGATCTGCTAGTGGTGAAAGTATAGAATAGGTAATTGTTGAAAAACAATAATTGACAAACAAGTTTTCAATTCCAAAAATTTATGGGATTTACAATTTTGCCAAAATAATTTATTGCAAAATGTAAGCATGTTTTATCCCATCTTATGCCTTAAGTTATAGGTCTCACTAACTAACTTAATTAAGTTGTCTAATTTAGAAACTGCAAATAATTAAGCTGAGGTCTCACACAACAAAAAATTCACCTTGTTATTGTAATCTAGATCAAGGTCTCACATAACTAAATTACAACTTCAAGTGTTTCATATCATTAGATGGCATAAACTGAAATTTAAATGGTACAATTTTTGACGTGTAATCAAAACTTATGTATAAAGAAGCATGCATACAACTTTATAGCATAAAATTTTTCGAAAAAACTTACATAATATTTTAATTGCTAAGATTAAATTCTACAAAGTTTTAATCGATGCGTTGAGAAACTTACAACTTTGCACTAAGATGCTTCGTACATAGAATGGTTATACTAGGTAGCTCCAATCGAACTCACAGGAGGCAGAGGACCAGGTAAGCGCAAAAGCATAACCTTGGACATCCTTTCAGTGTGACTGTGCGTACTTCTTTATTAACCCCTTTATAGTTTGTTCTAGTGGGTGAGCTGTTCTAACCATTTAGTACAGTCGCATCAATCGATTAAAAGTTCAAGAAGTAATACTTAGAAAATAAATCAGTTTCGCCATTATTTAGTCCATTTAATTTTCTATTCATAAAAAAACCCTTTTTGCTTACTAACATGTCAAACAATATATAAACAAAAAAGCATTTTAATAAAAATTAAATACACTCAAATAATATAAACATATAACTAAACAATTTTAACATATGTAAAACAATTAGCCACATGCATAATTATTACGATAAAAACTAATAAACAATTCTAGGCGTAAAATAATGCATACATTAACTAGGGCTTTCACCTACAAGGTAGATGAGCCACATGCATCGACAAGTCGATTGCGTAAGCCAAAGTCAATAGTATACCAATTAGAACATAACGAATTTTTATTAGTATAATTGAGGTCTTCCCCAATTCAATAATTATCAAATAAATAAAACATGTGTATATCACTTAACAATTAATAAACAACAATAATCCAAAGCAAAACATGCATGTTCCACCATGGATTCATCATAACAATTATATATCCCAAGATACGCATAATACATGGCACATAACAATTATTCATAATAACCACATAAAATATGCATGCAATCCTAGGGTTTCTACAAGTTTTACAAATTAAAACCTAATAATAATAATTAAGGGTAATCGACCCAATAAATAAAAAATTAGGGTTTCCCATTCAAAACCCTAGAAACCAATAAAAGCATGCAATAATCATAAAGATTCAATTTTTATGTGTTTCGGTAATTAATAACATCATATTAACGGCTCATGATACCACTGTTGGGTTTTAATAATCATAACAATTATAAAATCAAGTAAACATCATCAAAGCATGCAACGGAAGTATAATGAATAATATATGTATATTAATTAACCGAATAAGAATGTGCGTACCTTTTAGCAAATCAAGAACCAAACGATAATTGAACAAGGAACAAAACCCAAAACCCTAACTTAGGGTTTATATAATTCGACCTACAAAGAAGTCGACCACCAGAAATCCATAAACACAAGTGCGCTTGTCTTTCGTTCTTGTACACACGTACTAGTAGCAATTTGATGTGAAAAACTAGGTTCTTGAATCACAAATAAAACCAAACACTAGTTTCTTGAGTTGGAAAAATCGAATCCCTTGGGAAGGGGGTTGTACGATCGGCCAACACAAGAGGGAGGAAGAGAAGAAAGCAATTACGTTTATTAGTGATCCAAGGTTAAGAGAATAATGAATACAAGGGCTTGTATATATAGGTTCTCAAAACTTGGTGACCAAGAAAAGCCTCCCTTGGGCTTTTGTGAACCCACGACCGGCCAAGGCTAGACCCAAGGGGTTCTAGATCCTTCTTGTCCACTAATTGCATCTCTAGTCCCTTTAGTTTACATTTAACGACCGTTAGTCAAACCCCGTTAAATATTAACTATCGTTAAGTTTTATTTCGTGACAAATAATTAATAATAATAACGTTTATATATATTAATTATTTAAACATCAACTCTCATACGTAATATGTGCAATCCCGAAGTCTCGAGTTCGAATCCGGTCATACGTACATTTAAAATATCCTTAAAACCTTTCAATCTACGGTTAGAAGATCAATCAAGTAAATACTCTTTTACTATTTTACAAATCTTGTTTAATATTATCAAGTTTGACCGGAAAAAAAGGAAATTAGCTAAGACTATGTTTATCAAGTGGGTTGGCAACCCAATTGAATGGTATATATAGGAAAATATTATTTTTTAAATGAAGTCATCCAATCTTAATATCCAACCAAGATCGTATGGCAACCCAAGCTGGAAAATATTATTTTTACGAAGGTTTCTTTTATTGGATAAATGACTTTATTGACCTTGTAATACCCTTTCATATCCAGTCCACTGTAAATCCTTTCTATTGCTTGCTTAGCTACTTGCTATCTTATATGCATGCAAAATGATCTATCCTCGTGCATGTTCTTCCTACATATGCATAAAACATGTGTTCAAATGATAGGATGAGATAATGAGAGAAAATAAATAAGTGCATTATATTCGTCATGTCATCTTATTGTATTGGTAAAAGAATAAGTAGCAACAAAATCTAAGAGGATATAGCAGCGTTAGTATATGTATATACCAATTGATGTTGGAAGAAATAATACGTAAAATATTAGAAACAATATCCACATAAGCTAAGAACATGGTCTTCATTCTTTTGTTAGCGTGTGTTTGTCATAATATCATAGATGTTAAGTTCCTGAATTACTTAAAACAACAAAATTGTTTTAACAACCAAGAATAGTGTATATATAAATATATATTAATATAAGTTGAAGTATTAACCGGAAAATAACAAGAACCTTCTTTTATCTTCTCTCGAATTAGTATCATTCATAATTATTTGTAACCAAAATTCAATAATGAGAATGATATCTATCCAATTCAAAGTTAGCTATAAGGAGTCAAATTAAATCATATACAGAAAATGGTTGCATGGCTGCATCAAGCCAATCTATTATCAACCTTTGTCACGACATCATATTTTTATTTGTGTGTCCAAAAGTACATACATGCATGAATGATCATGACATCATCATCTCACTTATCATTTCACTCATTCAACTCTCTATAAATACCACCTCAATCCACACTTCTCTTCAAACTTCAAATATCACACACAAACATAATAACTCAAATACAATAAAAGAAATGACATCAGTGACAAAGGCGACAACTGGTGGTGGTGGAAGTAGGTGGTGTCCAACGCCAGAGCAAGTGATGTTGTTAGAGGGAATGTATAGAGGAGGCTTAAAAACACCAACGGCAACTCAGATACAACAAATTACGGCAAGACTATCGATTTATGGCAAAATACAAGGCAAAAATGTGTTTTATTGGTTTCAAAATCACAAAGCTCGCGACAGACAAAAGATCCGAAAGAAACTCATGGCGCTGTACCAACAACATCGCCATTACCCTCCTTCTCATGATCATCCATTTCTTCCTCTTCATCATCAGGTAAATGCCTGTACGATCAGAGTACATGATTTTTAATCGCACAGTTACGAGTGCTTGCATGAAAGCCATTAAATCTGGATTTTTTTCAGTATAGCTTGTCTAAAACTTACCAGCATTATTTCTCAACTACACATAATCTTTTTCAAAATAAGTTCCCAAAGACCCCTTAAACTTTTTTCTAATCTTTTTTGTCAACTTAACCAAGTTAATAATTTTTGTGGTATCTTTTTATAGGGTTGTTTTTGGTTTTGTATCCAAGCTAGGGAAGTATAATTTAGGTTGACCGGTAAATGTATTTTGGAGTTTCCTTTAGTTTCACTATTTTCGTTGTAGTTCTGCAATCTCTAGCTCATCGCTATTTTTAAAGTGTACATATCTTTTGCCGTTAAATAGATAACTTCTTGTTCTTTCACTATATTAAACATTTGGATCTTTGGGTTTTTTCGTATATTGGTTTTGATTTTGATTTTTGATCTTTCATCTTAACTTTTGTGCATATATACTTATATCTTTTTCTTAGGTTTATGTAAATAGTTCATATTATTGAAGACATTGAAGAAATGATAACTTTTGCATAAGAAAGAAATATCTAAATAGATTACTTAAAAATGATCAACTTAAATAATCCAAGAAAAATTATTGCTTTACAATAATGGTCAATGCTATTTATAAATGAGTTTTTGTTATATTATTCAACTTTTAATACCTATGTATAGATTACCGTTTATAGCCTATATTTATTTCCATTTAGATTACCCTAACAATATTGTATGTGCATAGGTTGCTGGAATTGAAGATACAACAGTATGTAAACCAATGGTCAGCAATTGGAAAGTGGATCTCCCATCAGATCAAACATGCAACTTCATGTGTGATTGTCCACTTATGTCAATGATGATGATGGATCATCATGGTACAACTCCATATTACCCAAGAGTACCACCAAAGACACTACAACTCTTCCCTGTGACGACGACCACGACCGACGATCTCAAAGAAGACGAACAATCCACCACAACCTCCAAACCCTAGCCTAGTTTTGACTACAATCATACTCATTTAAAACACTTGTGTGGTTGCAAGATTAGTTGTTCTAATCCTGGTCATGATTCTTGATATAGTAGTAAAAGATGAGAAACAGTTAGGGTAGACTAGGGTTAGGGTTAGGTATTAAAAATAAGTTGTGGGTTTCTGTTATGTCACTAGACCTTTGCATGGCAGGGGCAGTAATGGTACTATATATAAAGAAAGATGAAAGATCTGAATTGCCTAATAAACTAGCATTCAGTATGTTTTTGTTGATGAAAATTGAAGAGTCTATTTCATAATCTTGGAGTATGCAATGGGATTGCCAAAGTTTCTTTGTTTGGTTATGGTGGTGTGTATGTGAGTGTTAATTCTTGATTGTTAGACACACTAAACAAGACATATTAAGCAGACATATAGTACCTTAGGTTGGTGGTAAAGTTCAGTACTTTTATGATATATGCATAGACATGAGCTCTTTAAAAAGTGAGCATTAATTTACTTGTCTTACAAGACTGTCAGCAGCTAGAAAAGTAAAGTCAATTGTATTCGATGAAAACGTAAAAACCATCACACTACACTCCACCAATAACAACAATCACCTAAAAGTGTATATGTACTTTTATATTGTTGCAAAACTACAAAGTCATATAGACATACAGTAACATATATGTTACGTTGTAACCGCTTGGTTGTATGCTTGCATACGTAGTTTTGTACCATATCATGAAATTCCAATTATTTAAGCGTAATATGGTTTGATCAATAATCATTATTCTTTTACATTAGACTAGACGAGTACCCGCGCCTAGCGGCAGCGGTGTCTAGTTTTCGGCAAAATTACGGCGGCGAATGAATTTTTTTCGAAATATTGTATTAGTAGCGCTTGAAAATCCTTTTTTAAGAACTGTTTCTTTGATGGCATGGTTGAATAGTGGCTTTAATGTAAAGCGTGGTATTGTTGTATGGTAGCGGCGACCAATATTTACTGATAAATAGCCTCTTTGACACGCTCTGTTTTTTGATTATGTTTTTTGGTTGAAAATTAAAACTCTTTGTCGAGCCATGTGGTGTGTGCCCTTTTTTGCATGGTTGCACCTAATCATTTAGCCGAGAGTCTGCGCCTAACGACAATGATGTGACAAAATTTCAGTGCAAGTGATTTTCTTTCGGTAAACTGAATTCATAGCATAAGGAAATCCTTTCGAAAAAATTGTTTTATTATGGCATGGTTCTACGTTGTTGTATTAGATTAAAGTTTCAATAGTTAATATTGAATGTTATAATAATCGGCACTTGTGTGCGAGCTTTCTTTATTTGTTAGCGGTTTAACGACAATTTAAATACAATAGTCGTTTATGTGTCTTTCTTATTCACAAAATATTTGTTTCCATGTAATAGATTTTTTTTAGGACAAACTATTTAATTTTTATCAACACATTCTGTAAGTTTAATATTTTAAAATTTCAACTTTTTAAAATTTCGAGATTTTAACTTTTCAAATTTAAAAACCAAAATTTGAAATCTCAAAAGTTTAATTTTTCAAAAATTTAAAATTCGAAACTGAAATTTATTCAAACAGTTCTAAATTTTCAACCTTTAAAATTTTGGCTCAGATTTTGTCGTTGGCTGCCAGTTGCGATCTCAAATACAACTTTGTTTACTGCCCCGCCAAGTTACGAGTCGTGTCTCGGTGGTGGGTTTTTCAAAATTTTAGGAGGCTCGGTGTTGATTGTTTCGTTAATGATGGCTATGGACAAACGAAACAACCAACAACAACCAAAAACCCAACACAAACTACCTAAAACCACCTAAACCATCGAAAGATGATCACAATTTCGGCAGATGGTGGCAGTGAGGAGGTTAATGGTGGCCCGCGCCTAGCGGTAGCGATGTTTAGTTGGGACCAAATTTTCACAGCGAATAAGTTTTTTCAAATAACTTTACTTGTAGCGTTAGAGAATCATTTTTGGTAGCATTGTTTTAAGTTGCAATAGTTTTTGAGAACTATTTTTTGGTCAGCTGAGTAGCGGCAACGATTTATAGTTTTCGACAAAATCTAGTTATGGCGATCTTTGTACGTGTTTATAGCTGCAACGATGTATAATTTTCGTCAAAATCTAGTTACTTGAATCCCTAAATGTTTGTTTGTTATCTTTGACGTTGTTTAGTTTTTTAAAAAGTTAAATAATGTTAATCTCTACTTGCGTTTGTATCAATGTGTGCCCGACTTACACGCATACTTTTTGCTAATGTCGGTTTTTTTCGTCCATTTTCGTCCCATTACGTTTTCGGTCATTTTTTTACGTTTTCGTCAGTTTTCTTACGTTTTCGTCCATTTCTTTACGTTTTCGCCAATTTTTTTTACTTTTCGTCCTTTTTTACGTTTTCGTCCGTTTTTACGTTTTCATCCGTTTTTTACGCTTTCGTTCGCTTTTTACGTTTTAATCCGTTTTTTATATTTTCATGTGTTTATTTTACTAAAACGGACGAAAACGTAAAAAACCGGACGAAAACGTAAGAAAATGGACTAAAATGTAAAAAAATGACAAAAACATTAAAAAACAGACGAAAACATAGAAAATGAAGGAAAATGTAAAAAACAGACGAAAATGTAAAAAAACTAGTGAAAAAGAAAAAGGAAAAAAAAAGTTACTTTAATAGCACAAAAAATACTAGTGAAAAAGAAAAAAGAAAAAAAGAAGAAAAAGAAGAAAAATGAAAGAAGTACTTCAATAGCACAAAAAACAAACGGTCTTCTTGTTGCAGATGAAGAGCTTAAATGTACCTCTTCTTTTGCAGACATGGTTTGCAGATGAAGAGGTAAAAGCTCTGAAAAAACAAACGACACCGTAGTTTCCTTATATTGGTTTACATATCAATGTTTCAACATATCAAATGTATAACTATCTTGACTTTTTTTCAACATTCAAGTTTCAACATTTGACTATTTTTCTATTTTATATAGTTAAGATACAGAAAATCCCAAGTTCATCCCACATATAACAAGATGATTTTGGTAAGATATCTTTGCCTGAAATGCCATTTATTTTATAAAAAATAACTGATATTAACATCCATCACGCTACTCCTCAGTAGCAATTTTTCCGGTTTGGGCATATAATTAAGAAAGAAATTGACCTTTGGTATATGCATTTAGTTTGAATGCTTGCTACAACTTAACATGGCTGCCCATAATGTACATGGTTTGATTTGTAACCAATGGGCATTTGGCATAAGGGTCTCTAAGTGTAATCTGGGTCATTAACGAAGAACTGAAGGGAATGTTCAAGTTCCATCAAGGACAAAAAGATGAAGTGTACGTGGATACGTGAAACTAGCTTTATAAAGTCCCTAGAAGCATAAATAGACAGGAAAACTTCGCTATACTTTTCATGTTATAACAAATTTTAACTGCATATTATTTAAGATTGGAAGTAGGCTACATATATAGGTTGCACACTTGCACTACAGTTCGACCCACTAGGCTTTCACTTTCCTGCTCCTATATACGGAGTACTTAGAAGAGAAGAGTTTTTACATGATCTGTAGAGGTTTTTTTTTTTTTTTTTTTTTTTTTTTTTTTTTTTTTCGGGTGTTTCTTAAATATATCTAGCTAGAAGTTTGTTTGTTTTTTTATAACTTCATAACTCCTGTTTTTTAACACTACGTCAACTCGTCTAGAATCAAGGTGCCGCATGAAAATAAATGTCAATACCTTGCAAATGATCAAAAATGCCTTTTAGATTGTTAGAAGTTTGAAGACTCCAGATTTTACTATCTTGTAATTATATGAATCTATATTTCTCTAGAACTGACAATCCATAAGGAAAGGTTTTACACTCAAACAAAAACCATCATGATCACAATCTTCTAGAGTTCATAAAGATTTTTATTATCCTAGTTTAAATAAATTAAATTAAATGTTAATCACGAAAAATTAGAATCTGTATTACAATTTCTCGTGATTAGTACAAAAAAATCGTAATATTCTCGTGATTAACTCAAATTCGCCCCCTAACACCATAATATAAAAAAATCGTAGACGTCTTGGTTTTTATTACACGTGAATTATGTTTAGAATTTGATTCGATGGGAATTTCACTACATGAAAGTTTTCAGAGTAGAATATTTACTTCATGAAAATACTGTCCATAAGCCACAAATTAAGCAATAATAAAAGACCCATCATAACTATTTTTTCCTTTCGAAAAGTTATAATTAGAATGAAGACAGGCCCAAGATAGCATTTTGCTAGGCCAAGCCCACAGGGGACTCGATATGTTTCGCTTTCATCACATTTTTTATCTTCTCCCCGTAAACATATTATACATGAAGTCGACATTATTAAAATAACAAAGTAAAGTATCTCTTTTATATATTAAGAGACAAATAAGTTGTAAAACTAATGACCAATCAAAAGGCTCGAATTTGAATTTGATCAATCAAAATGCTCAATTGGAAAACCGAAGTCGTGATTTTGTGGAGTTTGTGCATACTTTCACGCTATACTAAATCCTGTGAAACGCTATATTCTTGTTAAAAAAATAACAACCGAGTCGTATATCACGATTAAATAAATAAATATTCGAATATCACCCCTATATTATCACATTCATTCGAGATTCTATTTAATTTTAAATATTTACAAGGTTGTTTTTATTTATAATGAGAGTTATTTTACATACCAAGGGACTTATCTCCACCATCCATCTAAAAATAAATCAATTGCTGAAATTAAAATCATTTTATTATTTCATCTATTTTTTATAATTTAAATATCTCTTAAATCGTTAATCGTTAAGTGAAAATATTTATAACGTCGCGAAAAGCATTTAATTATCTTTCTATAGACAGACACTTTGATATACTTTCGAAAAAAGAAAAAAAATAGTTTTTTTCACGTTTTTTCGTCTTTTTTACGTTATTTGAAATTTGCATTAAAAAAATAATATATGATTAAACACTAATTTGAATATCACATGTAATATTAGTGTTAAATCATATATGATATGTGATATCACATGTGATATGATATGTATATCATATATGATTTTACACTAATATCACATGTGATACTACACTAATATCACATGTGATATTACATATCATATATGATATAATAGTAATATCGTATATGATATAACACTAATATCACATGTGATATTCAAATTAGTGTTTAATCATATATGATTTTTAGTAACGTAAAAAAACAAAAAAAAACGTGAAAAATACGAAAAAAAAAATTTGTCGAAAGTATATCAAAGTGCCTATCTATAGAAATATAATTAAATGCTCGTCGCAATGATATTTTTATTTTCGCTTATTGATTAACGGTTTGAAAGTTATTAATATTTGAAAAAAGATGATGAAAGTGGGTTTTTTAAATTGTTGTGATTAATCTCATACATTAGATCAAATAAAAATGAATTGTGGAGATTGATCCCTTGATATGTAAATTATCTTTTGTCCTCAAATGATCTTAATCTTTATTTATTTTGCTAACAACAACCTTATGAGTTTTTCTAATAAACATTTTCAAATATTAACTCACTTTATATTAAAACACAACTTAATAAACTCACTTACTTAAATATATGTGTCATGCGTACAGGAACGGAGCCAGTAGGGGGCTGGTGGTGCTCGACCACCCCTAACTGGCCTAACTAGCTCATCAAATTCTGTGAGGTTGTATGCAGAAATAACTCGAATACAAATGGAAGATATTGAAGCTTCCGTTTTTTCTTTCATGGTGCCGATGGTGATTAGGTTTTGGAAAGATAATGACAACTGATTGGGTTGCTTTTGTTCAAGGGGGTGGGCTAGGCTTATTTGGTGGGCCAAGATAAATTAAGAGAAATATATGCACACTATATGTCAAATTTTTTTAATTTCATTTAGAGTGTATTATAAAAGATTTTAAAGGTTGTGTAGAAAGTCTCCAAAAGGTGAAGATCGGTGGGAAAAGATTGTATAGAAAGTATTACTATCAAAACAAAATAACCGTATAAAATGTCCTCCAAATTTTTTATTCTTGTAATTTACAGGTAAGTCAGCCTATTTGACAACGAGACCGTTTCAAAACATTCACTTAACAAAATAACTAACGTTTTTTGTTCAAAAAGTATGAGGCGAAATCAAGTAATTGTATGTTACTACCGGAAAAAAAAAATCAAGGCCTCCTTAATATAAATTCTTGCATCCGTCTACGCATGCACATATCTTGATAATAAAATTATACATGATTCTCTAATAAAAAAATTAAACTTTAATATATACATACATATATATATATATATATATATATATATATATATATATATATATATATATATATATATATATATATATATATATATATATATATATATATATATATATATATATATATATAGGGGAGGGTTAACGTGAGATCAAGCTTAAAGTTGTAAAAATAAGATCAAGTCTAAAAAACCAATAAAACATTTATAAATAACAATTTTAGCAATAATACACATAGAAATGATATTTTAATACAAATTAACATTTTAGCAACCAATAACCAAATGATACATGAGTTTAGATTAGTGATACACCTGATACATATTATACTAATAAATAATCCAAAGTCTGATACACATACAAAAACTTGATACACATCATACTTCTAATCAAAGTGTATCACCTAGGTTTCGTAAATTTTAAAAAGAAATATATCGAAACTTTAACAATTTTAGTTGTAGTTAATAGAAAATTTATTTTTCTTGTAAGGAGAGTGTCGTTTGTTAAATTTTAGTTGGATCTCATTTTAACAACTTTAAGCTTGATCTTATTTGATCT
>BPTQ01000005.1:143975938-144069815 GCA_019973895.1 Chrysanthemum seticuspe | reverse complement strand
TGAAATTACTTCTGTAGGATCGTGATATTATGTTGTTTGATGATTCGGGTGGTCTAGGACAATGATTAAACAAGAAAGCCATTTTAGATAGATGAAGAGAGTTGAGAGGAGGTTCTTGAAGAGAGTTGCTTAAACAAATGTAAGGTTAGATTCAAAGAAGCCACACCCCTTCCATGGATGGAAGGGGTATTTATACTTACAAACATAACGTCCTCCTATCGGACTGTGGATCAGGCATACAGTGGGTAAAGACCCGTCCTTCCTCCACGGAGTAACACTAAACTAATCTACGCTACAAACTAACTAATAAACTGCTAAATAACGTAAATAACTACAAGTCTACGAGGTAACTTATGCTAGATAATATTTGGGGTGACCGACTCTTCACTATGGAATTTTCTAATTCCTAACAATCTCCCCCTAAGGGAGGTCACCCCATGTTTTACATTTCGAATCCTAGCATTCTATTCTTGACTTTGTTCTTGAGCTCGTAGACTTCAATTCTTTAATTCCGCAATCTTTGTGCATTAGTAGCGATTCTTTAAGGTCCGATAACTTTGTACTTTAAGTGGAGGCCTTTAACTAATCCACATCTTTGATGATCTTCGAGCTTTCATTGAGATCATCAGCCACAGTAAATATTTGGATCACCCTTTATTGTGTTGCCATCATGTGAAGTTGTGACTTTCGGACCGACATGCTCACACTTTTGAATCATGACATCTTTCCATCAGAGTAGCGCAAGCCTTACTGGTTCATGATATTTGCAGCAGCGAAGCAGAAGCATAGTATGAAATATCAGAGCCAGGTTATGTAGATATGCACCAGTTATGATTTCTTCAAATTAAGTGTGGATCCTGTGAGCATGCGGCTTTGGATTGACCGCTCAATTCTGATCAGCTGCAACCGTCCAAATGTATCTGCAAACAACAATTAGCAATAAAACACACGAAAGTGTCTTTGATCACTTTCGTCGAATTGAGGTACACGGCCCACGGTTCCCCGTTGATCAGTACAAGTACTGCCTGTGATCAGGTATAATTCCGAGGAATCTCCTTGACAGGGTTTCGCAGCTGCTCTAGCCGTTCTCAAACCGGAACGTCTCAAAGAAGACAACACGGAGTGAGTGAACCAGCGAATTGAGTTTCACTGATTGATGAAAAATTGATTTGAAAAACAATCGCGTATTGCTTGAAGAAAGAGTTTTGCAATACGACGAAGGTTTTATGAGAAAGATCAATTTTCAATCATAAATACTTTTTGTATTTGAAATGAGTACACATTCGATGTGCTAGATAAAAGAAGAGATTCGCACATCGAACGGTTTTTCCAAAAGTATTTTTTCAATCAGAGATACTTTTTGTGTTTGAAAACATGAATACACATTCGATGCACTAGAGAAAAGAAGATTTGCACATCGAACGGTTTTTCCAAAAGTATTCGTCAATTCCATTCCTGGACCAAGGTTGATTCAAGATTGAATCTCCCCATCGTTTCTATCCAGTTGTCACAAGTTTGATCTTACGAGAAGATCTCACATGTCACCCACCAAGAGCTTGTTTGATGTTGGCTCTAGAAGGATTTCCATCTTCATCGTGAATACTTTTACATATCACTCGGATGTTCTGGCAATATCACAAGGATAATGCGTAGGACTCTCAATATATACTTACTTTCCACATTATGTGAAACAGCAAGTCTTCATTAATTTAGTGTCCTAATGAGATTTTGTGGATGATCTCTTAGCTCTAGACTCAATCGTGCATTTTGGTTTCCTATACCGGAGACTAGGGAGAGGGTCTCCTTCTTCAATATCAACAATCTCTAAGAGAAAGTCGATAGATTATGTAGGTTCCCCGTGAGAATGAAACAAGTCCTTTTAAGAGGAACTTGAGTAGCTTGGGAAGTTTAGTGCAGTGCGTCACTGGGTCCATGACGTCTTGTCTTCAATACCAGTGTTACCTTAGTAAACACTAGTAACATATGTATTGAACCCGGATTCTGCCCTAAGGTTGAATTATTGGAGGGCTATTTCTTTTCACCCTTTTCATATTCATTTCTTTTTCATTCTTCAACCCCTTCAGTGCTTACCGAGACTTCATAACTAGAACCTTGTTGGGTTTATACCAGTACTAGCTCTGTCTCAGTCCGCACTCTTCCCATTTCTCATTTTCTCCTTTTTTTCATCATACCTAAGAACTCTACACTATCTAGTGGATTGTCCCTAGGTAGATCCCTCCGGTTCTGGCGGATCGTGGGAACTAATACCTAACATCACCATCCTTATAACTCCATACATAAAGTAAAATGGTCTGTTGATCCCAGTTGAGCAAACGATCTAATATAGAAACTGACTTGAACAAAGAACTTATTAAGTATTACGCGGAATTTAACACTTAATCTTAAGAAGAAGAATAGTAAACATTCAACACCTCAATATTATTGATAATACGAATACTCTTACAGTATTAGGGTTTTGCAACCTTGAAGTGTATCGACCTTAGATATAAAACATACGTATATCTAACCTAACCTAGGATCTCCTTTTATAGGCTAAGGAGTCTTATACATTATACAATACGTAACCTACAAGATAAATATCTTTTCCATAGTTATCTAATACAATAAACTAAACCGACTATTACAATACTAGCAGCAGTTACATATCATCATCCGTGGTTATACTCTTCTACTAGCCGCGGTTTGTCTTCATCCGTGGTTACATCCTTCTGTCCGTGGTTATATCCAACCTGTCCGTGGTTCCAGTACTTAGAGTAATTCTTGATCCAAGGAACCTAAAACCCAACAATCCTCCCCTAAACTTGATACATTCCAACAGAATTCTCAAGTTTCTTTTAAGCTCAAAACATCTGAATTGGAGGATGCAGCCAAACACTTACTAGCCTTAAGAATGTTCTCATACTTCAGCAACAAATTGTAAGCTTGACCATCATAGGGTACTAACATCTTGATACAACCAGGTTTTAACATCTGAGCAATAACTGCTGGATACTTATTCAGTTGAGGATAATCACCTTCTACAAGCATATGAATAATTTCTCCAGAAACAGTTAAAACATGAACTCCACAAGTTTAATATAAAAACCATCTAGTAACTTGACCATTGTAGAGTCCTTTCCATTCAGGTTCATCTTGAGTAGGTTCAAATAAAATCTTCAAATGATGATAAACCAGTCTCTCATGATAATCATTTAGATGTACTGCACCAAACTTATTCTTGTAAAGTATCCAAAGATTCATCAAATCATCTCTATCAAAATACTGAAGCATCTGTGAAAATTTATTATACTCATAAACTTCATTGTTGAGTCTTTGAATTTTCCAAACTCCTTCACTTCCATTAAGCTCAAACTCATAAGAAATAATTTGATTACCATCTGCAACTAATTTCAATCTTTTAGAATCAGATGTCTCTTGAACCTCATATTTTCTCTTTCTTTTACTTTGAATCCATTCATCATCCTTTTTAATCCACTCTTCCTCCTTTTTAGAATTCATTGGACAGAAATCATCATGATTGATTCTCATACATCTCTCATAAATCTCAAAAATTCTTTCAAATGAACACCTACTAAGATTATCAGAAACATGTATTCCTGAATTCTTAATAATCTTCATCAATACATTCCTCATCTGAGCAATAGAAGGAGGTTTCTTTCTTACAACTTGCTTCTTTTCTTTACTAATTTTCCTTGCCAATATACCCAAAAGTCTAGCTTTTTCCTCATCATCTAACAAAGCCCATTCTTGTGCTGTATACTCATCACTTATTAATTCAGAAGCTTCAAGATAGTTTTGTGATTCATACCATGTAGCTAACCATCTCTGACTAGCTTCCTCTTCATCTTGCTTTCTTTTCACTAAAGCTGCTTGATCCTCAGCTACAAGACTTTTAGCATACTCTGCATCATAAGCTTCTTGTTCTGCTTTATTTTTAAATTTTAGCACAACCTCTTTACCTTTCCCAACATCAGATTGAACCACTTTCTTCTTCAAAGGTTCACCAATAACTAAACTTTTAACTCTGGGTTTAGTTGCAGTAGACTGAATAGAGAGAACAGGTGCAATGATAGGTGTAGAAATAGATGAGGTTTTGCTTAGATTTATCAAGGTACTTGCAGCTTCTTTCTCAACTTCTTTAGACTTAGGTTGTGATTCTGAGAGAGTTGTGACAATAGTGGAAGTGGTTATGATAGCAGTGGGTAGGATAGTAGTGGGTATAATTGTGATGTCTGAAACTGCATCAGTGGTTACAAGAGTACTAACCATGGTTTCAGACATACCATCAGTGTTTGTGTCTTTCACTACATCTTCTACAACATTCTTCACAATTTCAAGAACTGCTTCATTCCCATCTTTATCAGATACCAAAAATTCATTATCTCCACTATCAACATTTTCATCCATATGTACATCAACAGATATATCACCAGCCTCCCCTGAATTCATGCCTTCACTCCTCCCCTGTTTGGATACATCTTCCACATTCAGAGTCGGAGAGGAGTCCACCATCTTTTTCTTTCTTCGCATAGCTTTCAAAATAGCAACCCCAGGTCTCCTTACTTTTTCCAAAACCAACACTCTATGCTTCAATCTCCTAATATCCTTTCCCTGAAACACAGTCAACTTCTGTAGACCTGAAATTGTATTTTCCATTTTAGCACACTTAGCCGTCCATTCATTGAAACGTTCAAGAATATCCTCCCCACTTCGACCTGTGTTAACTGGTCCGAGAGGTGGTTCATTGGAAAAGTCATCATGTACAAACTCATTAACCGTCAATTCAATGTCAGGTTCCAATCTATCCTCATCACTTCGAGTTGTGTTAACTGCTCCGAGAGGTGAATCCTTGGATATAGTAGACATAGCACCAGAACTAGCCTGATCATCTATGCACCCTGTAGCAGCCAGTTGGCTAGGGATTCCTCCACCTGTGTTAAGTTCCAAGGAAATCTCCACATTAGGAGTTGCCAATGGTTGGGTCTTATTTATGTTTCCACTATCCTGACCAGCATCAAAGCATGAATCAGTAGTGGAAGCCCTTCCAATCATGTCACCTCCACTCCATGTGACAGCCTCATTAACAATACCACTAACACTAGCCTGAGGTAGCTTAGTACCCTTCTGTCTCCTAGTCCATACTATAGGTGTAACAGTGGTTTGGGTATGACTATCAGTGGTTTGAGATGTACTAGCAGTGGATACAGTGACAATAGGTTGAGACACAAGACCTTCATCAAACTCAGGATCAACAGGCAAAGTAAGCATGTGAGGAAATAAAGGAACATCTCTAATGTGTACATTCTGTGGCTGATTCCTCATATGAGCAAAAACCTTAGGAAGCATATGATGTACTTCATACTCCCTAGTATGTTCAACAGGTTCCTCTATTTGATGTTCCACAATCAGTTGAACAAACCTAGGATACAAATAGTATTTACCCTTCTTCCTAATGTTTTGTACTAACCCCTCATAAATCATCCTAGACCAATTAAACGTCCTTCCATCAGATAAACAAATAATAGCAGTAGCAATTTTTGAAGGAAAGTCATTAAAACCTGTGGTCTTATTACTCATACACATCAACAAGGTATGAATAAGAAACTTCCATTGTGGTGAAAACAAACTCTTAAAAAATTATACCTTATCACCCCTGTGTGTATATTCTAATCTCTCTAAACCAGCAACAATCTCAACATCTGAAAGATTATCAACACCATCAGCATCATCAAACTTCAAAACTTCCCGAATGATGTCCTCAGTAACAGAAATAGCATGTTCATCCACAGCAGAACGAAACACCTCCACGCCATCAACCTCTTCAAGTGTAGCATTCCTCCAGAATTGATGTATGTAGGCTTTAAGAATGGTGGGTTTAACTGTTAAAGCATAGTGAATGAGACTGTGAACTAGGAAATCGATCATTTGATGAAACCCTTCAGATCGAGCATTCTTGGTGAGGATGGCAACTAGGTTATGTGAAGTGGAATACTTTTCAGCCATTGTGATGAATGATGAGTATGAAGTGGGTTTGTGAATTAAGCAAAGAAAGTGATTAGGGTTAAGGTGGAGTGCCAATTGGAAGTGGTTTGAGAATCAAATAAATGATCCGTCCGTGATTTGGGGAAAGTGATATAGGTTTGCCAATGTTACCAAACAACCCCTGTAATATCCAAAACTAAGTACCATGCTATCAGCGGTTCCAGAACAGCTATCCGTGGTTGTAACATACCATCAGCGGATACAGTGAATCACTTCTTCCAAATGACCAAGAGATATAGCAAGTAAATCTATGTCTCAATAAGTAAGAGCTCACAAAAATATGAAGGATTACACATTTTTTTTAACTAACACAAGCAGCTAACACACCAGCTCCTTATGCACACACATCCTTCATACCTGCAAGACAAAAACACAAAACCAACACAGAGAAGTAGGTTATTATTGTCAGTGGTTAGAAAAAGCCAGAAGTGGTTTCAAAAGACCTATCCGTGGTTTGAACAGGTAAGTCAACATGGTCAACTTCTAGAACTAATATCAGTCCAACTCCCAAGAAACTTATTAACTTTTCAACCACATTTAACCAGCCCCTTATTTACTTCCATAACCCTAAACTCCACTTATAAAAAGAACCCAAATCTTACATAATGCACACACCAATCAAAATCAAAACCCTAATTTGTCCAAGAACCCCAATAATGAGCAGCTCCAACCCAATCAGTCTTTCATCAGATGACAACACCTCCTCCAACAGCAGTCTAGAGAGATGGAAAAAGAACTATTTGTCAAGCAATCCAAGCAAAGGAGAAAATAGCTCTTCTTTAAGTTCGTATGTATCACCCTATGAAGATACAGATGAAGAAACATCTTCCAAGGCAGTCAGTGCGCCTCCCGTTTCTGTGGATCTAATATCCTCCTCATCCTCATCATCAAGTGAAGAATCCAATCCATGGCGATTTGACATACCTCCACAAGAACCACGACCATTAAAATCCCCATTTCTTCCATCATCGGAAGATGATAGTGTGGTGAATCCAAGTGAGGCTTCTGAAGACTCTGATGTCTCCTCTAAGAAGAGAACTTCAAACCCCAAACCTTCATCATCCAAACCCCAACCAAAACCACGAGCAATAAATCCACCACTCCCAAAGGACATAGAGGTGGTTCTTGGTCTTTCTGCACCAGGTTGTGGTGCTTCTTCACACATCGTAAAGGGGAAGGGAAAAAGGAAAATAGAATGATGCTTTTTGGTGAAACCAGTAGATGCAAGTATAATATGACTATGTCCTTTGTGCTTCATCTACTGTATTCATCTTCATCATCTTCGTTTGCATCAATCCATCCTTCCCATTTTGATCCTTAGCTGCTTTGTCATACTGGTCATGCATATCACAAATGCATATCCAGCAATCATGCATATCCAATAGCTGAGGATAGTATTAGGAAATCATGTATAGAAGTAGTCTTTTAATTAGTACTTGAAGTTTCATTGTAAGCTGTAAGCTGTAAACTGTTTTGATGAATGAATGAACAATTTAACTTCAGTACTTCTTTATCCTCTGTAAGCTTTTCAAAGTCTAAATTCCCTGTTCTGATTGTGCCTCTGCCAAGTATCTTTCCTCCATCAAAAGCTTCAAAATCTTCCAGATTGCTTCCATCCCAAGTCATGTGCCCAGAGCAACCACTATCAAAAACTCCTTTGTCTTTTAGCTTAGTTTGGAGATTGCCCTGCATATAAAATTACACAAGTTAGTTTCTTTTGTGGACCCAAGCCAATACTGACTTGGGTCTGCCCTGTGCATCAAAATATTCAAATTTCTTTAGGTCCATTGATGCACAGTTGACATGTGGTAAAACCTTGGTCTTAGGCTTCCATTGCCAACTTGCTGAGGCCTTAACAGCATAAAAATGATTTCCAACCACTGTGTCAGTTATCACCTTTGGAATTTTTTAAAACATCTTTTGAATTAGTGGTGATATTTTGCTTAACAGTGGTTTGATTCTTCTTAGTCGTGTTTACATTTTGCTTAGCAGTGGTTGGAACCCATTTAGGTGCAGCAGTGACTATAGATTTTGTATTCCCATTCCTCATCAGCACTGCTCTTGGAATCATGTTTTTGTTTGGATGAGGGTTTGTTTTCTTTGAAAAGTTTTGATGATTTACCCTCCTCCAATGATTCCAAATTGGTGGTCTGTTATTATTACAATTTCTCTGTAAGTGCTCAAAACTACCACAGTTATAACAAGCTTTCTTGACACATTGAAACTCATCACCTAATCTGTTAGAAATTAGACCATTTAAGCTTCTTTGATTACCCCTAGGTTTATATTGTTTCATCTGTTCCCTAGGTATTTCCCTGTACTCTACAACTTTCTTGGTAACTTTAGCTCCAAATCTTGGTACAAGGTTGACTTGCTGAGAATCAACTTTCTTAATATTCTCTATCTCTTCAGACTTAGTTGATTCAGTTCTATCTTCCTCAGAGTCTGATTCCCAATCTTCTATTATGGGAGCATCAGATGACTTATCAGAACTTATCTTAGGTGTTTCAGTCTTATTTATCTCTTCTACAGGTTTGTTAAAACTGAATTCACTACTAAATGACAGTTCTTTAGCAGGTGGTGCATGTTTCATCAAAGAGGGTGGTGGCATATTATTGTATCCTATTCCAGAACCCTTTTTCATTAAAAGACTCTCTATAGATTTATGAACCATATCAGAAGCAAATTGTGTTTTAGCTACCCTAACAACATGTTTTTCTTTTTCATCTAGGGCTTCTTGTTTTACACTCTCTGCCTCTGCTAGTTTATCTTTAAGCATTTTAATCTCTCTATCTTTAAGATCAATTTCACCACCTAGTATATTGATCTTTTCTACATACTCAAACTCACATTTAATACAGAATTTTAGCTTCTCTTCCACACCCTCTAGACCAACTCTATATCCTAAGTTATCTAGAGTCAATCTCTCTACTTCTTTCCTCATACTCTCAGTGATAGCTTTATGAGATTCTAAGTTATCATAACATGATTTAAAAGAACAAGTAGATGTTTTAGAATCATTAGATACCTCAGAATCTGAACCAGAAGATGAAGCATAGGCTATTAGAGCAAAGTTATGCTCTTTAGAAGCTTCACTAGAAAGAAAAGCTGCATTTGGACCTTCTTCAATCTGATCACTCCAATCATAATCACCAATCCCATCCTGAGCAATCAAAGCTGAAGAAGCAGCAGGCTCTTCTGTTGTCTTCTTAATGCCTTCAATTCTTTTAGGAGCTCGACATTCCCTAGCAAAGTGACCTTTCTTCTTGAAGTTAAAGCACTCTATCTTGCTTTTATCGAATCCAGCTCTCCTTTGACCATCATACTTAACCTGTCTTTCATTCCTCCTCAGAAACTTTCTTGCTTGGAGAGTCAACATTGCCATTTGCCATTGAAGATTGATCTCATCAAGATCATCAGGATCAATTTGATCCAGATCTTGATTCAGCACAGTAACACTGGTAGTTAAATCAGACAGAAAAGCACAGATTGCACCATCACTGACATTATCACTAACAGTGGTATTGTTTGCAATAGCCGTGGTTATACCATAGGCAGCAGTGGATACATCTTGTGGGCTTTTGTGATTAATGGATACAAAAGCAATGTTTTGATTAGCAGAAGATGAGTGAGCAAAGTTATTCTCAGACTCATAAACCTTCAAGTTGTTGAAGAGATTGTCTAGAGTCATCGTAGCAAAATCCTCCTTATTTCTCCACACAATTGTATGAATAGCCCATTCAGATGATAAACTCCTAATGAACTTCAAATTAATATCTTCTTGAAGAAACTTTTAATTCACTGACTTCAGTTGGCTGATAAGTTTTTGAAGTCTATTGTATGTGCCATCAATCTTTTCTCCACTAAGAGCAGTGAAGGTTTCAAATTGATGCTTGAGCATATTCATCCTTGACTTCTTAGTAGCTTCATTACCAGCAAACCTTAATTCAAGAGCATCCAATAAATCTTTAGCAGACTCATATTGATCAAAGTCCAAGGCAAACTCATTAGGTATTCCCATAGAGAGAATACTGTGAGCTTTGATCTCCATTTTCCTTTTAGCTTTATCAGGTTCACTAACAATAGCTATCTCTAGTCCATCCTCACCCTTCTTAGGAAGAGTGTCTCCTTTTTCAACGACATCCCAGAGAGCATAATCAATCATACGAATGTATTGCCTCATTCGCATCCTCCAGATTTGATACTCACCATGTTTGAGCATGGGCACTTTTGAAGCAATCACCATGTGAGTTTCGTCAGACATCTTAACTTACTTGAATAAAGATTAACAGACTTCTTCTTGGTTACAGTTTCTAGATCACAAGCTCTGATACCACTTGTTGATCCCAGTTGAGCAAACGATCTAATATAGAAACTGACTTGAACAAAGAACTTATTAAGTATTACGCGGAATTTAACACTTAATCTTAAGAAAAAGAATAGTAAACATTCAACACCTCAATATTATTGATAATACGAATACTCTTACAGTATTAGGGTTTTGCAACCTTGAAGTGTATCGACCTTAGATATAAAACATACGTATATCTAACCTAACCTAGGATCTCCTTTTATAGGCTAAGGAGTCCTATACATTATACAATACGTAACCTACAAGATAAATATCTTTTCCATATTTATCTAATACAATAAACTAAACCGACTATTACAATACTAGCAGCATTTACATATCATCATCCGTGGTTATACTCTTCTACTAGCCGCGGTTTGTCTTCATCCGTGGTTACATCCTTCTGTCCGTGGTTATATCCAACCTGTTCGTGGTTCCAGTACTTAGAGTAATTCTTGATCCAAGGAAACTAAAACCCAACATGGTCGGTCTTTTGGTACAGTTCATTCTTTCTCGAAACCAATTGAAAATTCATTTGGAAAAACAATCAAGGTACTTGTGATACGAGATCAAAGCATTTTGTACCTTAATAGTTTTGATCATTTAGAAAAATTCCCCCTCAACATGTGCATATGATTTAGAAATTGTTTAGCACATGGAGGCAAGAGGACTTTGAAATATTTTCTTGATCACAATTTCATTTAGAAAAAGCCATTTGATTTTCTTGGTAAATTCTCCCCCTCAATATGTGCATAGGATATTTGAAATCATTTTATCACATAGAGGCAAGAGTTCATTTGAAGCACATCCATGATCACAAAAGCCATTTAAGAAACCATTTGAAAACTCAATCAAGGTACTTTATGTTAAAACATAAAAGCTTTTGTACCTCGATAGTTTATTTTCTTTTGAAATGCTCCCCCTCAATATGTGCTTCGAGATTCAAAAGCGTTTAGCACATATGAGAGAGCAGCCTGCACAATTGAATCAAACAATAACCTTTTATCAGATTTCTTAATTAAATCACAAATTCTCCCCCGATCAAAAATATCAAACCCTTTGAGATTTTGGATCCCAAGTGATTTAATACGGTTTGGAAAACATGGGAGAATATGTGGCCAGGTTTAAATACTTATATTGTTTTTGGATAAATCCTCCTCCTCAACATGTGCATTGTATATATGAAATCGTTTGGCACATGGAGGCAGGAGTGCCTATAAAGGACTAAAACCAATTCCATTTAAACAAATAAGAGATTTAAAACACTATCTCTTCCCCGATCAAAATATCAAACCATTTGAGATTTGTGATCCCATCTGATTTAAATCATTTAGAAAAGTTTAGGGAATGACGTGGCAAGATTTGATTTTGAAAAAAGACAGATAGGAACAGATTTAAACATTAAAGATTGTTAGTGTCAGGTATGATAGTTTTAAGAGATCTTTAAGTAAAATAAAACAATTTCACAATCAAACAAGAACAGAAAAAATTTCATTTTGAAAGACCTTGATTCAAAAGAAAAATCATACCATGACATAACATTAAATCTTTAGATCACCACATTTCAACGTACAAACGGACTTTTTGATGAAATATCGTTTGAAAATATTTAATTTGAAATCACTAAAGATTTGACAAAATAAAGTTCGGTTGATTTCAAAACTTTACATTCGATTTATTTTCAAAACAATATTTTTCCATTTTTCAAAAGAATATAATTCAAAGTTTTTAGAAAAATGGTATCATCTCTAAAATCCCTGCACAAAGATACGTTAGGTGGTTGAGCCGCTTTTGTTGTTTGTTGCTGTAGGGTTTGGAAGAAAAACCATCTGCTGATGCAGTGAGACTTCTTCTTACGTTGCATTTTGAATGCCAACTGAGGTCAAATTAAGCTTCGTTTCTTCAATCACTTAGAAGAAAACCATCTGCCGATGCAGTGAGACCTCTTACGTTGCATTTATGCCAACTCTCCATAGAAGTCCAATTAAGCTCCGTTTCTTCATTTGTCAACCCAAGATATAGTTACCCTTTTCCTTTCGGCATACAATCATCTTTAATTGTGGGATCCGGATCGGGAACATTCTTATAACCAATATACCAGCATACGTTAGTGAACACACATACAGATATATGGTGGTCGACATCACCCAAACAGCAATCGACTAATAAAAGTCAATGCAACATCTCAATCAGATCATGTAAAGGCATGGAAATAATGTGTTCGTCAAACTCTAATCATCTAATCCTAACAATCATATCCTAGGCACCTAGTCCTTCAGCGTAGGTTAACATCATTTTTAATTAAGCATATAGGATAATTAAGAAAGCCCGTTAGAAGATATAGATTTGAAAAACATTATCCCCCTCAATCGATGACTCATTTTATGAAAAGTTTAAAAGCGCTGAAGTCATTGATTGAGTTTTCAATTTATACAAAACACTGAAACTGATTGTTTTTCAAGCAACTCATTTACCACCATTTTTTTGAATACAACAAATATTTTTCTGAAGAATTTTAGACGGAAAAACATTTGTGTAGGAACAGCAGTCCTTCGACATACTTTCCTCAAATAGTTTTAGGATAAGTGCACGAAATATTTGAAAATTGGTTTAGCTCATCACTTTCCTTTCTTGAAGAGCGGGTTGCTATCTGAAATAATAGCAAGCCATAGTTTTAAGCGCGGGTCACAGTCTGAAGTGACTGCAAGCCATTTTGTTGAAGCCCGGGTTACAGTCTGAAGTAACTGTAAGCCATATTTAGAGACATGTTTTGGAAAAGAATATTTACACCTCCCGCTCAAACTTCATCTATGGTCCCGTGCCATTATTGAATGACATTTCTAAGACCGTAGATGTTATCAATACCAGAAGACATGTCATAGAAAAACATATTTTTGGTATTTTTGAAATTTTCTGATTTTTATGGGTTTTTGAGGGTTTTATAATTTTCTATTTTCTTTTTGTTGGTTTTATAATTTTCTATTTGGTTTTCTGAAAAGTATATACAAAGATAGAGAAGATGATATAGTTAAAGAAGATGATGATACGAGTACCGAGATAAGGATATCGAGCAGCACGTCGTAGAAGATAGAAGTCATCAACTCTTAAACATTCACCACCAAAGCAAATCGAGGCTCTAGAATAGAAGAGAAAACATGAGCCTTTGAGAAAGAGAGACTTTGGCAGCTTCCCCCCAAACCGAAAATCCATTAGATGAGCAGATTCGAAGCTTTATTTCAAGCTTGCTTTAGCCAGGTGCACAAAGAAGCACACCATTATCATAAATCCCGCTGCTCCTTTTAAGAACGATAATCTAGATTCTTTGTTCGGGGTTATATCATCAACAAGAACAGCAACGTATCATCCCACTCTTTAAATTTCTTCTCATATTTCATTACCACTGAAGTCTGAAGCAATCCATTCCAAAAGGTGTCAAGAGAACAATTCCATCAAGTAGTTGAATTGATGCAGTCAGCCTCTTTGTATAATGCTCAAGAACTCTCCCAAATAAACATCATGAGGGGAATAAAAACACCTCCCCATGTTCACAATTTTCTTCCCTGGTGATCGTGTATGAAGCTCAAGAACCCGAAGTACACCAATACCCAAGAGCTCTCCCGAATACACATCATGAGGGGAATGAAAACACCTCCCCATGTTCACATTTTTCTTCCCTGATGATCGTGTATGAAGCTCAAGTATCCAAAGTATACCACTACACAAGGAAGGAATGACTGATAACATTGAAGAAGCAGGCCAAGTCACTGATTATCTCTGCGGATGACAATCTCTGCGGATGTCAACTCCGGAATAAGTGATTATATCTCTGAATCACTGATTAAGCCCTCAAGTGAAAACAGCTGAGCATCCCCAATGTACAAAATCTCTCTCCCCGATGAATCACACACTTGTGTACCTCATTTATCTTCATAAACTTTCTCTAACATCTCTTCCCCCACATAGTTGGAATAAACACTAAACGCCATGAGTCAAACCTTGAGTTTCTCTGCGGTAATGACATTTGTCTTCCCGGGATATCTTCAATCACTTAGAAGTATTAAGTTCATCAAGTTTACTCGCGTTTAGATGCGTGTCTCCTTCCCCCTTTCTGGTTTTGATGATTCAGAATCAGCAACACATAATAAGCCCAAATACTTGAAATCTTTATGAGAAGAACACTTGAACTCTTGTGAGAATCAACTTGCTGAAGACTCTCTCTGACTATTTTTATCAACCCTTATGTAGACAATTTGAAGTGGCCATGAAGAAGAACACCCGATATAACATACTTGAAACTGAAGTCAACATCCCCACATTTGTATCTTAAGCTTGCAACTAATGATGGAAGAACGGTGTAGAGAATTTATGCTTCAAGCAAATCTCTAAGTACTCACTACCCAAACAAAGTATGAGACATTAACACCTCTTGATTATCCACACCGTCATATGCGTGTGACACTGAGTAAAACAAAGTAACTCCTAATAGTGATAGTTAACCAGGTCTTCAACCATCCACCTCGACTACTGGTAACTAGATAAACCAAGTCTTCAACTCAAATTCTTAAGCCTGAGCAAGTTATCAAATAAGAACACGCCTTTGTGAAAGTCAACTTCAATCTCAAATAAGTGATAAATGATTAACTCCGAAGTAATCAACTTGTGTCAAATGTCCAACACGTGAATAAATGTACAACTGGATGTACATTGACCCACTTAATGAACCAGAACAAATGATTCCTCAACATCAATTCCATCTTCCTAAAGATATACATATAGAGACTGATCTGGAAGATTCACCAATAATGTCTTCAAGCGGATGAGGTAGTCATTTTCCTTAATGTTCATGTGGTTGATTTAGAGAGTGCACAATAATCCATGAAGATTTGGTAAAGGAATACCAAAGAGCGGATCAATTTTCATGAACAATAATCCGTGAAGATTTGGCAAAGGAATACCAAAGAGCGGATTATTATTCAATAGTGCAACTGCAATATTACAATAGTCAATATCAATGTCTCGAGGAGTCACTGCTACAGAATATGAGCAAGTCTAATTGGGGATTGAATCTGACAATATAACACTCTCCCAATTAGTGCTCTCCCCTAAACCGACAATCTGTTTGATAAATGCCCAGATTAAGAAGAAGTCTTTAGATCGTTAAATGCAACACGTCTTTAGTCTTCTAACATGTAGCAGAAAATGTAGAACAGACTGTAGACTCGACCTTCTTCAAGATTGTGCAGTTGGGGAATAGATAGTTAACATCTTCAACTCACACCAAAAATCTTCCCACCAAAAAGCATCCCCATTAACTTACATCTTGCAAATCCCCTTAACTAAAAATCCTTCCCAATCAAACAAGAACAGAAAGATGTTCATCAAGGAAATCAGCAATCAGGCCGCAACGAACACACAAGATGGTAACACCAAACTACCAATCACATCAAACAAGAACAGAGAGATTGTTCGGAATCATCATGTTGATGTATACGTGAAGCATTAACCGGAAGCACTTTGTCGATAAACTCATCAATCCGAGTGAAGATGTCAACCAACGGCTCTTAGAAGAAACATCATGTGAAGATGATCCGATAAGAAGAAGCTCTGTTCTTACATGAGTTAGGAGCCGTATGACCATTTATATTCTCAAATATCAATCAACAATGCAAAAAATTCACACTTCTTCTCCCCCTCAAGAATTGCATACGGAGATGCCATTCTTGACTAAATAAGTGAAATCATCCAAATGTATTCCATTCACACTTCTCCCCCGCAAAATTAGCACAGGATGTCGCCATCGTCATTATAAAAGAGCAAGTGGAATAAGATAACAATTAACAGAAGCCCGGTTCACTTGATGACTGAAGCGCATGGAAAAAGTATGAAGCATGTTGATGAGAATGGTCATAAATGAGAAGATTTCTCTTCTTCAGAAGATAAAGCGCACTGAAGCGTACACTTTTCTTTTCTTTGAGGAACGAGGCTTGAACTGTAGTATTCAAACGTCATAAGAAGATTTCTCTTCTTTCAAAGATAAAGCGCACTGAGACGTACACTTTTCTTTTCTTTAGAGTACGAGGCCTGAACTGATGTGAACAGACGTCATAATCTCTCCCTTTTCATCATCTCTTGGCAAACTTATAATCAACCCCATTATCATTCAGTAGGCTCTTTGTCGTGACAACTGATGGAGAAAAACCAATATGATAAATTTGACCTTGAAGTAAACTAACCCGAACTCGTGACTTAAACTTGCACATATGTAAAAAAAAGAGCGATGCCGATTTCCATTAGCATCTCTAAGTACTCTCTATGTACTCTATACTCTTCAACCAACCAACCATCAAGTATAAGACGTACATCACCTCTTGAAAATCCATAAATGAATGTGACACTGAGCACTACAACGTAACTCCTTAAAGTGATAGTTATTTTGAGGTGATAAGAGCCCAATTCCCCCAAGTGGTAAAAGAAAAGGTAAAAGTCACCCAACAATAACTAGATTTCCAAGTCTTCGTTTTTGATAATAAGCTCGAACAAGGATCTTGAAGAATCTTCATCCAACCATCCCCGATACCTTCAGATACTAAGTACACTCGCCCGTGATATTTCACTTCAACCTCAAATAAATAATACTGAATTAACGCCGTTGTCACATCTTCTGGTTATAAGCTCAACTCTAGCCTCCTTTTACGTTTTAAGTGTACTCTGATAATAGTTTCATCCTGACCATGGTTAAAAGTACATAACCCCGTAAAACCATGTAATAACCAAGCTGCCATGACGAAAATCTAAACACACATCCAATTCATGAAGAACACCCTTTTATCCCTTCTTCGAAGTAGAAACTGTAGCACCAGCATCATATAAGATCTCGAAATACACTTTCCTTTCTCCAGGATGGTTCCATCATCACGGAATTTTACAATTCTATGGTTTAAACCGAGAAATAGGTTCTTTCGCTGGATTTTACAAAACCAAGAATAAACCGTGAGATAGATCCGGAAATGCACTTTACTTTTACCAGGATGTTTCCATTGTTACGAGATTTTACAAGTCTATGATTTAAACCGAGAAATAGTTTCTTTCACGGGATTTTACAAAAACAAGACAAAACCGTAAACAATGTCAGCTTGAATGTGTTATGACAACTTTGATTTCAGTGAATATCTGTTTTAGGGGAAAATGCAGCGGTTCATCAGCGGTTCATAATCCAGCTTCAACGATATCATCAACAATTCTTTACCCAAATGTAGGCAACTTCACAAACCACACTAAGTCGAGTAGTAAAAACTACTTCCCCCTGAGGTTGACCGTAAACCATCAAAGTATACGTTTCTCCCCCATGATGGTTTCGAACTTTTGGAAGCATCATAAACTTGTACGACCATTTGCACGAAAAGTTCTTGTCATAAGCAAGCATCTTGAAAGATCACGACTGACGTTGAAGATTCTTGAAAGATTTTGCTTAGACTGTGAAGTATCTTAAACATTCAGAATATCTCATGGGAATTGCTGATTATATCTTATCCAACCAACCCTTTGGAAAATACATCATTCACGAATTCTGTCGACAATAACAATGACCACTTGGTGAAGTAAACCTGATATACCAAACTTGATTAAGAAGTAGAATTCCCCAGATTTGTTACTTAAACTTGTACTAATCCTCGTGAAAAAGAAACGGTGTACCCAATGTACAAAACCTCTTGACATATCCTCAAAGTATAGCCAAGTCTTTATCACACTCTATGAATGCCCAAACAAGTCATCTTCGCGGAAGGGTAGAAAGAAAGAAGACAAAATAAGTGAACGCGCCCGAAAAACCTTACTTCAAATCCAAATAAGAAATACCAAGTACACTCAACCCTGAAGTCAACTTTGTTCAATCATTAATTTAAGCCGTGACGTAATATCCTTCGTGGAGATGTATAAACCAAAGTATCAATCGCATACCACATCAACGAATCTCATCATCACAGCACATCTCATCATCAGATCTTATTATCCTAAATCGCATCATCAACTAACAACTTGTCGCCCTTATCCAAGAAAAATCATCAACCGTTCCAACATCAAATTACATATGAAACACAAATCAACCCGATCAATCCCATAGTCAATCAACACCCGATCCAAATTACCATATGATTCAAATCACATAAATCTCATAAGTCTTATATAATCGGCCCATGAACAAATCCTACACGATCCATTTGTAGCTCAATACATATGTCAGTCACTACACATACCAAACAAAACATAATCCGAAGAACAAATCCCTCACACATAATACAAATTATCACAACAGCCATTGTAATATTTACGAAACACCCATATGGCCCATACTCGGTTTAATTTGATATCATCTATCCAGGCCCAACCACAAACTTTCACATCAACCGACTTGACCAAGCCCACATGTTTATACACGGAATCAGTCCAAAAGAAAAGTAAGGCCTGATATATCCAACACATTGGTTACCCTAGTTATGGGGTATAAAATACCACATTCCTGAGTCATTGCAACCCTAATCTTCGTAATAAATAATTTAAAAGTCGAAAAAATACTCGGCTTTTTTCTAAAATTATTTTTAGTCGTTTAGGACGTAGGAAAATTAGTTTTGCACCCGTTGCTTTAAATTGCAATATTTTCACTTTTGAAGCTCGGGATTAGCCCGGGTTTTCGCGTTTTTTAGTTTTAGTGCCGTAGGATTTAATTTAGCACCGTTTTATTGTTCCTTATGTTTAGTAGTTGTTAAATTAGTAATTTGACTTGTTACGTGCCTTATTTACTTTCCCGTGCTTTAATTTAGAAAACCAAATCAAACGTAAATTCCCGAACCATTCAAGCATTTTAATAACAAACCTCAACGAATCCTTCAATTCACACCTCGTTGGGACACGACCCGGGTAATCACTTGCCCGGTATCACATATATCACATTCATGAGTTTTGGCACGTTAACCTTTTTCTTAAAGGGTTGATTTGTCGAATCTCACGTTTACTTGGTATTTTGATATTTGTTATATATACTTTTGAACACGAATCACGTTACAATCCTTGTATGAACTCTTTGGTAGTATTTTCTAGGTGGTTACAACAAAGTGGGGAGGTCAGATACTATATCAAGCTTATGGTTATTTTGTGCATTATGACATGGTAAATTAAGTGATTTCCGTTTCCATATTGTTATTTATTTCATACCCACCCGAGATATGAGAGTAACCATGTAACAATTCGTATTTTCAGGTTAATATTCATCCTATACTTTTACTATTCAATTTTACTATTCACTTCTGTATTTTTTATTTTACATTCTTGAAACTTAACCTATTTCCATGATGACACTAAAGTTTGACACTCATCGGGTCATTTTTGCAACATATGTCTAAGTTACCGTTTTCACAAAACCATGTCTTAATTTTTCATTTTGGTCTAAACGAAATTTAAACTTCCTGATATGACCATCTAATCTTCTAAACAAGAAAAAATAAATGTGTTTTTCATATCTTACGACATTTCCACAAGTTTTGGATTTTTACGTTTTCTGATTTTACGTTTTACGCGTTTTAAGCCTACGTCTTCAGTTTTAACAGCTTTACGCGATCTGTTAAACTTATCACACATTTAATATACTTAAATAAAGTATATTGATAAGTTTAATCATTTCTACAAGTTTGATATTTTTAAGATACCCGGTTTTACGTTTCATGATTTAAATACTTACCGTTAGCGATTACCGGGACCAAAATTCACTCCGTAAAGGCAAGATAATTATCTAAAACTCTTAACCTCCTCATTCTTGCCCTAGGTGGCATTTTTTATGAGTCATCAAGCAATGTGACTTGGTTTCAACCATTGATTTCTAGGATGCTTACACATATACAACTTAACCATGGTTAATTATTAACCTAATATATAATTAAACAAATTCTCTAGCCTATAGATACCAAGAAAATCACTTGGAAAAAAATGCACCCAACCTTCTTAACATCTAAAGTCCTAAACCCTAAAGGCACTTCTTATAGATTTTGAAATGAAAATCTTGTGTTCTTGAAAGAAAACTAAGTTTTGATCCTCTATTCTTCAAAGTTTTCAAGTAAACTCGTTATAATCTTCGAATAGCTTCAAGTTTTCAAAGAAGACGTCGTTATAATATCCAAGTAGTTTCGGGTTTTTCGGAGGTTATTAATTTCACGTTGAAGCTCCGCTTACTTTCCTTTTTTCTTATAAACAAGCATTCTATATTAAGGTAAGTATTTATAAACTTTAAATACTTATGAACTTTTATTTAATTATATAGTGTTTTATAAACTCTTAATATGTCATATAATCAAGTAAGCAAAATATATGTTTCACACATTAAGTACTACAACACTAAAGAACTTCATGTGAGGGGCCTCTTCAAGGTGAACGTACTGACGAGTTGTTGGATTTACGAATAAAAGTTTCCTAGCTCCTCGTACGTTTACTACATGACCTCTGGATTCTGATAGCCCGGACGGTAGTACGATATATGTAAGCTAAACACGTTTTCACAAACTAAAACCATTTCTATAAACGACATACTCGAATCTTATAAACTACCATATACAACATCATGATCAATATTACAACTTATATAGGCCCGCTTATATTTTTTCAACGTTATTCCAAACCTAAAATGCAACATCATATTTTAGGTTGCACGTAGAGGTTTTACCGGCTTATCCATCGAATTCGTTAAGCACTAAACATCATTAACTCACGGTGAGTCATAGCCCTACTTTTACTCGTATAATTACTTTATAAATACTTTGGGGGAGATACATGCTCAACTATTTTAATTTCAAATTTCGATTATTTTCAAACTATATGTTGTATCTGAACTAAATGTTTATTTATGCTAAATAACATTATTGCTATACTTAGAGTTTCAATATCATAGACCATTAAGCACTATGCATAGTGAGTACAAATATTATGGTTAGATCTATTTGGATTAATGTAACCATTAAGTTGACTCAGTTAGAGTAAACAAACGCAACAAACATTTGAGAACACTAGGTATAACAACAGATTACCTACTAGGCTATGATTGCAACAATTATTCCAATTTCTATTGGTACGAGATTTACATTTTGGTTTTCATAAGGATAGTGCAATAACAAACAACTTTCAACGCTTTGGGTGTATAACAACGTAACCAAGACACAAAAGGATTGGTGGCCCCTTACCGGGTAGATTATCGAGGTTATCGACATCTACAAAATGGGATGATTTCATGTACGTGGTACAAACTATGTGATCAAATAGACTTGGAGTAATCTCGATCCAATAGAATTGGTATAATAACAAACCAACAGACTTGGTGCAAATTTGAACAAACCAGAAACATAAATTTAAGGTTTCGATGTCAAGAACTTAGTGCAACGGAAACACTACCTATATGTGATATTGTATTTAGTACAATAGTCATACACTCGAAGGTTTTATGAACTACAATTAGTATTTACATATACTTGTCATGATGATTTTACAAGGTTTTCACATTATTTCTATAAACTCTATGAACTCACCAACTTTTTTGTTAACACTTTTTAGCATGTTTATTTCAGGTCTATAATATACGAGGCTAGTACGGAGGGGAACGAATACTCAAGAAGGCGATAACATATTTTATCATTCGAAAACTTATTTATGTAATTTTTAAACCATGGAACCACTTGGACCTCATTTTTTAAACTCAGATATTTATATAATTCGAATGATAAATATTTTAAAACAACTCAATTAGAGTTCGTTTTCTATTGTTATAACTGTATACCAACGCGTAACACCTAGTTTGAATTTCACTGCGTTCACGAAATTGGGGGTCTTACAAACCAAAAACTTATTATATGGGATTCTAGTTTTATATTTTCATGCTTGAAGCTGTCAAAAATGTCTTGTCAGACGAGTTTTGCCATGAATTGTTTTTATACCATGCTAAATGCCCCTGAATCTTATTCGATCAATGTTTAAAGCTCAATTGATTTAGGATAATCAAATCTCAAGTGTATGGATATTTTATGAGGTGCAACTTATTAATGATTTTAAAGGTCATTTATCCCATGATTTTAGAGGTCATTTATCCCATGATTTTGTGCATTTGCCTCACTTTGTGTTTATTTATCTTAAAATCATTCACATTTGGTTTATATGTCAAAGTTTATGCATTTACTGGAACTGGACATAATTTGGGCTCATTTGGATGAAGTTTGGAAGAAAAAGATAAGATTTTGAAATCGTGACCACCTTAGTAGAAGACGTCACCAAAAGTTCCTAGAAATTAAAGTTTTCATAGTTTTTGTGACCAAGTTGTGCTCAGGGTCCGTCATTCCCCTCTTCTTGACGTCGTCACCTCCAAAGCTTGACACCGTCAGCCCGAGTCGGTTGGAAAAAACCCTGAGTCGACTAAGGCGAGCTGACACCGTCAACCCTAATGCTTGATGCTGTCAGCCCCATAATTTTATGTATATTCTTTGTATTTTTTCATAATTCGTGTGCAAACTTGGGACACAAACCCTAGCAGATGTCTATGCTAGCCATTTTATTTATTGTAACTAACATATACCATCAAGATAAGTTATTCATTATTCATTCAACTATGTTTATCATTGTTTGCTTGATTGTGTCTTTTACTTGTTCTTCGTATGCCATGTCAGGCTAGATCTTATAGTGTTTATATAGGATTGCATGAAACTTGTTTTAGTTAGTTGTGTTTAGCGATTTCTTATTGGTGATTGTGATTAACTATTGCTTGCGATTTGATTAGATTTTCAATAGTGATAGTTTTCTGATAACTGTTAATTGTCGGACTAAAAACTACATAAACTTAGAATTTTCTTAGATAATTGGTCTTGCTAAGTCGCATAGGGTTCTTTGATTAGTTTATGTGCAACAGATAGCGACCGTAGAGCGTTGTTGGACTGTGAAACATAGGTTGGATAACTAATGCATGATTATTAGTTATAGGAGTTGGACTAAGGCACTAGGCTAGTTATTATAAGGTGTATGAGTTGGATCAATGCACTACATAATTTTAGGCATATCCTCCATAAACACTAATTAAGCGTGACAAATTCAGTAGATATAGCTAGTTAATAATAAGGAGTAGTGCACCATAGATAATTATGTTTTCCCATCGACAAGTTTAAATGCAAATTTACTTTCCTTGCATTTTATTTACATATGTTTAGGTTAATATTAGTTTAAATCAAATCTCTTAAAACCCTGACAATTTAATTGCTTTCAATTAAAATAAACAAAATTACCAAAAATAATCATCTTTCGCTCTTTTAGAATCATTTCTATCATACTCAACGAATCTACCTAACTATTTCCTTATAGAATGATTAATCCCTCGTACTTTCATTTACTACAATACAACGGTTAGGTACATTATCTAGGGGTTTGTAAAGCTTGCTTTGCACATCTAACCCCACATCAATTACCTATTTAAAAAACTTTAGATTCATAATAATTAATTATTCTTCTTCATCTGATGATGTAAACAAGAATTGTTTGGAATCCACTTGTTGTGAGAAATGAGAAATATGGATTTGTATTAATGAGATTGTATATGTTTTGAAAGTGTGAATAAAATTAAAAGAGTATTAGAGTATTTATAGTACATAAAATTAATTAAAATAAAGATTTTTTTTAATAAATACGATCAATGCCCAAAAAATGAATTGTTGACTTATTTTTCATGCTCCACAAACCGGTCGCATGAACAACTAACATCTCAACTAAACACACTAAGCATGTGTCATGTGTGTTTTAACAAAGACGCATGGGTGAGGGCCAAGCACACGTGCTTCAACCCTTAGAGCAAGGGGCGTAATCACTTAGCAACCGTGCCATTCATAGGTGGCATGCATTTTGGCGCCGCCAAACACGCGCCACCGCACCACTCACCACCGGTGCCAAAAGAAATGTGAGTGAACTCACGCAGCGCCAAAGTGTGCTTTTTTCAAATATGTTACCGTTTGAGAGTGTGTTTGATCGTGCAACGACTAGTTTTATTTTATTTATTTTATTTTTTATTTTTATTTTTATTTATTTTTTATTTTTATTTTTATTTATTTTTTATTTATCTTTTCTTCTTTTTAATAAAAAAAAACTAAACTAAAACACTTGATAAATATACACTATCTAAACTAAAACTACACACACAATTACTTACTTTTCTCTCTACCACAACACAAATTCTCTACATCAAATATGAATTCTGATGAAGAATATGTTAGCTTGTCTGACGTCGACGATGAATCTAATATTTTCTTTAGGACGCAAGCATATCAGTATCAGGAATTGTTGGAAACGCAAGGTCAAACTTCAAGACGTGTCGCTATATACTGTGAACGCGAAGTTGCTGAAGAACGTTTGTGGGACAACTATTTTAGGGATTATCCGAAATATCCAAAGTACTATTTAGACGCCGCTATTGTATGAGCAGAAAACTTAAGGTATTGAAACTTATATTGACACTCGTGATGAACTTCCTGCGCATTTTGATTTCTTTGTAGTCAGACCCGATGCTACGGGTCTATCGGGTTTTAGTGTAATTATGAAATTCACTTATGCCATACGCCAATTGGTGTACAGGACAACACTCGATGCGTTGGATGAATATTTACAAATGGGATCACATTGTGCACGTGACTGTCCTGATCATTTTACTATGTGCATTATTGATTTATTCATACCTGTGTATTTAAGAAAACGTGACTACAATGACATTCAAAATATATAAGGATTTCATGAGAGGGTTCATGGGCTTGCGGGTCTGCTTGGAAGCATTGATTGTATGCACTTGGAGTGGAAAAACTGTACGAAAGGATGGCATGGTCAGTTTTACAAGGGTGATAAAAAAACACCCAAGTATAATGCTTGAAGCTGTTGGTTCTTACGATTTGTGGATTTGGCATGCTTTTTACGGTTTTAAACAATTCTCCGTTCTTCGACGACTTTCTTGAAGACAGAGCCCCTGTTGATCCGTTTGAAGTTAATGGTAATGTGTATGAAAAAGCGTATTATCTAGCGGATGGGATTTACCCACAATGGGCCACTTTTGTCAAATCATTTTCGGTGGCACTAGACGAAAAACATGGATACTTTAAAGGGAGACAAGAAGGTGCACGAAAAGATATTGAATGAGCCTTTGGTGTCCTACAAGGATGTCGGAGAATTATACAACAACCAGCGTGTGCTTAGACTTTGAACAAGATATGAAGAGTCATGTACACGTGCATTGATGCTGGTTTTACTGACTAGGTTTTAATATTTATAAGTTCTCGTTATACCTATGGTCTACCCTAATGCACTAATGGGCAGTGTACCCGGTCGTGTGTAGTGTAGTATTCGGTAAAATCGAGGTCATCCCAAGAGCTTTGTGTGCGGATTTAAACTAAGTCTAGGTGTCACAGATTTTAATAGATTTAAGGTGGAAATGATTAATTACTACTACGACAAGAAAATATGAAAGCGAGTAAAGGCGAGGGTTGAGATCAATAGAGGAGAGGGGTGCTAACCTAGTTATTCATCCTAACTAGTTATGTTTACGTTTAATTACTTCCAATTACTTCAGGTGGGGTCAAAGTTGCTAGGACATCATTTGGTCAGTTCGTCCTAACCTATCAGCAAAGGGTCTCACTGGAGAAATCAAGTGACCCGTCATAAGTTCAGTTGTTCTTAGTCCCCTAAGCCAAGTCATTAAGTATCGCTACATGCTAGATTCATAATAATAAGTGCTCGGGTGCTAGCAACTTAAAAACTCATCCCCGACTTCTTAAGTTCATCCAAACGGTAGGTGATCAGTTGGTCAAATCGCACAAGCAGAAAGGGTCGTCAGTTGGTCATATCTTACCCTTCCTACTCAGTCTACCTACTTAGGGTCAGTTGGTTATATCTCCTAAGTAACTAGCCACTACCGTCATTCAAAACTACCGAAACAATGGTAGCTACCAATAAACTATGCATGCATACACTTAGAAATAATTATACGGAAGCAATGTGAACATAAACAAAACAATTAAGGAATTATAACTAGGCGAGCACCAGTGGTGCTTAGCCGCTCATATTAACTAAAACAATCGATTCAATGTTTAGCATTACGAAATACATGAATTGAAAGTAAAGAAAAGATAAAATGCTAATGCTTATCGTAGGGGAGTGATTTCTCTCTTGGAGATAGCTCCGTATGCTCCTCTAGATCTGACTTCGACTTCTACTCACGTTCACTTGATGTTGTTTGTGAAATGAGATGCTTTGAAATGCTGGAATTAGAGGGGTATTTATAGGCCATACCTAGTTACGGCGTAACTAATGTTAAGAGTTACGCCGTAACATCCAATTCTTCGTATTTTGCACTGAAAATGCTGGTTACGGCGTAACATCTGGAAGGAGTTACGTCGTATCTTCAATAAATCCTGGTTACGCCGTAATTGAGACAATAGTTACGGCGTAGCTTGCAGCGGCGCGGAACCTCATTTGACCTAGTTGGTTACGTCGTAATCTTTGGGAGAGTTACGTCGTAATCTTCAGTTGAGTTGGTTTTCTGAGCCACGCTTTCGTTACAGCGTAATGTGAGAGAGGAGTTACGCCGTAACTTCTTCAAAATGAGCATACTATGATATATCTTCAATAAATTCTCCAAATCCGCGTCTCTTTAGCTCCAATTTTCGTAATTTACCTGAAAGTGAAATATAGAGGAAAACAAGCGTAAATCCATATAAATTATATAATATACGAGCATTATCGGGGGAAATTGACACTTAATATTCAGTACTATTTGATGTTATCAAATATCCCCCCACTTGAACTCTACTTGCCCTCAAGTAGACCTTATTAGATAGATTCCTAAATAGATATCTCTCATTACCTGAAAAATATAAGCTTACAAATCCCTTATGCTAGAATAAAACAAAGCCGAACACCTCACGAAATGGGAACAAAACACTCAAATCTCTCAACTATTCTAAGTGTCAATTTCGGGGTGATCACTCATTGCACAGTCATAGCATGTATTCTATCAAAAGCTTGGCGGTTACACAAATCTCCACCACTAGAGTTAAGGACAAAACAATTCTTGAAGGCTATATGGGTAGACACGACAAAGGTTAAGGGTGATATGTAATTACTAACATGTCATAGCGAAGTGGAAAAAATTAATGATACATGACCAAATTCATGGCCAAGACACCAAAGATTGCTCGCTGCATCACCTAGATACGCTTCATGACTAAAGGGTAGGATAAGACATGGGATAAAATTATTGTAAAATAAAATCAGGCAAATAGTCTAAATCTACAACTAAGTCATCACCACTTACCGTCTGCCCAAAGTTCAAGTTTCTAAGTCAAGAAACCGGATCATGATAAAACCAGGTAGATGCGCCATTAGATGACGTCATGATGGTCACACTTCCAACTTCATTCTTGAAATGTGACTGAGGTGGCCTCCTCGATACTAAATCTATATTAAGCTCATAACAATAGTGCTTATAACATCGCACTTTACAATCAAATAAAAAACAATAACTTTTTTTTTCTAATCACATCATCGTCATTTTTTTTAACATAACATAATAACATAACATCCCCCCACTTGAGATGAACAATATGAGAATTTGGGGGGTCTTCAATGATCTTTAAGGATATGTCGTCGACGAGAGCGTGATTCCCGAACCTTTCCACTTGAACCTTGAACTTAGGCAAATAATGACTTCCTAATTACAAATAAAGACTACAGGGTAGGCTAAGGTGTAATGGTGTATCGAAAAAATATGTTGGGTGAACAAAATGAAAAGAATGGCTCAGAAGGGTGTATCTAGGGGTATCTTGCACTAATGGTGAGTGCAACAAAGGGTTTAACATGGGGGTCGAGAAGTCGAGGTGACTAATCGATAGACACACAATGGTAGGCTATTTCGGTGATAATCCTATAATACTGCCTTCTTAAACTGAAAAGTCCAAATACATCGAGCTAACTCAACATACCTCGTCTATGGTCTCAAAATGATGTAAAGGCCAAGTTCTAAAGTTTACAAGCTACCGGCACACTCATAATTTGGTGGATTTGGGGTAAAAATTAGGAAACAGATAAGGCTAATCTCACCATATAATATCAAGGGTTATAATGTGCTCGGCTAAGGTCTAATCCAGTTAGGTTAAGAAAAACATGTCAAAATTTTTAAAAAGGCATAATTTTTCAAAATAAACTATAAAAACGAGGGCAAAATATAGTTCAAGAGACAATTCTACTCCCGTCCCCCCACTTGAAATATACAAAGTCCCTTTTATACTAAGCGTTAAATAAGGGTGAAGAGAAAAGTAGAGTTAGAGCGAGAACTTCCCTGAAATTTGCTTTAAAAAGAAAGAAGGCCCATGAAAAGAGTCGTGCCTTTGCATAAGCATCCACGAGCAAACTTCAATCCCTGAAATCACACTACCGACAAGCATAATTATAAAAAAAGAAAAGAAAAAATGAAAAAGAAACCTAAATCACTTTCGTAGGAATCACGGTTGCATTTAGCGTATGCAACAAGCCTTTTAAACCACTTGGTGTCCCAAGTGGACGAGTGTAGTCTCGTGAGGGCTTACAGGGAACATACCCACAAAGTTCATTTAAAAACTAATACAAGGTTATTGTGTTTAAAATGAAAGAAGTGTTACAGAGGGTAGTTATGTCGTAACCTCCATAAGGAGTTACGCCGTAATTAAGCACAACATGGCAGACGCTACACGATTGTAGCTACGGCGTAACCGTTGAATGGTATTACGCCGTAATTGGCAATGCTCTGAAGTACTGCTGCAAAAAGTATGTTATGGCGTAACCATAAAATGAGTTACGCCGTAACTATGGACAGATCAGGTCCCCGTTCAGCATGCTGCAGCAACTTTTCCCGAAATCCTGCAAATTGGTTGAAAACACAAAACCCAACAGAAATGGAAATAAAACAAATAAAAGGGATAATTCGAGTTGTCTCCCGAAAGAGCACTTTTCTTTATTTACGAGTCTTTAAGTTAGACTCAGAGCCTCGGGGCTTTATGGTAGCCTTCAGACTTGGCCAACTTCCTCCATGTCCTTCATCAAGTTATGTCTGACCCAAGCAACATTGGTAGCAGTGCGGAGGTACTCTTTAGTCTCGATCTTTTGAATTTTATAAATTTTTTCGTCCGGCCCCAAATGGTATATAGTGAACTCATATTTTTTGGCTATAATTGGTGGCGTCCTCTTATACGGAATGCCAAGAAGTTTACACCTTCTCTGCTCATATGCTTCATCATCGGGGTCAATGAATCCATCCTCGCCTTGTAATTCAAGGTAATCCAAAATCCCCTCTATATCATCATCGCCGGACTCGGTACCTTTAAACCATTCATTGTCGAGTAAATCTTCCACTAGTACCCGTTTGCATTCCTCTTTCTCATTTCTCGTTGAGTCCTTGATATCTTCATCCGTCACTTCACTTATGTTATTGAGAATTTCTTTTCTTGATTCCTATTTACTCATATATTCCTTCCATATCTTTTCCTTGGTCAATGCATCGACTTTCCCATATTTGATTTTCACCCAATTGTCAAATCCTAGATAGTCTAACCAAGGTAATTCAGCCCTTTCCGCATCATTTGATGAAGTCCAAAAGAATTCATCCTCTCCAACTCTCTTAAAACTGCTTCCTCCGTTGCATTAATCATCATACGGGTCGCAAGATGCCCAAAAAACTTCACCAGGAATCCTTATTTTCTCACACCAATGACTTCTAATTACCTCGCCATGGATGTCGCTAGAGGGATCCTCCATGCAGTAGATATCATCATTTATGGGCTTTTTATGTAGACAATGCTCCTCATAATTAATTTTTAGCTTCTTTAGCAGATTTGGGTTAATTTTAGCATCCCCGAATTGTATTGCATACCAATCATCGAAGGATAAATCTCCAAACTTAATGTCATGTCTTTCAAGCTCATGCGGACATGTCCATTCCTCATCTTTCAAATTATCACCCCCGTTGCAATATTCGCGGAAAGGATTGCATGTAGGCCATGCTCGTGTGGGCTCATTATCAGTGATAATTATCGGGGTGCAACAGTGCCTAATCGGTGGTTCTTCCTCATATTCAAATGAGAGCTTTTCCAATCTTTCTTCATCAGTGTATACAGGCCACATAAATTTGTTATCCTTGACCCTATCCTTATCGGTTCCTCCATCGCAGGTTTTGTTCCGAGGGTCGCACGAAGCCCAAAGATCATACCATTCACCCTTAGCTACGGGTATTTTCTTGCACCAGTGATACTTTCTTTTAGATGGGAACTACTGACATAAACTAATGTCATCGAACCATTCGTTAATAACCTGTGTCTCTAATTCATCTACCTCGAGAAATATGTCAGCCCACGTATCCAGTTACGCCGTAACTGTGATGTTTGGTTACGGCGTAACTCGGCTGTGCCATTATCATCGGTATCCTTCTTCATAATGTTGTGATCGCTGTCAAAAACATAGTTACGCCGTAACTCATAAGAAGTGTTACGGCGTAACTGCACATTGTCGCCGGAATTTTTCCCTCGAATCTGAATTTTCGATGGGAGAATTGTCTTGTAACTTTGAATCTTCATCAGAAAAGATGACCTTGCATTCCATTATAGGTTTTTTCCCTTCCGGTTTAGTATTATTCTTCGTTACCTTCTCACTAAGCTTTTCCACCATTGTTTCAAGGTTCTTTAGGGTTTTGTCGTGATTGGAGAGACTTCTATCAGTGTTTTCCTAGAATTCTTTTAGCCATTCATCTTGTTCCTTTTGTCTTTGGGCTGAAGTTTCCAGAAATTTGTTGATGGTCTCTTCAATATTGGGCCTTTTCTCTCCATAAGGCCCACGGTTATAGTTTCCAGCAGGACCTCCACGATAGCCATTACTATTTCGATTATCTCCGTAAAACGGTCGATTTTCTCCATATCTAGCTTCTTCGATTGTTTTTTCTTCGTTAATGTAAGGACAATTTTTGGTGAGATGTCCTCCTCCACAGCCTTCGCAACCTACTTGGATGGAATGAATAGTTTCTCTGATTTTTAGCATATCTCGACTCAGATTTTCAATTTTGCTAGCAATGGCTGCAATTCCATCAAGATTTCCACCTTGGTTCCTTTTGCTTCCTCCATCGTGCCATTTCTGGGAATGATCAGCCATTTTTTGGATGGCTTCAATTGCCAGAGTAGGAGTCATGCTCGGAATTGGTCCTTGGTAGTCCAGCATCTGTCTTGTAGTCACGTTGATTCCTTTGTAGAAGATGTTGACCTTTTACTGGTTGTTTAGATCATGTGTAGGACATTTGTAGAGGAGATCGTTGTATTTATCCCAGGCTTGATACAACGTTTCATGGTCATCTTGCTTGAAATTATGGATCTCCAAAAGCGGTTAGATATCTTCGATGGAGGACAATATCTCTGGATAATTTTTTTTTAGTAGAGCCCATGTATCAACTGCCCCGACAGGCAATCTTTCGATCCATCTTCTTGCAGCCCCAGTAAAAGTCATGGGGAACACCCTTAGCATAACAATGTCATGAAACACGCCCAGAATGTTGAAAAGGATTGCGATGTACAAGACATTCTCAACGTGCTCATACGCATCTTCGTCCCTTTTTCCTGAAAAAGGGTTAGCATGAAGCTCCCTCATAAATTGATCTTTAATTTCAAAACGGACATTAGCTCCAATCGCCGGTCTTACGAGCCTCGGCCCTTGTTCTTCTCTTGTCAACGCCAAATATTCCTCAAGAGTGAGGTCATCAATGTTAACAACTTCCATGGTACCTGAAACTTGAAAAGAGATCGTGAGAAATTGAGAAAAATTTTAAAACAAAAATGAAAGACTTAATAGAAATCCAATTATAACTCCCCGGCAGCGGCGCCAAAAACTTGATGCAGGTTTTACTGACCAGGTTTTAATATTTATAAGTTCTCGTTATACCTATGGTCTACCCTAATGCACTAACGGGCAGTGTACCCGGTCGTGTGTAGTGTAGTATTCGGTAAAACCGAGGTCGTCCCAAGAGATATGTGTGCGGATTTAAACTAAGTTTAAGTGTCACAGATTTTAATAGATATAAGGTGGAAATGATTAATTACTACTACGACAAGAAAATATGAAAGCAAATAAAGGCGAGGGTTGAGATCAATAGAGGAGAGGGGTGCTAACCTAGTTATTCATCCTAACTAGTTATGTTTACGATTAATTACTTCCAATTACTTCAGGTGGGGTCAAATTCGCTAGGACACCCCAAATGCAAATAACCCAAATGCAATCAACAAAAAAGATGAGATCACACCAGTAAGAAGTGTAATTTTTGTTGGCCGAAGACCGACCAACATATTTGTCTACTCCAATGCCTACTTAAAAAGGAACTGTCATTAGTTTATGAGTAAAAAGAAGGAAACATTGCATTATTTCATTTTAACAAATAAAAAGTCACAAACCTTTCATTAAAGCATGGTATAACAGATAGATTTGAGAGACGTTCCATGTCTGGTTCATGTTATTTTATCCGGAACTTGGCTTACCAACAACAAACAGGCAAAAAAAACCTAGAACGAACAGTACCCAGAAAACTGTTGGTGGATTCAGTTCCACATAAAAGAACTGATACGCATGTTGGCAGATTTAGTTTCACATGTATCAAACATATTCAACAGATGGCATAAATCAGCCTCAATGTTGCTGTTAACATCCAAAATGAGGCTTAGATTTCCAATTTCTTGAGCCACTCTACGTGCCTGCCATGGGTGCAACCATATAACAGCCGTGGTTACCCCGCCAAGATACGGGAACGCGCATGCCAAATTTAAAAGACATTGCCTCTTGCAATCAATATTGTACAGTAAGTATGGCAAATAACCCAAATGCAACCAAGGGTACTTAAGTCAGTGCTCAACCTCTTATGAACACCCCATGCTGTTTCTATGCACCTGTGTTTCATTACCAATAGAGGTCAATACATGTAAACCAAACACTTAGCGTTAAGAAGATATTGGAAAAAGATCTTACCATATGCTTTTGGACTGTTGTAATACATATGTCTTGCTGCTGTAGTCACACGGACTTTAATAGTCCAATAGACTCAATGTTACTTTAAAACATCATAATTTCAATGAAAACTGCAACAATGGCCAATGGACTATCAAAGCCCGTTTGACTGATGTGGCCGACTGCGTTATGTTACATGTCAACCTTTTAAGGCCCAGATATGATATTCCTTGAGCCACTCTACGCACCCGACATGGCTGCAACCACATAACATTCCTGGTTACCCCGCCAAGATACGAGAATGCGCGAACCACACTCATGAAATAGTTAACACACAGACAAATCATCATTGCCTACACATTCATGACCTCAGGTTTTCAAATATAGGCTCACATAAGGCACCAATTAATAAAGAATGGATGCATCTATAAATCAGACGACAAATTTTTGGCCAACACAAAACAAATAGTAGACATGTACTACAACAACAATTCATGTTATGCCAAAATAATGCCCTTGATAAGCTTATAAAACAAACAACAAAAAAAGTCAAAAACTAGTTATCGACATTCATAACTTCAAGTAAACAGAAATAGCTATCCTACCAACTTCGCATATTGTTCACTCACCATCCCAATTTTTAAACATCCATTAAACTGAATATAAATGCCTTTTTACACTATCTTTAAACATCCTACTGTAGTGATTGATAATCTCAAATAAATGTAATACATGCTATTCACATAAAATTAACAGGAACACATCAAGGTATTTAAAACACTAAAGTGATAAATCACAAAGGTGCTAACTCTAACACTATAAGCAACAAACATGTAACTGAAAGATGCAAAAACCTAATTAAAAAAAATGAACAATTTCACACATAGCAACATCAATTATCTGATGAACTACAACAAATCCAGAAGATAAACAAAACCTAACCTATGTCAATGTTGAACAAAACACTTTAAACAATAACAAATAACCACTTCCAAACCGAGCAACATCGATTATCTCATGAAACATAGCAAACCGGGGAGTTAAAAAAAAAAAGAAAAAAAAAAAAAAAAAAAAAAAAAAAAACTAACTTAATTGAAGAAAACACTTTCAGACCTACCAACATCAATTATGTCTTGAAACCTCGATTATATCATGAAATAAAACAAACCCAGAAGATCAAAAAACACCAACCTAATTAAATGATAAAAAAAACACTTAAAACCATAGCAAATAACAAACATGTGGCTGAGAAAAAAAGAGAGTAGTACCGGGTAACAAATGACAAAGATACAACCACACAACACAATAAAAATATTTATCCATCTCACAAAGAGACTGTAACCCCATTTAAATAATCCATTCCTATAGATGATACTGTGCTTTCACCCACACAAATCACTATAGATCTTTCGGTGTCAGATCGTTCGCTGATCGGTTTTGTTTGGTTGCCGGAGCGCCGATCAATGAGAAAGAACGTAAAAAATAAGTGAGAGATGGTCCGGGTCCAGTAGAGTATCTATCCGAACCTAGGCTTACCAATAAAAAAAGGGCTAAAGAAGGCTTATGACAACAATACATTGACAAATGTTATAATTTTATAATAAATAAAAAACACTCTTAAAAAAAAAAAAAAAAAAAAAAAAATTGAGAATATAACAAAAGTAAAATAAGGACCAAAAGTTCCAAAGTCTCTCAACATGAAACAAACCAACCCCCGAGTGAGTGACTCAGTAGTCGGTCTCCTCCACCTTCAACTCCAACTCCAAAAATCACCATCTCTTCTCTTCTCTGCAAAATAATAAAAATAAATAATAATACCCCCACACGCTTCTATCTCTTTCTCTAACCCTAATATCACCTTTTTCCATTATTACCCTTTAATCCAACGGCCCATATCTCCCCACGTATCCATCACCTTCTTCATCCTCACCTTCTTCTCTATCACACCCACAAATTTAATTTCTATAAGATCCCTTTTTTAGGGTTTTCTAAAACACACACTAATTTGGGGAAAACTTTCTATGAAGAAATTTTAATCAATTCTTAGCTTATTCTTTGTGGGTTTTGCTCAATTAAGGTAAATATTTGATCCAATTTCATTGCCGTGATTTGTATCTATGTGTAATGTTTGTTTTTTGTTTCAAGATTTTGTCTTTTTGTGTTTTTATGGTGTTTTGATTAATGGGTGTTTTTTAAAATTTGATTTTCTATTAGGGTTTGTGATGAATTGAGGTAATTTGAAGTGGGCTTGTTGAATTTTGAATTTTTCGGGTTTTTTATGATGGCGATTGAGAAGAATAGTTTTAAAGCTGTTGCGAATAGTAGGTTAGAGTCTGAGTTTAGTAGGGAGGAGAGTATGTCGAGTGAAGAGGATGAGTTTCGGCGAGGGGGTGTGGAGTTAGATGAGGAGGGAGATGGTTTTGGTTACGATGAGTGTGATTCGGGTGCTGCTTCTGATGATTTTGATTTGCTTGAGTTGGGTGAGACTGGTGAGGAGTTTTGTCAAATTGGGGATCAGACATGTAGCATTCCGTTTGAGTTGTATGATCTTTCGGGGTTAGAGGATATTTTGTCTATGGATGTTTGGAACGATGTTTTGACGGAAGATGAGCGATTAAGTCTTACAAAATACCTTCCTGATATGGACCAAGAACATTTTATGCGTACCATGAAAGAGCTTTTCACGGGTTCAAATTTTCATTTCGGGGTTCCGGTAAATAAGCTGTTTGAGATGTTGAAGGGTGGTTTGTGTGAGCCAAGAGTCTCGCTTTATCGACAAGGGTTAGGTTTCTTTCAGAAACATAAGCATTATCATGTTATTAGGAAGCATCAGAATACTATGGTCAACAATCTTGTTCAGATACGTGATGCTTGGTCAAAGTGTAGGGGGTATAGCATTGATGAAAAGCTTCGTGTTTTGAATATCATGAAGAGTCAAAAAAGCTTAATGTATGAGAAGATGGAAGAATTGGAAACTGATTCCTCTGAAGTTGAGGAATCTGCAGATGGATTTTGGAGCAACAAGAAGATTAAAGATCATAAACAGAAGTGGGGTCCGGGTCAGGGTCAATATCCCGGATATCGATCTAGTCCAGCATTAGCTTTAGAACCAGCCAGTTTCGGGAAGCAGAATATGAAAGGAATGCTAAAGGTTGCAGGGTCAAATATGCTGGAAGTAAAACCAGGGCCTTCGGGTTCTTCATCATTTCTTTCTAAACAAATGAAGGATTATTACAGAGGCAAAGAAGATGAAGAAAAAACAATGTATGATGTCACTGCTCATCGAGATCATAATTTAGCTGGGAAGAAGTATAAAGGTTCGAGAGGTTCAGAATTTCCCGAAGCTTTCATGGGTATGCCTGTGCCTTTCAAGACCGACTTGCATACCCCTTACGGTAGGAACAGGCCCGTAAATCAATTGTCAGATATTAAAGTGTTGACTGCAAAACCGTCTAATTCAAGATATCCTTATGATTATGGGAAGAAGCTTAAACGGCCTGAACATAATCAGAAAATTGGTTTACAAGATGCATTGATGTACAGAGATCCACGAGGACTAACTCCCTCACAGATAGCTAGTCAACAAGGTATGTACGTTGTAGGTGAGCCATACTGGCACAGCCAGGCACATGGAGAACCCATTGATCTACCATATAGGTATGTTGATTCACGTATTTTGTCTGAATTTCTGATAATATTCTGTATCCCTTAGTTTAATGCACAAGTAAACAAATCTGCTTCTACAAGAATAAATATATAATTGACATATAGAGGGTGTTTGGGATTGCTTATTTTTTCTGCTTTTCTGCCAGATTTCCGTTCAAACACTTCTGGCTTATCTGCTTCTTTTAAGTAGAAAACCAATTTTCATTAGCAGGCAAGGGGCTGCTTATTTTGTATTGTTTATGTGATACTAAACTAAAATTACTTTTTACTCTCAGATTTTAACCGAAAACCTTCAACAAATGAATTTGATTGAAAATTTCTATCAAATTCACTTCTACAAATATTGCCGTTTTTTACAAAATAAGCAAACACAAACACCAGTTCCAAAAGTAATTATTTCAAGCAGCTTATAAGTACTTATTTTTAAGCAGAAGCTAAGCAAAAAAAATAGGCAATCCCAAAGACTTATAATCAGTTTTGGTTGATTGATTTATGCAAAACCATTTGATTATTATATGGTTAAGCAATTTTACGTAATTGCCTTTTCTTAAATATCATTTTCATTTGATACTAGAACGTCCTTATACATCAAAATAATCCGAAAATTGCACTTAATACATCAAAAGAACATACAGAGTATCTACTACTAGTACTAGTTATGTGATTTTGATTGATCAAAATAACACAACCACTTTGAAAACACACATCCAAACACCCCCTTAAAGAATCTTCTGATTTTAAAGTCAACTTTTATACATTTTGGATATAGGACGGGGTCAAAGAAGAACAAGGCGGCTTCTACACAAAATGGAGCACGGATTGTGACCGCTGCTGAAGGAATGAAAATGCTGGCAAAGGGTGAGGAAACAGAATCTGATTCATCAGAACAGTATGGGGATGACGATGACGATAGTAATCCTTTGATGAGAAGCAAGTGGGCTTACCCTAGTGGTGTGAAATCCATACCAAGTTCAAAGAAACCTAAACATGGGGCAAAGAACAATAATAAGAGCGTTAAAGATCTTGATGGGTCTTTACAAAATTTAAGAATGAAGGGTAAGACACATGGTAACAATTTTTTTAATGAGCCCTATATGTTAGGACCTGGCATGTTTAATGGTGGTGGTCATATCGAAGGTATGTATCAGTTGCCCATAAGAAAAACGTATCCTGGTGGGAAGAAGCAGAAAGGGGAATATGGGCCAAGGCACATAAACGACTTTGTTGGAGATCATGTTTCTGTTGGTGGTTCTGCTAATAGAAGTCAAATGATTGAAGCTTATGGCTATGATCATCCGGAAATGGTGGATGCAAGGTTATTGGGATGCAACTCAGGGTCCAAGAAGCGTAAAGTAAAAGATGAAGTGATCTATATCGATGATCAACCAAGTCATGATCAACTTGAGTATGTTAAAAGCATGGGGAAACGGAAATGGAGAGAGGAGAGTCCGTTTGAAAATGTAATACTTGAGGCACCGGTTATAGAAGTACAAGAGGAAGAACCTCAGAAAAAACCGTTTATTTTGATTACTCCTACTGTTCACACGGGATTTTCTTTCTCAATCATACACCTTTTGTCGGCTGTCCGGATGGCAATGGTGACTCAACTTCCGGAAGACACCATGGAAGTTGCCAAGAATCCTAATGTAAATGACGCTGGTGAGGTAAAGCAGGATGCTGTCAACGGAGATCAAGCTGTAACTAGTTGTGATCCTCCTCCTGTTAATCCAAATGTACCTTCTCTGACCGTTAAGGATATAGTCAACCGAGTGAGGACAAACCCTGGAGACCCGTGCATTCTGGAAACTCAAGAACCATTACAAGATTTAGTAAGAGGGGTTCTGAAGATATTTGCTTCAAAAACCGCACCTTTGGGAGCAAAGGCATGGAAGGCACTCGTGTTATACAAGAAGTCAACTAAAAGCTGGTCTTGGGTTGGTCCTGTTTCTCAGAGTTCAGCAGATCAGGAGATAGTCGAGGAGGTAACATCTCCTGATTCTTGGGGTCTTCCACACAAAACGCTTGTTAAATTAGTGGACTCATTTGCTAATTGGCTGAAAAGTGGTCAAGAAACGTTGCAGCAAATTGGAAGTCTTCCTGCTCCCCCTGTGGCACTAATGCAGCAAAATTATGATGAGAAAGAAAGATTTAGAGACTTGCGAGCTCAGAAAAGTCTCAACACTATAAATCCGAGCTCTGAAGAAATTCGGGAATATTTCCGTAAAGAAGAAGTTCTTCGGTATTTAATACCCGACCGGGCATTTGCATATACAGCTGCTGATGGTAAAAAGTCATGCGTAGCTCCTTCAAGAAGAGGTGCAGGAAAGCCGACATCAAAAGCCCGTGATCATTTCATGCTGAAAAAAGATCGGCCACCGCATGTGACTATTCTTTGCCTGGTTCGAGACGCGGCTGCTAGATTACCAGGAAGTATCGGAACACGTGCCGATGTTTGTACTTTAATCCGAGACTCGCAATATATAGTAGAAGAGGTTTCTGATGCTCAAGTAAATCAGGTTGTTAGTGGTGCATTGGACCGATTACACTATGAACGGGATCCGTGTGTGCAGTTTGACGGGGAGAGGAAGTTATGGGTTTATTTGCATAGAGAACGAGAAGAAGAAGATTTTGAAGATGATGGAACCTCTTCTACTAAGAAATGGAAACGGCAAAAGAAAGAACCGGCTGAAGCTTCTGAACAGGGTGCAGTCACTTCAGCTGATCAGGTTGCAGTCCCTTTGGCTAATAAGGGTGCTGTCACTTCGGCTGATCAGGGTGCGGTCACTTTGGCTAATCAGGGTGCGGTCACTTTGGCTGATCAGGGTGCGGTCACTTTGGCTTATCAGGGAACTAGTGAACGAACTGGGTTTGATTTGAGTTCTGACCTAAATATCCAGCCTTCTGGTGTCCATGAAGCTATTGCGTTGGATGACAAATTGCCATCTCAAAATACTCCCGCTAATGAAGCTCTCGGCTTGGATGGCAAATTGCTTTCTCAAAATAATTCTGCCAATGTATCTCTCGGGTTGGATGTCAATTTACTATCTCAAAATAACTCTGCTCATGAAGCTCCTGGGTTGGATGTCAAATTACTATCTCAAAATAATTCTGCGGGTGAAGCTCTCGGGTTGGATGGCAAATTATTATCTCAAAATAATTCTGTTAATGCTGCTCCGGGGTTAGATAGCAGATTACTAGCCCAAAATAATTCTACGAATGAAGCTCTCCGGTTGGATGAAAAATTAACTTCTCAAGATAATTCTGCTAATCAAGACATTGACGAAGTGCGAGAGAAAGTTGCCGAGTTGTTAAACACAAGTGTATCTTGATGAATATTCTTAAAGGTACTAGAATTTTAGTTAGTTAATTTTCCTTTATTATGTACAGTCAACAATAGTTACTCGTGTTTGTGGGAAACTTGATTGAGTTTGAACCGTTTGCTTGCAAGATGGTTAACAATTAACCCAAGAGTAAATTGCAAATTTTGTACTAATGTGTACATTATGGATTTCATCCAAAAGTTTCTAAACACAGCTGGAGTTTAAAACGGTTCCAAACACAATCAATGCCAAATTTAATCATGTGCATGGTACATTATGGGTAAATGATCGAATATTGGTATAAACTGGATTTGTACTTTACGCAAGATATATCTGAAAATGTAAGGTAGGACCACAATTTATTGGAAGTTTTGTTGCGCTGCAGGCCTGTATTTTAAGATGATATGTAATTTACACGGGCATATCTTTGTACAGTATGCAGGTTATAGTACATTAAAGATGCACCAATATACACGTAACCGATATGTGTAGTTCAACATTGTAGGACAGAAAACGTATGATTTCCCAAGGTACTGATAGTTATGTATCAGTAGTTTAGTGTAGACCACATTTTTAACTTAAAAAGATCTGTGGTGTGAAAGAGGAATAGATTATAGTTAAAGCTGTAAACATTCTCAATTTTCGCTACTTTTTATTGGTCTTAGTGTGCGTGTATTAAGTATGAATTCAGCATTTGTATAAAGTTCTTGATGTAATTATTTTTATGCAGGCCAAATGCTCTTGTACTATTACTCATAATCCGTGTTAAGAAACTGGAGCTAATTGAGAAGGTAAATAAAATTCAGCTAGCCGAAGATATGGAATCAACTTGACGCATCGTTTATGAGGAGTGTAATAATAAAATGCACAGTTATGAATGAATTTTTGACATAGAAGGCTACAAAAAGAAAGCCCATGTTTGAAGTGTTAATGACCAATATGTAGTTTAGTATATAGCTTTTTTCTGTGGTAAGAAGCGGGGTAAAAATCTGTGAACTAGTGTTGACGGTCTGCGTATGCTTATTATTTTATGAGATACATATACTTGCTAGTATGCTTTGTATATGCTACTACGTCATCACTAGCTACGAGGGGGTGGGATTCTTGTGTCGTTACCAAGTTTGTAACTTTTCTGGGGTATCTATCGAGTTCTGCTCACAGATTTTGTGTATTTGCTAAATCTTCGTGATATTAGCCGAGAAGCCCTTCAAATGTTTTGGTGGTTTATTCCATTCAAGTACAATACAATTGATCTTTTATTTCCGTGCACGTGTGATCAACAGTTGTAAAACAATAAACCAACCATAATCTAAACCGCATACAAAGTCAAGGCAAATGCTTTAAACAGTAAAGAACATGGAGAACATTATTTACAAGGTGGAGTGGAAAGATATTTACAAGGTAGAGTAGAAGCTGTAGTAATGACTTCAATTATATAAAAATAGAGAGAGAAGTCAGTTATGTAAGGCCAACGCCAAACCTGAAACAATAACAACATACTTGAATTGTGTGTCAAACGAGTTCAAATGACATGAGTCGAGGGCAAAGACGGCTGGGTGTGTAATTCCAAGTGTTACAAGTGGCTAGATTGAGCAGGCAACACCCAACGACCAACAGGGGCTGCAATAACCAAATGGGTTGGTTTAAGGCAGTAAGGAGCCTCAATCCCCCTCATTTTCTCTGCCACGTCAGCTTTCTCTCTCCAACGACCTTTAGGCGATTAGATGCCCCAGTAAGGGCAACCAAGTTTTGTTTTTTTTTGTTTTTTTTTTTGTTTTGTTTTTTTTTTTTTTTAACACAAACTAAAAAAATCAATTACCATGCATGAGTCATTTGTATACTTACACGTTGCATACATGCATGGTTTCCAGTGGTGATTTTTTTTTTTTTTTTTTTTTTTTTTTTTTTTTTTTTTTTTTTTGTAATGAATACAGTTGCATGAGTCATATGTATACTTACACGTTGCATGGTTTCCACTACATTTCCTGCACCTTTTAAAGAATCATGGAAGCCAATACAGCAGACACTTGCACTTTAAATTGCTATATAAGAGGGAGTATATTTTTGCTTTGTTAACGATCGTCCACACGATCGATAGGAAGCCAAGTTCTTTTTTTTTTTGTTGGCGATCGATCGCCTCCACAGCAAGGGGATCGATATGAAATTGATCGCCCTATGCACTCGATCGATAGGCGATTACTCCTACTGCATTCAGCCTAAACTAGGGGCTGCAATTTACCCTGAAAAGAAAACAAGAAATAAAGAGATGCAGAGGCGCGGGTGTAGCAATTTAAAGGATTCTATAATGATTGTGTTAGAAAGAACTAAAAAGGTTAAAAATATTGCCAATCTCACACTTACGGATTAGAATAAACGAAAGTGCTTAGAGATCTTGGGTTCGAAACTTAGAGAGAAAATTAATCCCCATTGGCCACGGAGGTTTACCTGCGACGACTCCGGGCTATCCAAAAAGATAGTCGTCCTGAGATTAGTCAGCTCGCAATGTCGAGTCAGAAACCATGTATAAAAATTATTAATAATAATAATAAATAAATAAAATCCAAAATCGACAATAATTCTTCTCATTACCAAAATCTGTGGTCCTAAATAAAAGTAGTTTGCCTTTTGTTAGTGGTCCGCATACTTTCCAATTTCTTACACTACTCTTTTTGACAACATATTCTTTGAAATTTTTGTAACTAATTTTTTTTACAAAAGAACGTTACTACAACGGTCATCATTAACAATGCATACCGGAAACTTCTCTTGAGAAAACTTATAGTTTTCTATTTTTTATATTTTTTAGTCTCTTTGGAATTTTTAGTGTGATCATGTTTCTTTTTATACAATTTTTGCCAATCCAGTAAAGTACAATTGTGATAAATGAAAATCTAAAAAGTAGTTTTTTGTAGATTTCGAATTGCAACCACTTAACTAGGGATGCGCTTATTTTACCGGGGTAATCCCTTTCACAAAAAAAAAAACAAAAAACTGGGGATGCGCAATACCTTTTGCTTGCACTTGTCTATGTGTCACTATATCAGCCATTCAGAAGTGGGTGCAAAGTGGGGGATACGTAAATTAATTCACGCTTTGTAGTTTTGGTAAGAGACTCTCAAAAAGTAGTATTTGGTAACACGGTTATCAAAGGTTTGAGTATGGAAATTTACTCAACAAGGTCTGTGGGAAAAGACTAAGGGTGTGTTTGTTTCAGTAAGATGTTTTAGGTCTAAATCTGACTACCATATTTTACCAGTAAGAGGTGGCTAGAAAGTCTAAATCTGAACGAAATAATGTTGTTTGTTTTTGTATAATTGTTCGAATGATTTTAAGTGCTCGTTTCTACAATTTATTTATTAAACCAACGCAATGCGATAATAAGTATCTTATGTAAATATGAAACAAGACTTTTTGTCATAAATATAACATAGTTAATTAACACAAGTCTTCAATCTCTTATAGAGTAAGAGGAAATAAAACAAGTCTGCCAGATCTTATTGAGTAAGATGTTATATGTCTGACTAGATCTAACTCAAAAGAAAAAAAAAATAAACAACAGTAATGTTTGACCACCTCTTACCGCCTCTTACTCGGTAAGAGTAAGAGGCTACTAAGACACTTTTTCAAAAAACAAACACACCCTAATTCTGAACGAAATAATGTTGTTTTTTGTATAATTGTCCGAATGACTTAAGTGTTCGTTTCTGCAATTTATTTATTAAACTAACGCAATGCGATACAATAACTTATGTAAATATGAAACAAGACTTTTTATCATAAATATAACATAGTTTACATCAAATATATTATATTAACATAATTCTTCAATCTCTTATCGAGTAAGAGGCAATAAGACAAGCCCCCATCTCTTATCGAATAAGATGTCATATGTCTGACCGGGTCTGACTCAAAAGACAAAAACAAACAAGTCTAATGTCTAACCGCCTCTTACTACCTCCGACTCGGTAAGAGTAAGAGGCAAGTAAGACAATTTTTCAAAAAACAAACACACCCTAAATTGCCCTTAAGTGCAACCCATATGAGGGGCTTTAACAAGAAAACGAATAATGATACACGGATCCAACAAGTGAATATTTTGAAACACATGCTATGCTTGCAACACTTCAAAGTTGGAAACTCGGCTGCTATATGGCCCAAATTTATGTGCTCTAGTTGTAATTTACTATGATAGCTGTGATCATACATTGAGTCACAAGATGAAGAGACAGTTATAATCTAATTATTGACGGTCAATGGTGTGTGTATATGCGTGTAATTAGCAAAATGTAACTAAGACCTGTTAGTTTTATGGATATAAATTATTAGACGTGAGTTAGGATCGAATTCGAGACTACGGAATTGCACACTTTACGTATGAGAATTTAAAGTTAAATAATTAAATATAAATGTTGTATATTTATTTATTAAACGAAATAACTAACGGACGTTAAGTAATTAATGTAATGGACTAACGGGCGTTAAATGTATTTGGAAAAGGACTAAATTGTAAAAGATGGGAAGGTTCCGGAATCCCTTGTGGGATACATGAACCGATCGGCCACAAGGACTCAACCCAAACCTTCTTTGACTCAAACTTGTTCACCAAGTTTGCATGAGTATATATACAAAACCTAGGGTGTTTGTAAACTCATCTTTTGTGCACATTGCTAAACCCTAAATTGTTTGTGTGTGTTTTCTTTGCTCTCAAAAACCGGTCGACACCCCTAAGGGATCGATCCATCACTTTTCCACAAACAAAGTTATTTGTTTGATAAAAACTAGCATTACTTTAATTCGGTTTAGTACGTGTGTACAATAATGTAGTAATAACACATTATTGTTATTATCTTGGATTGAATTACAAAACGGTAAGGGGTAATTCATATAATCCTAATTAAATCAAATTAGGGTTCATCCGTTGCTAGTTTGTGGATTTGATTCTTGTTCGGCTAGAATCAAGAAAAGGTACGCATATTCTTTTATGTTAATTAATTGTTCATTAATAAATCCTATATGCTTCCGCTTGATTACTTTGATGTTTTGTGGTTATTTATTTGAATGTCATGTTATATAATTCCAACAGTGGCATCACGAGTCATTGGTTTTTAATGAGTAATTAACTACATAAACGCGTAATAAAACAAATACTTGTATGTTGTTTGATATGTTAATCTAGGGTTTATGTTTAATTTATTGTTTGGTCGATTTTTTTTAGAATTGGGGCGTACCCCTATTTTTTTAGTCGACACATGTATAAATTTTTTTTAGGGTTTTGAAAATTGTTTGCTAACCTTATTGAAACCTAGAATTAATATATTGGTTACATGATTAATTCATGAATAATTTGTTATGTGTCATGGAATTTTTATATGCGATCTTGTGACTTATTTGTATAATTGTTATGATATCCATGATTATACATGCATGTTAGTCATGGATAAGTTGCTTTGATAATTGTTTAATTGTTGAGACATATTTAATTACGATAAATCTTGAATTGGGGAAGACTCTAATTATGTATATTAATGAATCAATTATATACTATTTGGTATATTATTAATTATGGGTTTACGCAATCGATTCGTCGATGTATGTGGCTCACATTGAGAGAGTGAAAGCCCTAATTAATATATACATTAATTTAACCTAGATATTGATTATTAATAGGGTTTTATCGAATAAGTTGCATGTGGCTACTTGTTTACACGTATAAATTGTTTATTATGTGCGCATTGTTTTTTAGTAGTTTATTTTTTATTTGTTACTTGTTTGTTTATTATGTTAGACAGTTTTAAGCAAAGGGTAATTTTGAATAGAAAAATAATACGGACTAAACAATGGTGAAATTTGATTTGTTTTGGAAGAGTTAAGTTTTCAATAGTTTAATTGATTGGTGACTTTGGTACAAATGGTCTGAACGGCTCACCCATCAGAATGAACTATAAAGGGGTTAATTAAGAAGTGCGCACAGTCACACTGAAAGGATGTCTTAGGTTATGCTTTGCGCTTACCTGGTACTCTACCCCCTGTAAGTTCGAATGGAGCTACTTAGTAAGCCATAAAATGTGCAAACTCATCTTAAGGGCGAATTAGTTTTAATTCCATGCGCCACTTCGGTGGTAATTACCCGAAACACTAAGTGTTTACACTTATGAAAAAGTACGGTATAATGGACGATAATTAACACTAAATTTCTTGATTGGTGAACCCAATACCTTAGTCAAGACTTTGATAATTTGATCTTTAAGAATTGGTAATAAAAAGTTTTTTATTAAATTTATGCTACAAGATGAATGCATGACATCTTTGTACATATTTGATTTGACCACATAAAATCAAAACCAGTACCCTTTTAAATTAAGTTATATGCCATCTAATTAAAAGGAACACTTGAAGTTGCAATTTATGTCATGAGAGTACTTGGCTAGATTGTGATGGAGAGGTAAATCTCTATGTAAAGTGAGACCTTACATGGACATATTTGCAGTTCTTTAAGTTAGACACTTAAGTTGAGTAGGAAGTGAGACTTGGACTCAATGGCATAAGATGGGATGAAACATGTTTATATTTGCAATAGCGTTGGAAAATATAAATCCCATAATGATCTAGGAGTTGGAAATTGTTTGCCAATTGATGTTCGACATATTACCCTATTATATGCGTTCGTTGCTAGCAGATCAACTGATGTAATGAACCTATGATAATTTGGATCATAGTTTTCGAGAAAATTATATGTTTATATTACTGTTGGGTATATTTTATTTTCTTGAAAAGTTGTATTATCGAAAATACTAATACTTGAACTTTTTTCTGTAGAAATGACTCAAAATAACGATAACACTAACACTGCACTAAGTTCTGCGTTCAAAAGCTTTTTTGATCGAGAAAAGTTGACTGGCTCTAAGAATTTCAATGATTGGCACCGCTCTTTGAGAATTGTCTGTAGAGTTGCTGACATGTTGAAATATCTTTATGAACCTTGCCCTGAACAACCAACTGGTCCTGATGCTACTCAAGCTCAAAAGGACGCTTGGCAACTTGAGTATAAGCGTCATAATGATGTGGCTTGTCTTATGTTGGGAACGATGGAATCTGCTTTTCAAAAGCAGTTCGAACATTATTTCCCATATAATATGCTCAATGAACTTCGAACTATGTTTGAGAAGCCAGCTGCTGTCGAGATTTATGACTTGACCGACGCGTTACACAGCTGTAGGCAAGGTGAGGGTAAACCCGTAAGTGCTCATGTACTGGAAATGAAAGGTTACATGGACCAGCTAAAAGCACTTGGCAAAACTTATGATGATGACATGGCTGTGAATCTGATTAATAGATCCCTTAACAAGGATTTTAATGGTTTTGTCAGAAATTTCAATATGCACTGCGTGGGGAAGACAGTTACTGACCTACACGCATTGCTAATTGACTATGAGAAACGGTTACCTCAAAAGGTTCCTACCTCCCAGGTACTTGCTATTCAGGGTGGAAGGATTAATAAGCCAAAACCGCAGCGTGCGAACAACAAGAAGGGGAAGGGTAAGGGAAAGGTTGACAAAGGCAAACAGGTGATGGCCTATCAACCTCAACCCAAGAAGAACCCTACTCCTAGGAAGGATAATCCTAAAAAGGATCAAGCATGCCACCATTGCAAGTCAGTTGGGCATTGGAAGAGAAACTGTGCTCTCTATCTTGATGAATTGCGGGAAAATAAAATGAAGTACGAAGGGTCCATGGGTGCCGGTTCTTCTGGTAATTTATTTGTCATTGAATTATTTACTCTAAATCATAAAAATTCCTGGGTATATGATACGGGCTGTGGTATTCACATTTGTAATACACTGCAGGGGTTTAGAGTGGAAAGGAAGCTTGCCTATGGGGAGCAATATCTGCACGTGGGAAATGGAGCACATGCAACTGTTGAAGCCATAGGAACGTTTAGTTTAGTATTGCCTTCAGGCTTAGTACTGTTATTAAACAATTGTCATTACGCACCTTCTATAGTTAGAGGTGTTGTTTCCTTTTCAATTTTGTTGGATGATGGTTTTACTCATACTATTTCACGTAATGGAATTGATGTTTCTTTAAATGGTGTATTTTATTTTAAAGTAATTACTGTGAATGGTGTGTTTGAAATTGATGTGATTGGAAATGAATCTAACAATAATAATAATTCAATGTTTAGCATTAACAAGAAGATAAAGTTAGACTTGAATTCTTCTTATCTTTGGCATAGTAGACTTGCTCATATAGGCAAGGCTCGCATGCATAAGCTGCAACAAGAAGGGCTTTTGCAAAATATCAATGATGAATCATTTGATAAATGTGAGTCATGCATATCTGGGAAGATGACTAAGAAACCTTTTCATAGCAATATGGAGAGGGCTTCTGATCTACTTGGTCTTATTCATACTGATGTGTGTGGACCACTTAGACATGTGTCAAAGAGAGGTGCTAGCTACTTCTTAACCTTTACTGATGATTTCAGCCGTTATGGTTATGTTTATTTACTTAAGCATAAACATGAGGTGTTTGAAACATTTAAGGTTTTCAAAGCTGAAGTAGAACTGCAATTGGGAAAGAAGATTAAAGCTCTTCGATCCGATAGAGGAGGCGGGTATCTAAGCCAAGAGTTTAAAGATTACTTAGCTGAGAATGGAATTGTCCTGAATCTCACTTCTCCATATACTCCACAACAAAATGGTGTATCTGAGAGAAGAAATCGTACATTGTTGGACATGATACGATCTATGTTTAATCTTACCACTCTACCTTTATCCTTTTGGGTTTATGCTTTGGAATCAGCTGTTCGCATTCTAAATATGGTTCCCCCAAAGAAGGTTGATAAGATACCATATGAAATATGGCATGGTAAAGCTCCTAACCTGTCTTATTTAAAGGTCTGGGGTTGCGAGGCGTATGTTAAACGTGACTCAGCAGATAAACTCCAACAAAGATCTGTAAAGTGTATCTTTGTAGGATACCCTAAGGAATCTATGGGTTACTACTTTTACTATCCAACTGAAAATAAAGTAATTGTTGCTAGGTATGGAGATTTTCTTGAAAGAGATCTCGTATCTCAAGAATTCAGTGGGAGAGTTTATGATCTGGAAGATGATCAAGAAGATGCATTACCTTCTGAAAACACTAACGTACTTTCGGTAGAACCTGATAGTCTGGGTCCTCCACCAGAAGTTGAAGTGATTCCCGTTCGTAGATCCGTAAGGAATACGCGTGCACCTGAACGTCTATGTCTTAACGTAGAGGTTGAGGAAACTATGTTAGGAGATCTTGGAGAGCCTACTAGTTATAAAGCTGCCATGGCAAGTCCTGATAAGGATAAATGGCAAGTTGCAATGAATGGGGAAATGCAATCCATGAGAGAAAATGAAGTCTGGGTAGAGGTCGATTTACCTCCAAACGCCAAGGTGGTTGGAAGTAAGTGGCTCTATAAGATTAAGACTGACATGGATGGCAATGTACACGTCTATAAAGCTCGTCTAGTTGCGCAAGGTTTTACTCAAACTTATGGCATTGATTACGAGGAGACCTTTTCTCCTGTAGCGGACATTAGAGCTATTAGAATTCTCATAGCTATAGCAACATACTATGACTATGAGATATGGCAAATGGATGTCAAAACCGCCTTCTTAAATGGTCGCTTAGATGAAGACATCTATATGAAGCAACCTGAGGGGTTCGTGAATCCACAATTTCCAAACCGTGTATGCAAACTTCAAAGGTCTATTTATGGATTGAAACAAGCATCAAGGCAATGGAATACAAGATTTGATGAAGAAATCAAAAGGTATGGATTTATTCAAAATCTTGATGAGCCATGTGTATATCACAAAGTTAGTGGGAGTGATGTAATTTTCCTAATTCTTTATGTCGATGACATATTAATTATGGGAAAAGACATTCCAAGTATGCAAAATGTTAATGCATATCTTGGGAAGTGTTTTCCCATGAAGGATTTAGGAGAAGCTGCATACATTCTGGGAATTAGGATCTACCGAGATAGGTCAAAGCGGTTAATTGGTTTAAGTCAAAGTGCTTACATTGATAAAATATTGAAGAGATTCAATATGCAAAATTCTAAGAAAGGATATTTGCCGATGGAAGTAAAGCATGGCTTATGTAGCGATATGTGTGCTTAAACACCTGCTGAGGTGGCACGCATGCAGAAAGTTCCTTATGCTTCGGCTGTAGGATCTATTATGTATGCTGTGAGATGCACAAGGCCAGATGTGGCGTTCGCTCAAAACATGACGAGTCGATATCAACAGAATCCGGGTGAACTTCACTGGATTGCTGTTAAACATATTCTTAAGTATCTTAGGAATACGAAATATATGTTTTTAGTGTATGGAGGAAATCCAGACACAGAACTTGGTGTTATAGGTTACTGTGATGCGTCCTGGTAGTGTGATAAAGATGATACGAAGTCTCAGACGGGTTATGTCTTTGTCATCAATGGAGGAGCAGTTGACTGGAAGAGCAAGAAGCATAGTACGATTGCGATGTCTGCGACAGAAGCCGAATACATAGCTGCTTCGGAAGCTGCAATGGAGGCTGTTTGGATTAGGAAATTCATTTCAGGGCTTGGTGTTATGCCTTCAATTGAATCACCTATTGATATGTATTGTGACAATTCTGCCGCAATCATATTTGCCAATGAACCTGGAGTCATGAAGGGCACCAGACATTTTCTACGGAAGTATCACTATGTTCAGGAACAAGTCCGGGAAGGTGAAATAAATCTACTGAAAGTTCACACAGATGATAACTTAGCTGATCCGTTCACTAAGGCTTTAGCTAAAGACAAGCTTGTAGGACTTGCCAATGGAATTGGACTTCGTTTAGCTAATAGTTTCATGCATAACTGTGATTAGTATTTGGATAAAGGATATTGAAAAACATTTATTATTTTCAATGAAATAAAGTTTGGATTATGTTTATTTTCATTTATAATATTGTTGTCCTATATTTGCATGTTTAATCCGTGAGTAACTAAGTTATTCTAAATGTCCGTTGTCGATTAATGATATGGGAGTATCATTAAATTAAGACAAATCTGAGAGATGTGGTAGAATATACTTGAAAGTATATTGATGAGAATGCATACCAATTTCAGATGATATTCAATGAATTGAAAATTGAATATAGGACTTATCCCAACTACATAATTTACTTTGTGGATATTGTTATAAGTAAATTATTAATAGTTATCCTCAGACTTGAGATACCAGATAAGTGTCATGAATGTAGTGCATTTCTGTGAAGCAACTTAACGCTATACGTAACTGGTAGTTATAAGGGTAGTTTTCAGAAATGTTACAAAGTTTGTGGGTTATTCTTGTAGTCAAGATAGAATTTGTTCCTTCAAATTTATTTGGAGTTTAATACTGCTGGGCCCCTCGTAGGGTTGACAAGATGTTTGTGCGGCCGCACCCAAATCTCCCCTAAATATGTTTAGATGATTCGGTAATCTTGGTCAATCACTTACAACGAGAAACATAATAGTTTTATAAAGAATGACTTAATTCCATATCTTTATTTAACGTGGTATTAGAAACAAAAGGATAATAATAATGAGAAATCATTAAAAGGTTTTCCAGGAGCCTTACTCGATTCGTACTAGAGGCATCGAAGTGTTGCTAGACGCTAACCGATGTGATCACTCTATTAAGATATATCCAAGTGGGAGCTGTTAGTTTTATGGATATAAATTAGTAGACGTGAGTTAGGATCGAACTCGAGACTACGGGATTGCACACTTTACTTATGAGAATTTAAAGTTAAATAATTAAATATAAATGTTGTATTTATTTATTTATTAAACGAAATAACTAACGGACGTTAAGTAATTAATGTAATGGACTAACGGGCGTTAAATGTATTTGGAAAAGGACTAAATTGTAAAAGATGGGAAGGTTCTGGAATCCCTTGTGGGATACATGAACCGATCGGCCACAAGGACCCAACCCAAACCCTCTTTGACTCAAACTTGTTCACCAAGTTTGCATGAGTATATATATACAAAACCTAGGGTGTTTGTAAACTCATGTTTTGTGCACATTGCTAAACCCTAAATTGTTTGTGTGTGTTTTCTTTGCTCTCAAAAACCGGTCGACACCCCTAAGGGATTGATCCATCACTTTTCCACAAACAAAGTTATTTGTTTGATAAAAACTAGCATTACTTTAATTCGGTTTAGTACGTGTGTACAAGAACGTAGTAATAACACACTATTGTAATTATCTTGGATTGAATTACAAAACGGTAATGGGTAATTCATATAATCCTAATTAAATCAAATTAGGGTTCATCCGTTGCTAGTTTGTGGATTTGATTCTTGTTCGGCTAGAATCAAGAAAAGGTACGTATATTCTTTTATGTTAATTAATTGTTCATTAATAAATCCTATATGCTTCCGCTTGATTACTTTGATGTTTTGTGGTTATTTATTTGAATGTCATGTTATATAATTCAACAAGACCATGTAGTAAGAAGAGTTTTCCAATAAAAAATTATATATAATCTGTTTCCAGTCCTATTCCAAATCCAGGTTCTGCTTAAGAAACATAAAATGTAGAGATATCATAAAATTACAACTGAAATCGCTTGATATCTTAACTCCACATAATGTGGGCAAAAACACCTTCAATAGTTGACTCCATAAGTATTACAAGTTTATTAACTTGCATACCAAGTTACACAAGCGGGTTGTTGACAATTGCAATGGGACCTGAAATCAAATAGAAAGGATAATATGACACCAACAGTAAGAATTATTATTAGATATCAAGGAACTTACTACCTGTTAAGTAGATGGATAAAATGTTGCGGTAAGTTCATTAAACCGGAACTACACTGCTTTAATTGTCATTGTTGGTGTATGTATCCGGCGAGTGTAGCCGAAGGGCTTAAACTGCTCGGATGAACATACAACCAATTAAGACCAAGTAGGCCGAGCCAACATAGCTGACACAGGCTGAAGGGTTAGACACAACCCCCGGCACAACGGCTACATGGCGTCACCATACATAAAGGGAAAGGAATCTCTATCAGAATCCCTGACCTTATTTGGACAGGGACCAAACAGAGTAAGCCAAGCTCCCGCCTGACCTAAGCAGAGTGAGTAAGTCAACTCCCGCCCGAAAGAGTCACCATCACCCCACGTGACCTCCGGGTAAGGACAAGACTTCTCACCTATAAAAGGAGCAAAGTTACTGCATCATAGGTTAACTTATTCTTTACCCTATTTTACACATAGTAGTTCTGACATATCATTATTCTCATTCTCACACCGGAGCTTGGTCTAGGGATAAAACCCTAAGCGAGGCTAACGCGTGCTTTCTTTGTGTTAACAGATCCGAAGGACCTTAATCCGGAGAGCTAGACGAAGGGTTAGCCGAAGGATATTTACTTGTTTAGGTGAAGACACATTTTTACCTCAACAAATTAGCGCATCCGTGGGACCGTTATTCAAACTACCAAGGCTAGTGAATGGCGGGTCCCTCAACCGAAACACCCTCCGGAGACAACCCTCCTAACCTAAAAGAACAAATACTAAGCCACATCTCATCACTAAAAGCCCTGATAAAAGAACACAACACGAAAGGAGACAACCCTCTAAAGCCCATATGGATCGACTTTGGGGATGAAACTGTGGAACCAACCCGAGAGGTGGAAAAAGAAAAAGATCCCAAAGGAAAGAGGGTCGAAGAAGAAGATCTGCAAAAACCCTACAAGGATGCTCCCAGATGCCCGTTCACCCGACGAATCATAGAATTCGCAGGTCCAAGACACGAGCTACCTAAGAACATCAAGCTTTATGACGGATCCTCGGACCCAAATGATCACGTCACCCGTTTCTCCGGAGCAGCTAACCATGGAGGATGGCAAATGCCGGTGTGGTGCTGGATGTTTCAGCAAACATTGGACGGGCCGATGAGTGGTTGGTTTGATCGCTTACCTAACGGCAGTATAGATAGCTGGGAGGAACTCCGAGAGAGTTTCCTTGAAAGATTCGCGCTTAGGAGGAAGTGTCTCAAGGACCCAATGGAAATCACAAAAATCGTAAGGAAAGCTAATGAAACATTGCCAGAATTCAAGGAGAGGCTAGTTACATTCCTGGGGTGCCGGAGATCATGCAGATATCCTCCTTCATAAACAGGAGCAAATGCCCGGAGTTGGTAAAACGTTTCTCAGACAAGATCCCAAAAACCGTGACGGAAATGATGACAAGGGTAGACGACTTTGTACGCTCTGAAAAAGCTTACAACACCACCGAGCTTCCTAGAGGAGAGTGGAGCCGTAAATCATACACTGCTGTTCAACACCAGGACAGAGCTTCCCGAACTTCAAACTTCTCCGACAGACGGAGATCGAAGGATAGAACAGAGACCTCACAACCAGTACACCCCCTACTACCCGTCAAGAACAGATAATCGCAGAAATGGATACCGAAGAAACCATTATAGGAATGATACCCGTCCGATAGATTTGAATCTCCTCTCAAAACCACCAAAGGAAATCCTAGCAACAGAGCTTCAGTTGAAATTGCCACCTCCCCCACCATTGAGGGGAGCGCACAGAAGAGAAAACCTAGAAAAATTCGGCGACTACCATGGCGAGAAGGGCCACCTCACCAACGATTGCTACCACCTCAAGGAGCAATTAAAGATAGCTTTGGACACGCGCAAATTAGACCATCTTTTAAAGGACATAAGGCAAAGAGGTAGAAACCCTCCAAGGGACAATCAGCCCGGCAGAGGAAGGATCATAAATATGGTATACGGCGGAGGAAAAGATAGGAAAAGAAAGGTTGCCAACCAAGAGGAAGATTGGATGAATGTTCCTATAGCTTTCCCTCATATTCTACCAGGAGATGTATCCGAAGAACCATTGATAGTCGAAGCAGATATTGAAGGATACACAGTCAGAAGGATTTACGTTGATCAAGGAGCGGCAGTAGAGGTAATGTACGAGCACTGTTTCCAGAATTTGTGTTAGGAATTAGAAATTCCAAAGTGAAGTATCGGTCACCCCAAATATAATCTAGCTTAAGTTAGCTCGTAGACATATCGTTTATTACGTTATTTGTTAGTTAGTTATTAGCATAGTTTAGTCTAGTGCAATACCGTGGAGGAAGGACGGGTCTTTACCCATTGTATGCCTGATCCACAACCCGAAGGAGGGCGTGCTTCTTTTTATAAATAGCCCTCTCCCCACAAGGGAGAGGGTTGGATGTTCATTTGGAATCTAACCTTCCATGTGTTTCTCTCACTAGAATATCTCACTTTCTCTCTCTAAAACCATATAATCATACGCCCATATTTATAATATTGATGTGTTTGTGAAATTCAATATGTTACAAATGGTATCAAGAGCCATGGTTTGATCATCTCTCTTACATGTTCTTGGATTTCTAGTGGTTTTATATGGTTTTTGGGTTTGAAATAGTTTAGTGGTTTTTGCATCATTTGGATCATCTCTTGTGTTAAAGTTTGAATTTTGATTGTACTTTTGTGTTTCGAATCATTGTAAGTGCTTCGGTTTTGAGTTGGAAAGCTTGAATCACTGTGGTTGGGTTAGTTTTGGATTGAAAAGTGTTGTGCTTGAACTTTTCTTGGTAGCGACTTGAGTCTCAGATTTGTTTTCTTGGTAGCGACTTGCTTCTTTAATTATTAGCGACTTGTACTTGTGGTGGTAGCGACTTGATCACTAGCGACTTGTCTATTGAGACAAGGCGACAATAGTACAAAGTAGTGGCTGTACCATTACGGCTAGCGACTTGGCAACGTAGCGACTTGTCTTTGCTAACTTTAGCGACTTGACTTTGTTGTGGGTAGCGAGTTGTTCTTTAGCGACTTTCCCTCTTAGCGAGTTGTTCCTTAGCGACTTGCTCATTTAGCGAGTTATTACTTTAGCGACTTGTGCATCTGGGTATTTGTATCTAGCGACTTGAGTACCTAGCGACTTGTGTGAGTAGCGACTTGTGTTCAAGGTATTTAGCGACTTGGTGAATTCATGCAAGCGACTTGTGCCTAACATCCATCAACACAATGTCTTACACCACTGACCCTTTACTAGGACCGGTTAATGAGTGTTTATCTTCCATTTCCAACTTGTTATATTTCATATACACCCGAGAGATGTGATTATCCAAACACCCCATGTGAGGTGCTAGTATATAATTTCCGTGCTTGTTATGACTTTTGCGGGGATTATATGTGTTGTGGATTGTTTTAAACCAATGCTTAATGACCCATAACTTATAAATTAATTGGCTAAAAGCACATTTGCTTGAGGACAAGCAAATACCAAGTGTATGGATATTTGATAAGGATTTAAAAGGTACCATTTTGAGGGGTCGTTTAAGCCATTATTGGATCACTTTTGTATCCGTTATTACTTAATATCGTTCCTTTTCACTTTTTAGGTATCTTGAAGGCAAATTGCTGGAATGGCACTTATTTGGACGAAAAGGCGCGGATATACGAAGAAAATGGCCAAAGTCAAGAATCGAGACACTCAAGCTGCTAAAATACAAGGGGACGGCGTCAGGTGTTATCTGCAACGCCGTCGGAGCACTTTTGTGACGGCTCAGTAGCCAAATTGCTTATTTTCAAGTGATGGTGTCAGGCTTTAAAAGAGTAGGTCGTCGCAACTCAGACGGCCTAGATTTGATCCAGACGGCGTCAGAGACTGAAGGGGACGGCGTCACAAGCATAAGGTGACGCCGTAGCCAGACTAACGTGGCCAAGACAAAACCCTAATGACGGCGACCCGACGACGTCACAATTCATAAAGTGACGCCGTCGCGATTGTAATCTTATATATAGAATCCGAATTTTTTAGTTTTCAGTGTGTAGTCTTTTGGAGTAAAAACCTAAACCGAACCAAGGCTGTCTTGTACAGTATTTTAGGGTTCCAAACCCTATCTTACATCAAGATAAGTGTTTTCCTTCATTAATTCAATTATGTCTTCAATTACTTGTGTGTATGCTTGCATGTTCTCCATGTCCGGCTAATTTACTTGTGTGTTTGCTTAGGGAATATGAAACTTAACTATTGAATATTGATTGTTTGTCTCTTATCTTAATTGTTAATGATCAAGTAATGCGATAGGTCATTCGTTGTGTAGTTAATGCTTGATTAATCTTTGTGAACCTTAGACTATAACACCTAGAGTAGTTGTAGGCTAAACCATCCAAAGAGTACCTTAGAGTTAGAGTTTATAAATCCTAGAGATTTTGTAGACAAGACCCTTTGGTAGTTTCAAAGAGTTAGGGATAAACGCATACCATACGACCTTAGACACACAACGCGATTAATAATAAGGACGTGACAATTCAACCATCAATAGGAGATAATTAAGGAGTAATAAAACCAAAGTAAACACATCTTTAAACCATCATACGAGCACACAATAATTAGACATAGACTACATACACCTTAGATTAGATAATTAGATAATTAGAGTAATCGGTAGAAATACCAACCCCCAAATCCAAACCCCGAGATTCGTACCTTTCCTTTTCTTAAAAATATAAAAAGATAAAAAATAATCTTCCTCAACCCCAATCTTAGCGTAGTAACTTCTCACTAGCATTCCTATTCCCCTAGAGAACGATATCAATACCCGTGGATTACCCTAATACTACACTACAATGATTAGGTTCACTGCCTAGGGTGTTATAAAACTTGCTCGAAGAAAAGGAAGTTCCTTTGACCCCGAACGACGCGTGTAGCGTTATCAAGTTTTTGGCGCTGCTGCCGGGGAATAGAATAGCTAGTTAGTAGTCCACCTCGTTTAGGTTTCTTTGCTTGATTCCTATGAAGTAAAATTTTTCTCAATTTTTAGCTTCCTCGTAGTCTATCCCCCTTCTTCGTGACCTTTGTTCGTAACCCCATCACTTTTCATCATGGAAGGTGATAACCAACCACCATTCATCAACCTACCACCAAATGACCCGCCAAGAGCCCGTACTCTTGGTGAATACTCGAGACCAAGCCACCTAGGCTATAGGAACACCATTGAGCTTCCCGACCAAGCCTAAACTACGGCCTTGCGATCCGACACCATCCGGTTGGTGCAAAACGGATGTGCATTCCATGGACTCCGTTCCGAAGATCCTAATCAGCATCTTAAGGATTTCCTTAAAATTGTCGATTCCATCGACCTTGATGCTACTACTCGGGAGACCACGCGTCTGCGTCTCTTCCAATTTTCTCTACGGGACCAAGCTAGTAATTGGCTTGAGCGACTTCCCGTCGGCTCCATCTCAAGTTGGGATGATCTCACCTCTCGCTTCCTTGCTCAATTTTTCCCACCGGGGAGAACCACTAAGCTTAGGAATGACATCTTGATGTTCCAACAACGTCAAGGTGAATCTCTCTACGAAGCATGGACTCGATTCAAGGACTTACTTCATAAAGTCCCTCATCACGGCATTGATCTTTGGCTCTAAGTCCAACTCTTCTATGATCATGTAAACTTCCCCACCAAGCGATCTATTGACCAAGCGGCCGGTGGAAAACTTAGTAATCTTACCGCGGAAGAATCATGGGGCATAATAGAGGACCTTGCTCTCTATGACAACGAAAGTTGGAATGACCCCCGTGAGTTGCCCAAAACCGTTAATGTTAGCCTCGCTTTTTCTAAAGATAACGTCACTTACGTGGAATGGACTAGATGCGTAGTATACTTTGCCCTTAGGGACTAGTATCGTGTAAGTGGCAAAGATAGGGCCTATATATACCCCTCATGACTCTCCATGAGGGGTGAGGTGAAGCATTAGGTTATTGGTATTGTGTGTGTTTCTTAATAAAACTTTGTGTTTTCTCCTCCCTCTCTCTAACTTTCTCTCACTAAAAGGATGAAGATCTTCATCTTCTTCCACCAACCCCGACCTCCAAACCACATAAATCTTATAGTAATCGGTCCTGACAAGTGGTATAGAGCCATGGTTAACTTTTGATGATTTATGTGAGTTTTATACATGTTTGGTTACTGTTTTTGAGCTTATTTTGTGGGTCGGAAAATTTTTTTCCGTATTATATGGGCAAACAGTTTTTATTCATGTTTTAGTATCCTTATTTTTGGTCTAAAATCACAAAAAGTCACGATCTTTCATGGTTAAATCTGTCTTGGTCAGTATTTTGTCCAAACAGGTCACTATTATGCCTTTTTTTGTACCAATATTTCTGTGAAACAAAGTGGTCAAAACCGTCCTCTTTTCATGGTCAAAAGACAAAAAGAAGCAGTTTTTAGGCTGTTTCTGGGTTTATTATGAAGATGGACGGAAAAACATGGTCGGAAAATCTCACCGGAAAAAGTCAAAGGGTCAAAACCCTAAACTTACGCATAAGGATTATCTACAGTAGAGTTACGCGTAGCTGTGAAGTTACGCGTAAGGAATGAGTTGCGCGTATGCTCTTACGCATAAGCCTAGGCTTTTACGCGTAAGGCTACGCATAAGTGATCTTACGCGTAAGGTTACGCATAAGGGCTCAACAAATGTTACGCGTAAGATTGACAAAAGTTATGCGTAAAATTGACCAAGACCACGACTTCATGACCACTTATACCAAATACCAAACAACATTTAGACCTCAGTTCATTTACATCATCAGTCCCAAAAGAATAACGTGCGACGTTAAAAAAAAAAAAACAGATCCGAAAATCAAAACCAATCTTTCAACCTACATCTAGACTCACCAATTAACCCTCACATATCACTCCCCAACTCTCAAACAACAAAGAAAATCATACAAATAATCTCAGATTGGTGTCAATTCTTTTGCAAATCTTTTTTAAGATTGTTGTAATTGAACCATATTCATCATAGATAATTGTGGAGTAATATTTACTCTTCATTTATTTCCGAATATTAAAGAAAGATTATAACAACTTATGTTATTTCTTTTCTTTCATTCGTTCATGATCAACAAATAATAAAACCTACCCGAGACCCCAATGGATCTTGAAGTTCACTTCTTGAAGCCACTGAAGAACCAAAAGTAATAATTAGGTACGGATGGTGTTTTATAATTCGGATTGATTATTGATGAGGTTGAGATTAGAGGAGAGTTGGTTATATGAATGAAAGGAGATGCGTTCCTCTTTTTTTTCTTTCCCAGATCTGCTTTGGGAAAAAAAAGATATGTGGTAGGCGGATGTTTTTGTGATATCTGTTTTTAGGGATGAGAAGTGGTTTAGGTGTAAGTGAAATAAAAAGGGTATGCAACGTTTCTATTTATCCGGATATGCTGATGGATCGGATATAATATCTCGTTTGGGCTTTTAGATCTGTTCGTGGGTTTTGCTTGCTGAATATGGACTTGGGCTGATGGTAATATATATTCACTTGGACCGTGAATGTTACACATAAATGACTAGTAGTCTAGTACTCAAATTTGGATTGGTTTGAAGGGTATAACATTCTCAGGTGTCACTTTCGTTTACGTCTAACAAGGAATAAAAATTGTCATCCAAACTTTTTACAAAAATGTTGGATACAATGTTTTATATATTGGATGAAAGTGATATTTTTTGGTATTTGGTCATTATTAAATTTCATGGAGGGATACAAAATTCACGGCTAGCGCGAAATTTGAAAAATGACTACGGAGTTTTAGTACGGTATTATTGATGCGGAATTGACGTGATATTTCACGGGTGGACTTCTTTATCTTTGAGACGATGGTTGGTTGGATGCATGTCTCAAGATAACTTGTCTGGGCACATTATGAAATTTGACAATCTGGTTATAACTGGTAAGGAGTTACGTTGTAGTGCTCACAGTGTGTAACCATCACTTTAAGGAGTTACGTTGTAGTGCTCAGTGTCACACGGTGTTGTGGATTGTTCAAAAATTTAGAACAAGCAGTAAGTCACAAGTTGGGATGTTTACTTCCTTTTCAAGTTAGTCGTATCGGGTTATCTCCATATGTGGTCATTACTATTCGCCGGTGAATTCAAAGGAGGTTCGATTTAAAGGTTGGTTTGAGAGAAATGTGTATTGAGAGTATTTATACAGCATATTCTCACAGAATTATGATCAAGCTATGATGTTTGAAAATTGCATCAAGAAGGTAATACGGTATGTACGCAACATTATGATGATTCCGATAGCTCGCAACCATCAGGAGGGAGAAGTTGGTATTTCATCTTCCGTGATTGGATTACGAAGGGATTTTTGCTTAAGACTGAAGAAGGAGAAGTAGTGTGGTGTACATCGGGGTTTTTTACCAACTTGGATGCAATACTAAGTGAGTTATGTTGTCACAATGTTCCCAGAACGACAACCATTGTGCTTCAAGAGTTTACTTTCTCTGCTGCGTGTCTGAAGATTAAAGACGTGTTGGAAGAGTGTTGTCGGTTCAGGAGGGAGCATAGAAAGAAAAAAGGCTCACTAGTTAGGAGGGAGTAATAACCTAACTAGACCGTTACAGTTGAAGTTCAGAGCTACAAGAAGATCATTTGCCGAGGTCATCGGAAGGGAGAACTTCAAGTTTGCCTCAGTATCTAGACTACAGAGACTCTGCACTTCAAGAAAGTCAACATTGTTCATTACTATTGTAATTTACTTTGTTTTGTATTTATAGGTCTCATTGTAACCATTCACGTGTGACGCTATCTTGGAGGGAGATTGTTAGCCTCGCTTTTTCTAAAGATAACGTCACTTACGTGGAATGGACTAGATGCGTAGTATACTTTGCCCTTAGGGACTAGTATCGTGTAAGTGGCAAAGATAGGGCCTATATATACCCCTCATGACTCTCCATGAGGGGTGAGGTGAAGCATTAGGTTATTGGTATTGTGTGTGTTTCTTAATAAAACTTTGTGTTTTCTCCTCCCTCTCTCTAACTTTCTCTCACTAAAAGGATGAAGATCTTCATCTTCTTCCACCAACCCCGACCTCCAAACCACATAAATCTTATAGTAATCGGTCCTGACAGTTAAGGCAATCTCCTTGCCTCCAATTGACTCACAATATTCTGACCGTAGGATGCTCGAGCTTGAAGATCAAGTAAAATTCCTAATGAGCTCCTACGAGAATCCTAAGTCTTCATGCCATGTGAACAAAGTTTCTTCCTCGTGTGAGCCGTATAGTGATCCTCATAACACGCGCACTTGCACCCGATTCCCCGAACGAGCTTCCGTTGACTACGCATCCTCGCGTATTAATGGAATGGGAGGAAGATTCCCTACAACACCCGGACCTAGGACTTTTAATGACGCCCGAGAAGTATGGAAGCGTAAGCCCGACTTCTATTGGGGGCAAACCAAAGAATTCACTTCGAATGATTTCTCATGGCCCCCATCTCACGGCCCTAACCAACAAAACATTGAAGGGATGTTGCAAAACCTAGTCGCATCCCAAGAAGCCCAAATAGCTAAGCTCTTGGACCGCTTTAACCAACAACAAGCCGAAATGGATAGGAAGATAGATAACCTTTTGAAAGCCATGACCAATAGTGATAGGAAGGTTAATGCTATCTCGACTCCTGAAACTTCCGGTGTAGAGATTAAGGACCCAAGTAAGTTAGCTAAGCACGTTCAATTCGTCAATACCATCGCCTTTGTGAAACCTAATAGAACAAATGACGAAGCGAACCATGAGATGATACTTGAGGTTAAGGAAACACCGACGAATGAAACAACCGAGGAAGTAAATGAAGTAGACAATGACTATTTCAATAAGTTTCCTACGGAAGAAGAACTATCTCGCCACCCTCACTTAGTGCGTGACCTTCGTCACATGTATGTTAGGAAAAGCCCTAGGATCAAGTTTGGGAATCCTTGGAATCTTAATATACCATGTTTCATAGGACACCTTTTCGTGGCAAAGGCCTACATTGACCGCAAATCACCAATAAACATAATGACGAGCACCTACTATAATTGGGTAATGAAGAAGCCTATCCCAACTAGGCAAGACCCCGATAATCCTAGGGTTAGTTGCAATTTTCTTGGTAGAGTTAAGGGATTGCCCGTTTATGTAGGTAGTTTCACGTTTCCTACGGATTTCATAATAGTAGATGATATTAGTACGACCATAAATCCTAGCTTGTCCCACGTTATTCTAGGGAAACCTTTCATAGAAAGCACTGGGATGACCTATGATCCCTCGTTAGGAATAGTGCGATTCAAGGATGAGACCGATGACATAGCTTACCAAATGCCGTTTAAGATTGAGAAGTTTTCATCACTCTCTAATGATGAAAAGGAACTTAAACTATCGGTCTATTATAGGAATGAGGAAGATAAAGAGAAAGGAGTAGATTATGTTATGGCCAAGATTTTCGGTTTCTATAAGGATTGCTTGAACTTAGGATCGGAATATAGAAATGAGTGGGGAGAGGACGAACTCTTAGAGAGGTGTATCATAGGGCACTTCTACAACATGGAACCAACCACTAGAGACCGTCATGAGGAAAAAGGTGACGGTAATGAAGTCACGTAGGAGCACGACTACGAGTCTAGCTACAAGACTCATAAATAAAGAAAAAGCGCTTCGTGGGAGACAACCCATGCTTAATTGTTTGCTTGTTAGTGTCATATATCTTTTATTGATTGCTTATTCTCATGTTTAAATTTGTAAAAATGCTTTATTTTGTTTTTAACCTCGTCTTAATTGCATATAAAGGTATTTTACATAAAGGATAAGTGTAGGGAGGATTACACACGTTTTCAAAAGAAACGTAAACATGAGAATTTCAATTAATTAAAAGATATATATGTGTGTTTGTTCGAGTCAAATGCTTGTATCGAGTCATAATGGATGTTTTGCAGAAATTTTTCCAGATTCTAAAGATGTAAATTTTCCATAATTTTTTTCCAGAAAATCGCAGACCAGTTTTTGTCAGGATAACCTGACGGCGTCAGGATCGCAACCTGACGGCGTCAGGAAGGAGTAAAAACAACAGATTACTTTTTTCTCGTTTTCTGAGCTACTTATAAATTTTGGAATTTTCCAGGTCTTAATTTTCCAGAAATTCTGTAAACATCCATTCCACAAGCATTATATCCTAGTCTAGTAGAGTCTTATATATATTATTACCGTCGATTTTACGCGAAGGTTTCGTTTGTTTTCTTCAAGTGTGCAGGTTTAATTTACTAAGAAGAAGATACATAAGATTGGAAGGAGCTTTTCACGCATATATTCTTCTTGGAAAGGATTTAACCACCACTTTACCTACCGAGCTAATCAGGGGAGTATTAGTTTCTTTCATTTTAAATTACCTTCTATTATCATAACTTTGATACTTTCCGGGAACATTGGGGACAATGTTCAGTTTAAGTGTAGGGAGGGAAAATAAAACGGGAACTTTGAAACTATGCTTATCCTTGACTATTTGCTTTGTCCAATTGCATTTGCGTAATAAACCATGAGAAAATGTTGGTTAGGGTAATTTTGGCACCAAATTTAATATTTTTCATGACATATAGGAGTGGGCCATTAGTCTTAACAAAAGAGTCTCACGGATAGGAAGTTACATGACTAGCACAAAAACCCTTTACCACCTAAATTCCACCCAAAATGTGAGGATCGCCCTTAGATTAGTAGGAATTAAAGCATTCATCTTTAATGCTTAGTGTGTGAACCGGTAGTATATTAGATTCTAGAACTTGTTTTGTGATGCATCCCGAGATCGCTAGTAAGACTACACTTGTGTAGTTAGGAATAACTAAATGATAAGAGGCATTAGGATAACCCTTGTTTGATACCCGTAATATAATTACTTCTTCCACATTGGTTGAGTAATTCCCCCACACCTTTGCGTTGTACTCATCTTTAGTACACGATACCCCTAGTTAACCCCTCAGAGTCTATCTTTTTCGCGGTTCTCGTGATGTTTCGGTTTTTCCGGAATATCAATGAAGAGCATTGTTTACACCCCACCCCCAAATGTACACCCAAATCGCCTTAGCCTACCTTGTATGCACTCACTTTTAGTGCATTATTGTTATCACCCTAAAAACCCTTAGTTCAGTTATCTAGTTGCTTGCATGAGTTGCTAAGTCGAGTCATATCCTTTGTATACAGTTTTGGGACGATTGGGACTCATGGGAAAAGTTAAATTTTATGAGATGACGGGAAGGGAACGCTAAATTCAAATTCCCTTTATTTGCGTAATAATGTACTCCAAGTGTTTTGATCTTTTCAATTCGGGTCATATTAGTGTTAGAGTAATAAAAACTCAAGTGTAGGGATGTGCCTATAAATCCCTATCATTTTGATGTTACCGTAGAGGATGGTAGAGTAAAAGTGTATGAAAAAAAAAATCGAAAAAATAGAAAAAGAGAAAAGAAAAAAATAGAGTGTTAAAAAAAAAAAAAACCGTCTACGATCCTACATCTATCTTTAAATTTATGTTTGTTTGTTTCAGTTATCTAGAGTTTAGAGTGTCGAGTCTTGGCTTAGCAACACCATTCTTCGTATGCTTGTAACATAAAGATTTTTGACTTGCCACCACTAAATAGCCTATCCCACCAAACCCTTTGTTTCCCTACCGTAAGCCTAACATTACAACCCTTTAAAAGACCTCTTTGATAGTCTTTCCTAGGTGCTTACGCCAAAGCGATGGAGGTTTGATCTATTCTCAAGCCTATGGTAATCTATGTACTAGGACCGGTTAATGAGTGTTTATCTTCCATTTCCAACTTGTTATATTTCATATACACCCGAGAGATGTGAGTATCCAAACACCCCATGTGAGATGCTAGTATATAATTTCCGTGCTTGTTATGACTTTTGCGGGGCTTATATGTGTTGTGGATTGTTTTAAACCAATGCTTCATGACCCATAACTTATAAATTAATTGGCTAAAAGCACATTTGCTTGAGGACAAGCAAATACCAAGTGTAGGGATATTTGATAAGGATTTAAAAGGTACCATTTTGAGGGGTCGTTTAAGCCCTTATTTGATCACTTTTGTATCCGTTATTACTTAATATCGTTCCTTTTCACTTTTTAGGTCTCTTGAAGGCAAATTGCTGGAATGGCACTTATTTGGACGAAAAGGCGCGGATATACGAAGAAAATGGCCAAAGTCAAGAATCGAGACACTCAAGCTGCTAAAATACAAGGGGACGGCGTCAAGTGTTATCTGGGACGCCGTCGGAGCACTTTTGTGACGGCTCAGTAGCCAAATTGCTTATTTTCAAGTGACGGTGTCAGGCTTTAAAAGATTAGGTCGTCGCAACTCAGACGGCCTAGATTTGATCCAGACGGCGTCAGAGACTGAAGGGGATGGCGTCACAAGCATAAGGGTGACGCCTTCGCAAGATTAACGTGGCCAAGACGAAACCCTAATGACGGCGACCCGACGGCGTCACAATTCATAAAGTGACGCCGTCGCGATTGTAATCTTATATATAGAATCCGAATTTTTTAGTTTTTAGTGTGTAGTCTTTTGGAGTAAAAACCTATCGACCTTGGGAAAGCCAATTGTACTGAATAAATTAGAACGAACTGTAGTTAGGCAGCCCAATGCTTTTAAAACAGAAAGATTTAAACCATCGAAATCTAAGCTTGCCTCCCAAGTTGATGAGAATATAGTTTTGTCAAAACCAGTCACTTCACTAATTCATTCCGATATGATGAATAACAATCCCCAGCTTAATGTTCGAAGCCCTAATATCAGGAATATTAGGAGATCATCTAGTTCGTATAAGAAGCATCAAATGGCTGATCAATCCTGTAATACCTGGAATTTCTAAAGTTCATAAAAAGACCAAAATACCCCTACAATCAAAAGTATGAAAAATTAATTCAAAAGAATACCAAGTAAGCTATGTGAATTCAGAGAATTTTAAGAAATATCCCACATGATCTAAATAAATATTAAACACTTTGTAAAGGTAATTTTTATAGTTTATGATTTTATAAAAATTAGTTTTGTATTTTACATATTAGCCGAAAATATTTAAAATAGTTTATAAAAGAAATTAATTAGTAAAAGCCCAATATAAATTTATATTAGTAAGAGACCATTTAATTTAAGTCCAATGCATTATAAAGCCCATAATAAAAATAATAAATCAAGTATATATATAAAATTCGGTTCCCATAAAATCCCTTATTGCCGATAACCCTAAAACCGACTTCAAAACCCTTCATAATTCGACTTCTAGTTTCCAGAGCTTGAGACCATTTTTATTGGACGAGATTCAAGGTATAGAAGGTGGTAAAAATAGTGTTTGAGTTCCAGAACTGCTGTGGTGATCGTGGTGAGTTTTTGAGTGAATTAGGGTTTCGGCGAGTGATAGTTTTTGTGCTTCTTTTGTTCTAACGATCCAAGCTCATCAAGGGTATGTTCCTAATGTTGAATTCAGTCCTACAAGTCGTATATAACACATAAAAATTAGCCATGCATGATTTATAAGTCGTATGAAATTATTTGAAACCTAAAACCCTAAAAGCGTATATAATTAACGAATGAGCTTATAATATTTTTAGAGATCATGAATCTATTTTTCCAGAAGCTATTACATGTTATAAGACCTGAATAAAATACATGTTTGTGAATTCGAAGCTTGTATGAATTGTTTTTAGTTTTAGGGTTCGATTAAACGCATAAAAAGGAAAGGTTTTTTAAAAGGGGCGATTAGGGTTTTTCATGAACTAGGGTTTCCTTGTAATCATTGAAGGTAATTAATGAAGTGGTAATGATGAGCTAATGATTGGTGTAACTTAGGTTTAGGGCTTGTATTTGAAATTATACTTAATCGGTTCTAAATAAAAAGGTTTGGGTTGATTTTGTAAATATTGAAACTTAAAGGTTATTTTGAAAAACAGTAAAAGACATGTACTAAACGTATAAAATAAGTGTGGGGGTTAAACGTGTGATTTTGGATATTTAGAGGGCTATTCGAATTTTATCTAACTAAAAGGGTATGTTTTGTAAATTCTAAAACCTTTGGGCTAGAAGTGTAAAATCTGATAATATAGGGTTAGTACGTATAATTAAAGATGTTAAAGGTGCAACATGTAATTTTGGGTAACTATGGGTAAACATGTGTAAATGAATTACGTAAGGACATGCATGAGTTAAGTTAAATTCCGTTTGAGTTTTCATACGTTCTAGGTCAAAGTGGAAATCATTAAAAGAGGTAACATGTAAATTAAATGCGTATTAAGTAATATTGAAGGTATGGAAACCCTAGAACTAAAAATGGGAAGTTGATTAAGGGTTAAAAGTTAATTGTGTAATTTCGTTATTTCATGTGAGTTATAAATTATGTAAACTACTTTGAAGGAGAGTCTTAAAATCCGTCTTTGACATTTGTAAACCCTATGCTACGAATAATGATCATATAAGCTCTTATATAAGATGATTATCATATTAAACCCATACGTTTGGCTAATTAATAATTGAAACCCTAAAACGTTGGAATTCCGTCTGTCACTATAAATGGGAATACTCTGACAACCCTAAAAGTATTAATGAGATTAATCTGTTATACTAATAAGTATTAAATAAATCATAATCCGTGTAGATTCGTTGGAGGAGACGCGACGTTACATCTTCGTATTCGTTCATTTGTTGCTTTTCTTCTCATTTGCTTTAAGGTACGGATATTCTGTCTTACCTTAAGACACTTATGTTATCGTACATGAGTTCTGACCTTTTCAGTAAAGGTCCCTCATGTTATCCTTCTTCATCATATCTCTCATGCTTATTAGGATTCCCAACGCCATTGCTATGAACCCTTTCCTGAATGTTTGGTCTGTTACTTATCTGAACTATGTTCTAGTGAACTATGCAATATCTGATGTGAACTTATGTTAGGAAGACTTTGTTATATACATTTGTTGAACCCTGCTACATTTGGGTTATGAACCTCTGGTTATGAACTTCTGTTTATGAACATATGATATGCCCCTATAATAATGAACTTATGATTTCTGATTATCTGAATATGAACCTTAGGATATGGACTATCTGATATGATTCTGTGACCTTGTGTTTGACTATGATCTGTGCTATATCTGAAATCTGTTTGACTTAAGTTGGTTAATAATAACCAAATATTTAACTAGTCATGGGGGTTCCATGTCCGTATCAGTGATGCACCTCTGATATGACTCTAGGGCAGTAGAGTGATGTTCTGCCACGTCTCTGGATGGTGAAGCATATTTTTGAATATGTAGGAAGGGGCGTATGGATGCATCCTAGATCTGATCTGTTATCTGATATGTTATCTGGTGAATGATGTCGTGTGCAATACGCGTCTTTACAAAAATCTGAGAGCTAGCTACTCCATGTACATTTATTTTATGAAGTTACTTTTTGAAGAAGAAAGATATTTCTGATATGATATGTTAGTGAATGTGCTTATGATGTATTTGTTTAAGTGATTATTAGTTGCCATGCTAGGATAGGATTAATACGTTAAAACCTGATTTGTATATTTGATATTATGATTTGTTATTGTTACGTGAATGCGTTGATCTGTGAGATGAATGTGCTAGTGTACAATTGAGTGTTTTGGAGGTTAATCATCTGTCTGCATATGTGACCTGCCATGTTAAAACTCTGCTAAGGTTAGGATTTGATATGAGAACTGGTTTTGCTATATTGTCTGCCATGACATGTCTGCTATTTCCGCTGCTACAATATTGAAATAAGTGCTTTAAACGTTGATTAGTTGATTTGTATGAATGCTATGTTATTTATTAGAAATTGTTTCTGTTAGTTTTGAGACTTTCCGTTAGGCTTATACGAAATCTGTTATTCTTGATATGTAATGTGTTTGATCGTTTTGATGTGTTCGTATTTGTTTTTGTGTCTTTAATGTGCTATGTGATGTCTGAACTGTTATGTGGTTGTTTGGATTTCTGTATATTTGTGCTTCCGCAGAATTCTAAAAGATCCTTCGTCATTGTTTCATTTTGATTTCGTATTTGTATATTTACTCTGTTTTTAGCTTTTGTTTCGTTATATCCGTTCACTGGGCTTTGTAAGCTCAGCCGCACTTTTCTTTTCCTGCGGCAGGTATTAAGCATTTCAAGATGAGCTTATGGGATAGCTGATCTGGGTTTGAGAGTAGAGCTGAGAGCAAGACTTTACCATAGAGATCTTAGATTTATTTTGAAGTTTTAGCTATTTATGTTTTCTTTTTGAATATTTTGTAAAGGCTTCCGCTTTTGTACATTAGTTAAAGTTCTGATATGAAACCGTATTGTGATTATCTTTACCCTTGTCGGGTCGGGGTGTTACAGGGTGGGTGACCTATCGGGAAGTCCTCACTTGTGGTCCACATGCTCTGTTGATATTTGCAATGAGGATTTGAGCCCCTTAGACTAAGCCGCTAGGGGTTCGAATCTGAGCAAGGTCGGGGTTTTCATCCGGACGTTACTCCAGCAAGGAAAACTTGTGTGGAGGCGGTACGGTTTCCTCGCGACACCGAGAGCCATACATCGTGCCAGCGTGGACCCGGTTAAGACAACATAGTCTGATCGATGTGGTGATTAGGGCCCCTTGATTTGAGGGGTGGTAAAACTTAAGTTGGAAAGTTACTTGTCAAAAAAAAAAATAGGAGAAATGTTTGACGATGTTTGATATTCTTCTTTACATCAGATTTTGACCGAAAAAAAAAAGTCTTGCTATGAAATTTTCCGATGAGTTGAAGTCCAATTGTTTCAATCAAATTATGAAATTTTCATCACTTAAACCACAAACAACATTGTCAACCAAAATTCGATCATTAATAAATTTACATCGAGAGTTATAAATTCACATCATATCATCATTTGCATTAGAAAAACCTGTACCCTCAAAACATTACTTCAACTTCAGATCTTATAACTAATACTATAACTTTTGGTTACCAAAAAAGTTATATAAACAAACTTTCTTAAGAAAAAGCACATAGTCAAAACTGATCCACCACTAATAATCCAATGCAAGTTCCATCCTACAAACCCCCTCACCAGAATCATCAAACCCTCCAGCCGCTTTTCCAGCCGGTTCACAGCTCCAGCTCCTTTGAACCGGTTCAAACCCAAGTGTCAACTCCAGTTCAACTTCAGATTTCACCGGACCCTCACCGGAGACGTCAGCAACCGTCATCTGACTATCACTTTCCACCACATGGGCCGCAGTTTCCGACTGATGACTCAGCGTTGACTCATGATCACTTGACGCCCGACCCGACTCTTCATCTGATCCGACCCGGTTCTTCTTATTCTCTTTGGACCCAGATGTTTTCTTAAAACGACACCGTGACCTGATCTTATGAAGCTCATTAGTTTTGGACCCATCAGATGGTTCATCTTTTGAGACGTGGCGGATGTCGTACGCTTTCAAAGGCGGCGCGTGAGTTGTTTCTTCGGCGTCGGATGCCACTTGGACTATAGGAGATCCTTTTAGTACCGCCTCAACTGCATCCTGACACATTTGCCACCTTCCAGACCATAGTAACCCAACTGAACCATATATCGGGTTCACTATTCGACCACATGCTTCGTATAAAAGTGACCTAAATATCGCTGTAACGCAAAAAAATAAATTTTATTATTTAGCAAAGACTAGATTTTACAACTCTTATAAGGTTTGGAATAAGTAGTAAAATTCAGCACTTACCAGGACGAAGATGTTCCGGGCCAGCGCTAACTAAGTTCATTAGTCCAGCGCGGCCGTAAAATTTAGCCAAAAAGACGGTGGCGTTAGCTTGTGACTCGGGTGATTTGATCCATTGTAAACATGGACGGATGTTACAATCGTCGCTACATCCTTTACGAAGGACACGACAGCCGTTACAGCTCATTCTCATTGTTGTTAGGTTTCTTTTAATGTTGTTTGGAGTGAAAGGAGAATATGTTTTCTTTGGATGATATGTTTGTGTTGGGTGTGTGGGTTTGTATATATATGGTTTATGTATGGCCGCTGGATTTTTGGGAGGCCGCAGTTGTTTCCAAGATACTGGTAATATATGGGATTTATACAATACTACCAGGTTTTCCACATTCATGAATTTGGGCTCTTGTTGTGGATTTACTATTATTTTATTGTGATAAATGGGTTTGTAATAAATACGGAGTAACTTTTTATTTGGTTATCTTATGAGGCTGCCCAGTAAGGGCACTCAATCCCCCTCATTTTTTCTACCACGTCAGTTTTCTTTCTCCAACGACCTTCAGACGATTGAGTGTCTCAGTAAGGCGACCTACACTACAAAAAAAACATACCCCACAAATATACCTTTTATATTCATTAAATACACACACAAACCACTTTCTCATTCGATTGCAGGCTTGACCAAAATGGGTGAAATTTTGGACGATCGAATAGCGCCACAAAAGGGCGATCGGTAGCCGATCGATCGAGTTAGTCGATCGTGGGTTGTTATTGGAACCAGCCTAAGAATTTATTTAATTTTGTGACATGTTAAAAATTGTTTACTCCTTAAAGAGTGTATAGAGATAATTAAGAAAATGGAGAATGAGTTATTCTCTTAACTAAAATAAAACATATAGTTTCACCTTTCTCACCTTTTATTTTTAGTTAAAATATTTTTTTAAATAATATGTTTCAAAAACCTAAAATCGTTAGACGGAACAAATATACAATTACGACAAACATTTAATTATTATCCAATCAAGTAGCACTTTTATATACTTTTGACAAGGGTTTTTTTTTTTTTTTTTTTTTTTTTTCTGATACACGCGTTTGGATTATATATCAAATGTGATATAACACTAATATGTAAGTTCGAACACTTACAATGCTATCGTAAAATTGTCATAAATATTTGTGTATATTTCAAAATGATTTAGTTTTATGCATTTAAATATAAAAATATTTTATTTTTCAACCATGCATCACACATAATTTCTGAATTTGGAGAAATATATGAAAAGAAAATTTGATATTCAAACTCGCTTGATATATCACATGTGATATAACACTAATTTGTAGATTCGAAGACATAACATGTTGTCGTAAAATAGAAATGAATACTATTTTTCGATTAAAAAAATGATAAATTTTTTGAAGTTGTATATAAATACTTATGCTCCTTTTACGACAACATTTTGAATATTCGAACTTAAATATAGGTATTATATCACATGTGATATATCAAAATTTTTTGAATATCAATTTTTTTTTTTTTTTTTTTTTTTTTCTCGCTCTCTCTCTCTCTAATTTTACTATCTTCTATGAATAAACTTTATTCATTACATGTTCAAAATATTATGTGTGATATATGATTGAAAGCTAAAGATATCTATTTTTCAGTGCAACAAAATGATATTTTTTGAAGTTTTGTACAAATGCTTTTGTTCATTTTACAACAGCATGTTGAGTGTTTGAAATTATTAATTAGTATTATATAATATGTAGTACATCAAGCGAGTTTGGATTTAAAAAAAAAAATGTTATTTTATTTTCTCAAACTTCCATATAGAAACATTATTGAATTGGGGGTTCAAAAATTATGTGTGATATATGCTTGGAAGTTAAAGATATTTATTTTTCAATGCTAAAAACGATAAATCATTTGAAGTTATTAAAAAATACGTATGCACATTTTATGACAACATGTTAAATGTTCGAACTTACAAGTTACTGTTATATCGCATAAGATATATATCATGCAAATATTCGACCGCAAAAAGACCCTAAAAAAGAGTTTGTCGAAATTATATATAAAAGTGCCCCTCTATTGAAAGATACTGTAATTAAATACTCGTCATAGTGATATAATTTATGTATGTTTATGATTTACGATTCTCGAGGTATATATATTTTTAATAGAGAAAAGTACAAAAATAAGACAAAATCTTTTTTGAAGTCCCTTTTGTGGTCAAGTTTTAACCCAATGCCCAAAATGGTCATACGCAACCACTCGACTCCGCAGCTCCACCCAAAATTCGCCACGTGTCCAAATGAAAGTACACTTTTTGTACTTTTTTTTTATTATTTGTACTTTTTGTACTTTCATTTGGACACGTGGCGAATTTTGGGTGGAGCTGCGGAGTCGAGTGGTTGCGCATGATCATTTTGGGCATTGAGTTAAAAAGTGACCAAAAAAAGGACTTCAAAAAAGATTTTGGCTTATTTTTGTACTTTTCTCTTTTTAATAAATGGTTGAATAACAATTAGTCCACTCTATTTTTCTTTTATAAAATGAGTAATTGATACTTGTTCTTCACTATTCAAAAAAAATATTAGCACCTAAGTAAACTTTTCTCATTCGGTAAATCATTATTTGGTTTAAAAATAACTTGATAAATAGATTCAATAAGCTATTTGTTTACTTTGTAATAAGTAAAAAATCCTACTAATCATAAAACTTTATAAAATATGAACTTGATCAAACAAAAACTTAGTGATATATTTGTGTACACAAACAAAAAATGATGTATTTGTGTCAAAATGACCATGAATTTTGCATTTTGGCTAATGTTCATTTATTGAAACCTCTCAAGTGCACATATGACTTTTGGTTAATTTGATTATCATATTTTGCAAGTTCAATATATGTTCATGTCTTGTAAGACAAAATTGGATATATTGGGAATTTGGAATAGAGATAGTTTCTTAAAGAATATAGAAATAACCAAAACAATTTGTGAGATAAATGTTACCGTATAAATACAACTTTCTTGGTTATATTATAAAATCTAATCTCCAAATTATTTAGCATGATTTTTTCCTTTATAAAACTGTTTCCATATTTCAGCAAAAATAGAGCACAAAATTGCATAAATTATTTCGAACACCCCTCAAAGAAATGATGTTTCTTGACTTTCTCATATTTTGTATTCCTATTAATCCTCATAATCAAATGATTTTAACATGTGAACAGTTTAAAAAAAAAGTGACAACCAATGCATTACACATGTTATAGGAGTCGTTATGGTGCTTCGGCACCACAAGTGAAAAAGGGCCTTTGGTGCGCGAATGCCATAACGGCCAAACACCACCACACATGAAAGAGTGTTTTTTGGTGTTGATTTAACGAAAATTTAAGTGAGTTTTGTGTTAGTGAGTGTGTATTAGATATATTGTGGAGTGTGTTTGTATAAAGTGAGTATTTTTATTTATTTGGTTAAGTGGTGTCTATTACGCCTCTAGATGTGATGGTAGTGTGGTGTGTTGAAAAACTGATGTGACGCTGAAATAGAGTTGTAGGCGGGCATAAAGTAAGAGGTGCTTGAAAAACTAATATGATGCCGAGATGGAGTTGTTGGTTGACTTAAAATAAGGCTAGTTTTTATGGGAGTCAGTGGATCACCTTTATCTCACCTCCCACGCGTGAAACACTGTAAAAAGCATCTACAAACGCCTTCACCTCACACAATTTTGCATCTTTAATGATGGTGGTGATCACCTTTATCTAACCAAGAGATTGTTTTTATTATCATTTATTATGTATTTTTTGTTTTAAAATGAGTTAGATGATGATCATAAACGATAAAAAGTGAGTTTGATGGTTTGTTAAATAGTAATGTGACGTTAATGTAGAGACGAAGTTAATACTTAAGATACTTTTGTGGGTATCAAAATGAAAAATGGGTGTCAATTTTTTAAAAGTTATTTTGTTGAATTTGACAATTATACCTATAAATATAAATATACTTCATACCCACAATAAAAGATAATTTTTCTCCCTCTTAATACTCGTTCTTATACCAATACTCACATCCAAACCAAACACCTCGCTTACCATAAAAATTATAGCATGGAAATGGATACACTAAAAAAAAATAATAAAAAAAAAAAATAAGAAATGTTTTCAGTCACACATTTTAAATAAAAAAGAAAATTTCATGAAAAATGCATCTCTTTTTATAGGTGTATCTAAAATGTGCAACTGTAGTTATTTATCATCCTACCCATTTTACTTTTATTTCTTATACGGCACCTCACAAAACTTTCACTCCTTTTGAATGATCCTTTATTTGTAGAGTAATGCTATTTAGATCTACTAATCAAGCCTAAATACATGCCTAATGCATAAATCACTTGTATAATTGTATTATGTATTTTCTCTCTCCAAATTCTCACAAATTATTTTTTTAAATCAACCAATCAAATCATTAGGTACATTTGTAGGCTTCATTAGTAGGCACAACAATCATTTTTCTTATTTGTAAACTCAAAAACATTGCTAATACACCAACTTATGTATAAGAAAAACAAACACACTGCCAATCCCAGCGCGTACAACTCACTCTCCAATCAACGGTTTCAGATAGCATCTTTTGGCCTTTACCTCATTGAAGAGTCACCGTCTCACACATTGTCATTTACTAAAGTAACTAAACTAACTCGACAGGTGGCCAGACGCGGCGTACAAAAATGGAGGTTGAACCTGACAAAAAGCAAAAGCGCGTGAAGCAAGTGGGGTCGAATCGCCACATAAGAAGAGCAAATATGGCCCACAAAGTATGCTACTCCTGGTTTTCTGGAAGTCATATTCAGCTTTTGGTATGGGGAGTGAGTCAGCTTTAGGTAAAACCATTGTCTGGTTTGTGGTATTAAATGAAAACTATGAGCTGAATGAATATATATATTTTAAATTAAAAGGAAAACCATGGGCCTTGTTGATTATACCACATTGGAATATATCACCACCTTTCTCATTCTTATCCCATAAACCAGGAGACCTTCTATCGAAATTTGGTGACAAGTCACAACTTGTGTTTAATTAAAAAAAATTAATAATTTCAACTCGCTTAAATTCACATTATCCTAGAATTGTTTTTATATAGTCTTTTATTTGACATTAAGCAAACATTATGTAATGCTGAATATTTATGATCAACTTGTGTTAAAAATATTTAAGGTGCATTTGATATGCTGACATGAATTATAATAAGTATTTATTTAAATATAAAGTGGATTTTTAAGTATGAAAATTTCATAATTTGCCTTTTTAAATAGTTTGAAGTATAAAAAAATATGCATCTTTTAATCTCATATTTGAAATATGTACATCTTAATCAAACACTTGCAATCATATTTAATATGATTCCCTCATTCTGATTTCTCCCCGTTCACCCTTAGCGCAGCTCTTTTTATGGCATTTGGGATCTTTATGATCAACTTAGTTTAAGATTATGACAGACTTTGGCCAATCAAATAATACTCCATCCGTCTCAATATAATTGTCCATATTTTTATTTGGGATGTCTCAAAAAGATTGTTCACTTTTCATTTTTAGTAAAAACTAGAGAATATATTAGGGGAATATTCTCTTTGAGTGGTTGAGATTTATAGTGGCCTCATTTTTATTAAACTTGGTAATTTCTCTCTCATTACAATAATTTTGAAACGGAACGAGTAATTATGTAACAACTACAACTTAGTTTATTACACTTGGTTTTATAAACATTTACCTAAACACTACACAATTAAATTAAAAAAAAAAAAAAAAAAAAAAAAAAAAATAGCATGTGAGGGTGACCCACAGCCGCCCACATGGGAGAGAGAGGGAGGACAAAGGAAGGAGGGGCCCACCCTAAGGGGATAGACCCGGTTTATATAGTACAACCCGTATAATATGTGTAGTAGTCATGGTTTTGATCATTGTGTGACATTTGTGTGTATCAGTCACACTTGATGTGCACATCTTGTTTACATTATGATCTCTGCTGAGAATTTTCTAGTCGGTATCACGAGGCAATAAAAGAACATAGTATGGTAATACGATCTAGAGTGTTTGTAAAATTAAGCAGTCCTATAAATAGTTTAAAAATCGATTAAACAACTTAAAGCGGTCCTCAAACTCTGTTTTAGAACAAGATATGAGTATGCGAACACTATTGATCCGCGTTACAAAGTTCTAAAGTCGGTTCGTCATTACAAAAATTAAACATTCTCTAGTACCGAGTAACTTAAAATCGAAAACGAAAAGCTAACTCAAATATTGGTATCCAAGTTTGCAAAATCTAGATAGAGAGTCGAACTCTTTCATCCATTTGATACCTGACTGCAAGTCCCCACGAAATATATTTTTTGCTCTCAACAAATCACCCAATTAAAGACCAAAACATCTTGCATTGGTGCGAATATTTCTTACAAATTATGTGATCAGTTTTGATTTCATTTGATACGTCAAATTTTACTATAGCTTAGTTTTAGTTCCTTGGCTTCCCTTAATAAATAGTAATCAAACTACATGTTATTTTGAAAAGAGAAATGATAGGAGATTTAAATATCGTGTTTAATTTCATGACTAAACTTATATGATAATATCCTATTGTTTTAACTACGAGATCTACTATTTCACAAACCAATAAATCATTAGAGCCCCAGGTGTAATAACACCGTAATACCAAAAAATTGATGTCACGAGTCACATCATTTCTACACCAAAACATTTAACACAAAAAAATCACACATTATCATAACACCAAATAACACCACCTTTTGAGACTCACCATTTTTAAAAATATATAAATTACAAATGAACTCCCTAACTAATATTTCAATGCTTAAATAAACTCTTAACTAATATTTTATTCATTAAATACTAATTCAAATTACAAATACTTAAAAAACATACTTAAATTTAAAAAAGGGTTCCGAGAACGGCCTGGTTGCTTAACTTGATTTCCTTTTCTAGACCAAAAACAGTTCTCTTCCTTTTCTAGACCGAGCGACTTGCGACTTTTTAACTTTTGTTAATAAGGTGACAAGTGTTACCAAAAAAGTATGTGCCCCATCATTTGTTTCAGTCATGTGTAAGTTACTATGTACCATAATTTTTTTTTTTTTTTTTTACTTTGAGCGACCTTCTCATTTGTCGTTATCTTAGAAAATAGTCAAACTTCAAAAATATTTTTTTATTCTTTTTGTCCCCTCCAAATGTTAGGCGACCAAGCAACTTAAGGCTTGGTACTTTGGGCGACTTTTCAACTTTTTACTTTTTGTATTTTTTTCTGAAAAATGTGATTACTTTTAAGAATAATTTATTACTTTTAAAAAACTTCGTAAATACGTTTTAAACACTTTCAAGATAAAATATTTATAAGTTAACACTTTTAAGATAAATTATTTGAGCAACTAAAGCTAAAAAACTGAGCGACATTACATACTTTACGCGAATTTTCAACTTTATCAATTACTCTTTTACCCACACGAACCTCATACCCACACGAACCAATACTCCATCTTCTCCGAATTTAATCGTGTTACTTGGAAAGAACCCTTACAATGTTTTATTTTAGGGTATGTATACTGTTATATACTATAATTTTGGTTACCTTAAGTGCTTATTACCTTTACTGCTTATTAGGGTAATCAAACTCATCATGGTTAATTTTAATATATTGTTAGTATTTACTGCTTATTGTTAGTGATTATGTAATGTCGTAACTATTTATTCCTGTAACATATTGGTTTTCATAAACACACAATCATAACACTATGGAATTCGAATGAGGTTTGTCTAGAGAGAGAAAGTGGAGAGAAATGAGAACTTCTAGTAAGAGAAAACAAAAGTATATTATGAAGCTCCAACCCTTTGCCTTGCTAGGCAAAGGGTATTTATAGTGTCTTACATGATACGCCACCTATCGGCTGTGGATCAGGCATACAGTGGGTAAAGACCCGTCCGTCCTCCACAGTGTTACTTAACTAACTATTAACTATTACTAGATGACTATGACTACGAGCTTTCTAACGATTACATATACTTGAGGTGACCGAGTCTTTAGCTACCGAATTTTCTAAATCCCAACAATCTCCCCCTAAGGGAGGTCACCTCAATTACAAAAAGATATTAAATTTTGTGTGTTCTTGAATTCTTGATTAAGTTCTTTGCTCTGTAGCTCGTAATCTTTGATTCTTCATATTCCACATGTTTTGTGCTTCAAGTGGAGGTCTTTAACTGATCCACGGATTGTTCGTTCTTTGAGACTTCTTAGAGATCATCAGTCACAATAAATCTCTTCACTCATCCTTTGTGTTGCCTTCATGTGATGTTTGTGACGTTGGACCGACATGCTCACTGTTGGAATCACTCCTAAACAGTATTTCAAGTATTTATATTTCATATGTAATAGGTAGCTTTATTATGGCCTTTATGTTTGTTTAAGGTCCAGCTTATGTAGAAGGCCCATAAGCTGAGGCCCAAGCCCAATAAGGAATAGGGAAGGAGAGGGAGTGTTGCCCTAGCTCCTTGCCTATATAAACTATTGTAAACCCTCATTTGAGGGTTGGTTGTTCAAGTTATTTTCTTTCACTCACCTCCTACGCATAACCGGTTACAATATTGTGTGTGTGTGTGTGTGTGTTTGATACTTGTTCAATCGCCTTATCTCTTTATCTATAAGCTTGTGTTGTAAAACTAGTGACCTAACAGTGGTATCAATCGCCAAATAGTTGGGTGTACACTTTGTTTTTGAAGTTTTTGGTTTTGGGTCTTACGCGTAAAGATAACACAATCTTTGGTTCGCTTAAAAACTGATTTTTTACACTTTTGAATCCAAGATTCTTGTACTTTCAACGTTATTAGGTGTTAAACTATTGGTTTTTGGCAAAAAGTTTGGAACTTTACGTGTTTTTCCTTGTTTTTAAGCTTGTTTTTGTTCGCAAGTGTTATCCTACGCGTAACTGTTTTAAGTGCTTTGGATCATCAAGTTTCACACTTTTGTGTTATTTTGGTGTTATTGAAGCTATTTCATCACACAAAAACTGGTTTAGAAACATCTTTGGACAAAATCATTCTTACGAGTAGGATTACGCGTATCAAAACCCTAGTTTTACGAGTAGTTCTACGCGTAACTTTGTTCCTGGCTTGATCTTCATTTTCCTGGTTTATTCCGTGTTTTCTTACTTGGATAAGTCTGAAAATACGTCGACTTTGGATATCTTTTGCACTGTGAAGTGTAAAAGATCACTTGGGATAAAACCCTAATCTTACGCTTAAGCATAAAGCTTACGCGTAGAAAATCTTACGCTTAAGATTCATCTTACGCGTAGACCTAGTCCTACGCATAAGATAATCCTACGCCTAACTTTCTACGCCTAACTTACTGTTTACGCATAACTTTAGTCTTTTCTCCTGCTTACGCGTAAGCTAAATCCTACGCGTAACTATTCTTGTTACGCGTAACTTTTGGTGTTTTTACGCATAAGTGCTACTTGGTTCTTGTCATTTCTACGCCTAAGGATACTTCATCAACAAAGGTTCATTCGACTACAAAGATCCATTCTTACTACACAAGTTAATCATCATGTCTCAACCACCATACTCTAACTACTTCCCTCACACTTATAATCATCAACAACAACAACAATTAACTCCACAACATCAACAATGGAATCAACAACAAGCAATTTATCAACAACAATTTAATCAGCAACATACTCCACAACTTGGTGCAATTCCACAACCACAAATGGTTCAACCACCACCAAATCTTCAAGCTCTACCCTACACAAACGATTTCAATCAACATCCATCACGAAGCACTATGAAGGAACCCACTTGGTTTGCAAAGATGTGTGAAGCTTTAAGCAGCCAACAATCAATTCATGAAGCTGGATCACTTGATAGACCTCCAATGCTCACTCCAGGAAACTACGATCAATGGGTGATAAGGTTCTTTAGGTTCTGTGATCTGAAGAAGCCACATGGAAAGTTCTTAAAGAAGGTTATCTTGGAAGGTCCATTTGAGATGCCTACCGTCATTGTACCCGGAGATCCAACTGCTGTTCCACCAAGAGATGAACAAACCAACATTGCTACTGTTGCAGATTTAAATCCTACAGAACTTCTACACTATGAAGCTGATGAACTTGCAATGGAATACATCCTATTAGGATTACCAAACCCAATTCTTCGTAGTGTTGATGCTCAAAAGACTACACAAAAGATGTGGGATCATATTCGTCTTCTTATGGAAGGATCTGTACTCAATCAGGAGGATTTGGAATCCAAAATTTACTTGGCTTATGAACACTTCATGATTGAACCTGGAGAGACACTTGAGTCATATCATCATCGATTTTCAGACATCATTAATGATTTGGATAAACACAACATCATCATGCCAAGAATTGCAGTAAATACTAAGTTCCTGAGTAGTCTTGGTCCAGAATGGGAGAAGTATGTCATTTTTCTCCGTCAAGCGAAGAATATACATCATTCTACTTATGGATTGTTGTACGATTACTTGAAGCCTCATGAGAAGGAAGTTGATCGGGAAAGGATTCTCCGTGCTCAAATTGCTAAACAGCCACAACCGGACAATCAACAACTTGCCTTATATGCTCAACAGAATTATCCCTCTCAACCAGCAACTCAACCAACTGCTTCCAACACACCTTCACAACCTCAACAAAATCAATTGGTTCCATACAGCAACAATGCTCAAGCATATGTCAGTGAAGCTACTGAGGAAATCGATCCATTCGAAGCATTGCAACAAGGATTTGTGATGATTGCTAATGCTTTTGGCCGTTACACCAACAAATCCAACAATCGTATTCGTTCCTCATCTAATACACGGACTCAAGCTGTTGTGAACAATGGACGTGTTGAAGTTTAGAATCGTGATTATGGTCGTCAGATGGGCGGTGGTCAAGGGTTTAATGCTGTGGGTCGGAATAACAACAGAGCTCAAGTGGTGGAACAGGGAAATGCTCAAAATCGGTTAAATGGTCTTACATGCTACAACTGCAATGAGAAGGGACACCTGGCTAATGCATGCCCAAAGCCAAGGACTCGGGGCAGTGCTTATTTCAAAGAGGCCTTACTTTTGGCTCTTAAGGATGAAGCTGGTGGATCTCTCACAAACAAAGAACAGAGCTTTATGGCAGATGCAGACTCAGATGATGATATGGAGGACTTGCAGGCTAATGCAGCTGTTATGTTGATGGCTAATATGCATGAGCTGCACATGAGTGATTCAGGCCCAGTGTATGACACTGATGGCTTGTCTCAGGTACCCGAACAAACCATCATCATATCTGAACTAATATCTCCGCCAATATCTGAATCCAGCACGGATCAGACTGTTCAAAATGAGTCTTCTACATCTTCTTCTGATGATTTTCAAGTTAACCCTGTAGTTACATTTGACGATCAAGATGACCTCATGGTTTCCTTTGATAATCAAATTGACTCCGTGGTCGTACTTGAGGATCTAAAGAATGATCATCTTGAGACTCACGTTGAACAAGATGATCTGTTGCCTCATCCGGATTTTGCTCGGTTAATTCAAGAACATAAAAACAAAATGGAGGAATGTTATGCATTAAATCAATCCTTAAAAAGTAAAAATGCACTGTTAACCAAGGATTTTGAATGTTTACAAATGCAACTCAACTTTTTCAAAACTCAAGAAAACCGTGAAAAAGGTTTTGAAGCCGCTTTTGCAAAATATCATCAAAACGAAAAATATTTAGAGAGACAGATGCGTGATCTAGCCGCCTCGAAGAATGCTTTATTGTCCGAATTAGAACAACTGAAACATGAACATAAAAAGCAAATTAACGCTCTCACCTTGGAAAATCAAAATGCTAAGGCTGAGTTGTTAAATTGTCAAAAACAGTTCTCCGCATACAAAAAGCATTCAACGAATCGGGTAGATGACCTTCTTGCAGAAATTCTCGGTTTGCAAAACAAACTTAAAGAGTTTAAAACTGTTGTTTACAAACATGGTGAATCAGTAACAGCTATTGAAAAGTTTACCTTAAAACCTAATCCAAATGGATATGGAAAAAATCTAGCTGATTACAAACCAAAGCTTTCACTAAAAACATTCAAACCAACTCCTGAAGTTTCCAGTGCAGAATACAAAATTGATAATACTGTCATGAGTGTTGTTGAATACCATCGTCAAGAGGAATTAGATGCAGAAGACGAGAGTCGATCAAAATTAAAAAATGTTGTTTACAACAAACCTTTTAATTATAAAAACGCGGTCACTTTCGTCACACCAACGGATTCTTCTAACACACCAAGGGTTATCATCAAAACACCCGAGTCTTCTATTGTTAATTCCAAAACAGTCTTTGCACAAACTTATGGTCCTTTACCTTCCATTAGTGAAGTAAACTCAAAACCTGAAAATCGAAAAATCCTTCGATATTTTGACATTTTCATGGCTGACCTCAAAATTTTACAACATGAGATAGAATATCGATCTGAAATCAAAGTTGAACATTTTCAATCGCCTCTGGCGAGAGAACAAAGAGACATCTTTCAGAAAAATCTTTTACCTAATGTTAAAAACTTGAAAAGTTGTGCAATTGCCTGGGAAAAGGATTTTCATAAGGAACTTGGGGTAATGAAAAACGTTTTCGAGAAAACAGAAACATCTATTACTAACACAAAACGCAAAAAGAAACTGTTGAGAAAAGATGTTGATCGACTCTTGGAAGATGTTATATGTGCTGATATCCATAATGTTGTGCTACTCTATTCGTTGCCATATGCATCTGATTATATCTCTGCTGATATTGTTGAAACTGTTGTAACTGTTGAGAACTACGATAATGTGCTTCAGATCGAGTCTTTAAAAGCTGAAAATAAACGATTACACACGGAAATTTACAATGCAAAACGTCGTCTTCATTGGTGTGAAAAAGATATTCACAACCATCAACTCAGTTTTCAAAAGAAAATCGCTCAATTGAGTGCAAAATCTTCTGATCCTAAAATTGAGCAGCTGGATGATCAAAACGTGTCTTTGAAAAGTCAAATCTCAAAATATGAACAAGAACTTTTAAAAGTTAAACAGGAATATGGTGTCATATTTGATTTACTCAAAAAGACTCGAGATGAAGCATCAAACGAACTTGATCACTATCTTGCTCACACTAGAGAAGTCATGAATTTTGCTGGTAATCTTCGTTCTGAAAATCAAAATCTGATTCACACCATCTCTAAGTTACGGGAAATGTTAGGAAAGTATGAACAACTACCGCCTACTGTGATTAAGAGATTAGCACCAGTCACACTTAGTAATCGTGAACCTAGAATTCCAACTGCCAAATCACAAGTTGCTAATGTGTTTCCCTCTACTGAAACAGGAATAGTTGCATCTTTTCCAAACATCCGCACTTCACAGCCTAGGAGCACTCAATCGAAGAATAGGAAGTTGCGACCTAAGAAAAGATCAATAAGGAATGCTAAAGTAGAAGAACACCCTAGGACTCTGAATAAAAATCATGTTGCTTCCACTATAGATGTTACGTCTGGCAAATGTAATAGAAATAGTGATGTAACGAATGCTAAACCGTTAAGTACTTTTGATATTCAGTCTGATGCACCTTGTGTTATTTGTCAAAAGAGTATGAATTCTGAATGTCATGACAAATGTGTTGCTAAAGCTATAATCTCTCGATTACGGAATCCTAAGAATTGGAATACCTCTAGGCCCACTAATCATTCTAAGTCTGTGCTTGGTAAACCACCATCTTTAGATTCTAAGGCAACCATTGCTATCACAGTAGCTACCGCTTCACCTCCTAAGAATGTCGTACCACCTAGTGCTTTCACTAAGACTAAAGCAAAGAGTAGTTATAGATGGCAGAAATGGATATATAACACACTAGGATTTAAATGGATGCCTAAACTTGTCAATGTGTGTATGTCTAACGTACCTGCTTCGGAACCCTCTAACATTTCGGGTTCCACATCTACTTCTATTCCATCTGTGTCATCTGTGTGTAATGCAGGTGATACAGATCATTCTCTGGATTGTTGATAGCGGATGTTCCCGACACATGACAGGCAACCTTAAACTGTTATCAAATTTTATTGCAAAGTTCATTGGCACTGTCAGATTCGGGAACGATCACTTCGTAGCCATCATGGGCTACGGAGATTATGTTAATGGGAACATCGAAATCAGCAGGGTTTACTATGTGGAAGGCCTCGGTCACAATCTGTTTTCAGTAGGTCAATTTTGTGATGGAGATTTGGAGGTTGCTTTCAGGGAGAAAACTTGTTTCATTCGTGATCTACAAGGAAACGATCTTATGTCTGGCTCGCGTAATTCTAGTCTCTACACTATCTCTATACAAGACATGGTTGCTTCCTCTCCCATCTGCTTACTTTCTAAGGCAACATCAACAAAATCCTGGCTATGGCACCGTCGTCTCTCACATCTAAACTTTCAAACCATCACCAACCTTGCTCGACACAAAATAGTTGAAGGACTCCCACGATTCCGGTATTCAAAAATCACCTTTGCTCAGCCTGTGAACAAGGAAAAAGCACTCGTGCTCATTTTCCTTCAAAGTTGGAACACAGCTCTCAGCATGTGCTTCATCTTCTTCACATGGATTTGTGTGGCCCGATGCGCGTGCAAACGATCAATGGCAAACGCTACATCTTAGTAATTGTTGATGACTACTCACGATGGACTTGGGTCTATTTTCTTCGTAGCAAAGACCAAGCTCCACAAATGATCATCACCTTTCTCACAAAGATACAGGTTCAGCTCCGCAACACCGTCAGAATCATCAGAACAGACAAAGGAACTGAATTTGTTAACAAAACCCTTCGTGAATTTTATGAGAAAGTGGGAATTCAGCATCAAACATCTATTGCACGGACACTTGAACAAAACAGGGTTGTTGAAAGACGAAACCGAACGTTAGTGGAAGCTGCAAGAACAATGTTAATCAATGCTAAACTCCCAGATTACTTATGGGCAGAAGCTGTATCTACTGCATGCTATACTCAAAACCGTTCCATGATCACAAAACGCCACAACAAAACACCTTTTGAGCTTGTCCACAACTATAAACCGAACCTCAAACACTTTCATGTATTTGGATCCCTTTGCTATCCGAATAATGATCGTGATGATTTTGGAAAGCTCAAAGCAAAAGCTGATATTGGAGTCTTTATTGGATACTGTGACAATTCTAAAGGTTTCCGAATCTGGAATCGTCGAACTAAGGAGGTAATGGAAACGATTCATGCTCATTTCGATGAACTCACGGAAATGGCTTCTGAGTATAACAGCTTAGAACCCGGTCACAACCGTTTAAACTTCCCTCAACCCCCATCATCAGCTGAAGAAAGCCCTCAGCTAACTCGTCAACAAATGGAAAGGTTATTTGCTCCTCTGTTCTGTGACGATATTGATGAACGTGCTCCTGGTGTATCCGCTATCTCCGCTGCACAACCTGATCATATTCCTATACCTGATACACCTGCCACAACAACTACTGTTGAAGATGCACCTACACCAATTGACTCCAACACAACAGTTGAACACACCGCTTCCAACAATGATGAACCAGCTGATGATATTCTGAATGAAGTACCCCCACCTGCAGATTTTGATCCAAATGCGTTCTTCAACCCGTTTGCCAATGAGACTGCTGCACCAGATGTCGCGGAATCTTCAACAAACCATTTGAATCCTCAGAATCTGCACAATGTATACCAACATCAACCCTCTACACATAGATGGACAAAAGACCATCCTCTGGCTAACATTCTTGGCAACCCGAATCAACCAGTCGTTACGAGACAACGTCTTCACTCAGATGGTGAACACTGCATTTATGCACTCACTGTCTGCCAATCTGAACCTAAAAACATTAAGGATGCAATGACAAAAGACAACTGGATTGAATCCATGCAGGAAGAACTCAACCAATTCAAACGTCTTGAAGTATGGGAACTAGTTGAAAGACCAACAGGGGTCTACGTCATTGGTTTAAAATGGATTTGGAAAAACAAATTGGATGCTGAAGGGAATGTTATCCGAAACAAGTCACGTCTAGTTGCTAAGGGTTATCGTCAGGAAGAAGGAATAGACTTTGAAGAATCTTTTGCTCCGGTTGCTCGTCTTGAGGCTGTTCGGATATTTCTCGCGTTCGCGGCTCATATGAACATGACGGTCTATCAGATGGATGTCAAAACGGCTTTTCTCAATGGACAACTTAAAGAAACGGTCTATGTCAGCCAACCAGATGGATTCGTTGATCCTGAGTTCCCGAACCATGTCTACAAACTGAACAAAGCGCTTTATGGTCTCAAACAAGCCCCACGGGCATGGTACGATAAGCTATCATCATTCCTCATTGCCAATAATTTCACCAAAGGCTCGGTTGACCCAACTCTTTTTATACAATATCACGGGGCACACATCTTAATTGTTCAAATTTACGTGGATGACATCATTTTTGGGTCAACACATAAAAAGTTTTCAATCGCTTTTGCAAAACTCATGAAGAAAATTTTTGAAATGTCCATGATGGGTGAACTTACGTTCTTTCTAGGACTACAAGTTCATCAATCACCCCGTGGTATTTTCTTGAGTCAGTCCAAATATGCCCTTGAACTGTTAAACAAATTTGGAATGAATACCTGTGATACTTATGCCACACCAATGGCTCATACCAAGAAATTAGATGCTGATTTACATGGGAAATTGGTTGACCCTACCAAATACCGAAGTATTATTGGGTCTCTCATGTATCTAACAGCTAGCAGACCTGATATTGTCTTTGCTGTTTATCTATGCTCCCGTTATCAGTCGCGACCAACTGAAACCCACCTCTCTGAGGCTAAAAGAATCCTCTGATACATCAAGGGAACCATTAATTTGGGGATCTGGTATCCGAAGGATTCTGGTTTTGAACTAATCGCTTTTTCAGACGCTGATCACGCAGGATGCTTAGACTCAAGGAAAAGTACTTCAGGAGCTCTACAATTTCTCGGTGATAAACTGGTGTCTTGGCAATCAAAGAAGCAGGATTGTACATCGCTGTCATCAACTGAAGCAGAATATGTAGCCATGTCCGCGTGTTGTGCTCAAGTCATTTGGATGAGAACACAACTCAAAGACTATGGTTATGTATTTGACAGAATCCCGATGTACTGCGACAATCGGAGTGCCATTGCAATCTCGTGCAACTCAGTTCAGCACTCGAAATCAAAGCACATCGATCTACGCTATCATTTCATCAAGGACCATGTGGAACAGGGTACCGTTGAATTATACTTTGTGGGTACTGAATACCAATTGGCAGATCTGCTCACCAAAGCCTTGCCTCCCGCTAGGTTTAATGAGTTGGTCCACCGGATTGGTATGAGGTGTTTGACTCAAGAGGAATTGGATGACCTCTTAAAACAGTCTTAAAAACCTGTCAAACACCAAAACATCTTTTGTAAATAAATTTTTCAAAAACAAAATACAAAAATATAAAATCAGATAAAACAACAAAAATATTCTCCCAATCTACATTTCTTTCAACATGGCAAGTACATTTCTTCCGTCAACACTTTTATCTTTCAAAATTCAGTATTTTTCCGATCAAGTGTTGAGGGGGAGAAAATAATCCATTAACTGCTTCAAAACATCTGTGTACTTGCATGTTATCACATCTCGGTTGATTCTTTTACAAATGGTGGTAAATTTCCTGGTTCATTGACACTCCTCGGACTTTAATTAATAACCTTTCATTATTTTCTCAAGTCGAGGGGGAGTGTCGTCAAGTTTTCTAAAATCTTCATTTGGTAACCAAAATTGGAAGTCAAAAGGCTTTGGATGAAAATGGAAAAGGTGGAGGAACCAAAACTGTCAAAAACTTAAAGTTATTTTAAATAAAACCTCCACCTAACTTAACTCTTCTCATTTATTACTATCAACCAAACATATCCTACGCATAAGAATCAATCTTCAAATCTGTGTTTTGGATCATCATCTTGTAAGTTGTTTCATAATCTTAACATGTTTTCAAACACTGGTTTTGATTTTTACGTGAATCCAACGGTCAAAAAGATGTATAATCTTGGTTTTGTGTTCTACGCATAAGCGTATGAACACGTAATCAAGATTGTGTGTTTGAGGTTAAAAAGATTGTTTCAAAACGTGTTTTTAGCATCAATGATAATATCTTTATCCTCAAATCTTACCCAGAAACATGAATTGATTGATCTTGAAACTTAGGGTTTATGCGTGGATTTGGGTTATTCCAAATGTGAAGTGTTTTTGGTCTAAATATTGCTGGGTTATGTTCATATGATGTTGAATTAATCATATCCTTGCTCTACAACTACCCAGAAACACTGATTAATTCAGATTTTGAAATTAGGGTTTAAGGTTTACAAGTTTGGGTATTTTTGATTCACCATGAGTTAGATGTTAATACTTGGTATATAAGCTCATACAACTCTCTTGAACTACCAGAATAAGTTTGGTGCAAATCCTATGGTTAGAAAACTTACGCGTAATTCATAACCCTTAGGGTTTTGACTTACGCGTATGACTTTCTACGCTTAACTGCATATGAATGATTCATACCATGTTTTGTTAATAAAATGAATGATATGTGTTTAACTTTGATGATGTGATGTTTTATTTCAGGCTTGCTACACTTAATATTCAGAATCAAGGTTGATGTTAATCTACGCATAAGGATCACCTTACGCGTAGCCTGTTATGCGTAAGATTAGTCTTACGCGTAGCGCCTACGCATAAGGTTCTACATATGGGACTACGCGTATCCTGTGAAGGATATGCATAAACAGTGACCCCTACGCTTAAGGTCAACTCTTACGAGTAGCCTTACGCGTAAGGTTAACATATGCCTACGCATAAGCTCTACGCATAAGGTCTCCTTTTCCTACGCGTAACATTTCTTACGCGTAAGTTAGGATTCTACGCGTAAGCCTACGCCTAAGCATATAACACACCTGTCTACGCGTATCTTTGCAATACTACGCTTAACCCTGGATTGACCTTCATGATGAATTGTTACTTGTACAAAATTGCAAATAAACTAATCATATCATCACGAATCCAAAAATGTCACTAATAAACTTAAATCGTCTGATATGTTGTGAAGCAATAAGTGATAAAATAAACTTTAAAACTTAAAGTTAACTAACTCACGAAACATTTCACGACAATCATTGAATTATTGAACATACAAGTGACTTAGGACTCGTAACAATCATTGACACTGTACTTTCAATAACTAGACAATAAGACCTTCTGTTGACTAACATTATGTCTTTCGATATGTTGGTTCTTTTGGCTAATGTTATTTCAGATCACGACATGGCTGAACAAATGAATGTGGATGCACCTGAAGTTCTCTCCATTGCTTGATATCTATCCTCATGGCTATCCAATGAAGATAGGAAAGAACAACCTCCGTGTTGACTTTGACACCCTCACTTGCTCTGAATCTTCATGTCTTATGGCTATTGATATTCTGAGAACTCATCCGTATCAGAACATGCTTACTCACTCTGCAACCATTCCTGAGATCTACATCCAACAGTTCTGGAACACTATGGAAAGGGTCAAAGGAAGGACTGCTGTGACGGTGACTCTGAACCACAAACAAGTCACCATTACACCTGCAGACTTAAGGGATGCTCTCCTTATTCCTGAAGTCAATCCAACCAAACTTTATGCCACACCTGCTGAAGAGCTTACTCTCCAATTCTTAATCAATATCGGTTATGACGAGGCTACAGGAGTAATCTCTAAGCACTCTCATGTAGAGCTTAAGAGTATTCCTCAACCATGGAGAACACTCTACATGATCATCACCAAGTCTGTTTCTGGCCGTGACAGCGGCTATGAGCATCCTAAGCTCATAGAACTGCAAATATTTTGGGCATTCGTCAACATGAAACACATCGCTATTGAAGCTCTGATTTGGGATGACATGATGTCATTTCTCAACAAACTTGGCTCAAAGATTCCCTACATCAGATATACCAAATTGTTGATCCAGAGAGCACTTGGACTTCACCCTGACATTCCCAAGAGGCTCAATGACCCAGACAATCACGATATGTTGACGGAACCCATTCTATCTGTTAGAATCAAGGAAACGTCCACAAAGAAACAAGGTGCTGTATTGCCAGATTTCCTTCTAACTGAAGATGTCAGAAAGCTCGAAACATACAAGAGATATCTGGAAGCAGTCAGACAAGGCAAAGTTGGTCATCTTGACGAAAAATCTTCTGGAACACCTGTCAGGAGAACCAGAAGAGGAAGTGCAGGAAGCACAACAAGTTCTGCGAGTCAAAGGAAGGTTCCTAAAAGGAAAGCTCCTTCTATAAGGATTGTTCCCGTAAAGGAAGCCGAACCTATCCCCACACTTGAACCTCAAAGACAACCTAGGGATGAGAGCTCTGAAGATACTGAGACAGATGAAGAGGTTCATTACTCTGCTACTGCAACCGAAACACCTGCCTCAGTGACAAGACCTCCAAGTCCTCCAGCTGTCCAAGAAAAGGGGAAGACTCCAGCTATTGTACCTTATGATGAGAGCTCTGAAGAAGAAGAAGAAGAGCAATTGGACAAATCATACAGGAAAAAGTTTCACAATGTCCGACACATTCAAAAGGCCGCTGAATTTGCTAAAGAACAAATGGGTGGCCCCGGAGGATCAAGTGGTGCTGCCCACTCCTCTCCAGATCCTGATGCGGTTAATCAACCCGATAAGGGATCTGGTGCCACCACTCTTCTGCAACAACAACCGCCTGTTGAAGACACCATTGTGTATGATTTTGAGAAACAGGAAACTGAGAAAGAAAAGTCTAAGGATGACGAGGATGATTATACAAAGTTTCTTCTAGACAGTCCAACTCACTCAAAGGAGAAAACCTCAGAAACTCCTAAGGACATGAAGTCTCCTCATGTCTCCTCATCATCAGACTCTTCTTCTCATTCATCACCACCACCATCAACTAAGTCAACCAGATCATCATCCAAATCCGTGAAGAAACCACCTAAATCTTGGATTTCTCAAACACATGCAAGAATTGTGAAAGCTGTCAAACAAGTTAGAAAGAAGGATATGCTTCAAAGAAAACTTAATTGGTATGCTGAACAAATGCAGTACTTACATGATGAGAATGACGAGATGCGGAAAGATAGGAAAGCTATTCAGGAATTCATGAGAAGTCATCGTCAGGGGGAACTAAATGAAATGATTGAAGGTTACACTCAAAAGTACCTTCAGGATATCGTTCCAAAAGTCCAAAAGGAACTGGCGAAGTCAGCAAGAGAACAAACCCACAAGTTTCTTCTCGACACTGTCCCCAGTGTGACAAAAGAAGTATTTTCCAGACAACTCACCCCTAACATCGTAGCATTGGTCAAACATACAATGGCAAAAGAAGCTGATCTCTCTGAATCTGAGTTAATCGCTAAACTTGTGATGCAAATGTCAAAGAGATCTGGAACGTTTACTTCAGATGAAGCTAAATTTTTCGAAATTCTACTTGACTATCAACTCAGATCATCATGCAAGGAGTCAGCCGATCAATCCAAACGACCAAGAGATGACGATGATAAAGATAAGGACTCTGCACCTAAACGTCAGAAGCAGTCTGGTCATTCTACATCTATGCCACCTCCTCCACATCAGACTTCTTCTCAACATAAGTCTCCATCACCTCGGTCTTCTACTGATAAACCTCGGGACGATTCCGAGTTACCACCC